>LZPO01087171.1:515392-525782 GCA_001675575.1 Neotoma lepida | reverse complement strand
GAGTGCTGGGATTAAAGGCATGCGCCACCACCACCCAGCTAAGATTTCTTACTAAAAAGAAGGGAGGGACTGGAGAGATGGCTCAGCCATTAAGAGCTTATACTGCTCTTGTAGAGGACCCAAGCTTGGTCCCCTGCACTCACCTAAGGTGACTTGTATGTAAATCTGACTCCAGGGGGAACCCATGCCTCTGGTCTCCTCAGGGGCCTACACTCATATGCAAAATACACCCCCTCCATAATTAAAAATAACAATAAACAAAGAAGGTATTAAAAAAAACAATAAACCAGGCTGGAGAGATAGTTCAGCAGTTGAGAGCTTTGGCTTCTCTTCCAGGGTTCAGTTCCCAGCACCCACAGGTCACAACTGTCTGTAACTCTAGTTCCAGAGGATCTGACACCCTCACACAGACATACATGCAGGCAAAACACCAAGGCACATAAAAAACAAAACAACAACAAAACCAGTGTGGTGGTGCATGCCAATAATCTGGGAGTTGGAGGCAGGAGAATCAGGAGTTCAAGGCCAGCCTGTGCTACACAGGAAGTTTGAGATAAGCCTGGGTTATACGAGACCCTGCTTTTTTGTTGTTGTTTGTTTGTTTTTGGTTTTTTTCAAGACAGAGTTTCCCTGTATAGCCCTGGATGTCCTGGAACTCTCTTTGTAGACTGGCCTCGAACTCACAGAGATCTGTCTGCCTCTGTCTCTCAAATGCTGGCATTAAAGGCGTGTGCCACCACCATCAGGTGAAACCCCACTTTTAAAAAGGGGTGCAGAAGCAGGCAGATCTCTGTGAGTTTGGAGTCAGCCTGGTCTACATAGTGAGTTATAGGATAGACATGCCAATANTAGGACACTGACTCAAAAACAAAACAAAGCAACCGCCCCCCCCCAAAGGGGTGGGATGGGTGGTGGTCATGCCCTCGGGAGACAGAGACTAAGATAGGAAGGCTTGAGATCTGCCTGGGCTACACAGTGAGTTCCAGGACACCCTGAGCTACAGAATAAGACCCTGTTTCAAGCATACAAACACATAAATAAATAGATTTATTTTATTTTGATTTTTTGAAACAAAGTCTCACTATTTAGCCCTGGCTGTCCTGGAACTCACTATGTAGACCAGGATGGCCTTGAACTCAGAGAGATCTGTCTAACCTCTGCCTCCCAAGTGCCAGGACTAAAGGCATGTGCCACCGTGCTCAGCAAATAAATTGACTTTAAAAGAGGAGGGGACTGGAAGTGTAGAACAGGTTAAAGTACTTAACTTGTGTCTGTGTGGGGGGCAGATACCTAACACCAGGAATCAATAAATCAAATAAAACAAAGGGAAANTGCCATAGGGACCCACCTCTCACCTAGAGACACAAAAGATGACTAATAGGACTGTGAAAGAGATGAAATTAAGCAGTGACTTTAACCAGAAAACCAGCTTCCTGGCCCCTTCATCCTCATCGGCCTATGCTTACTGTGGGTGACAAGTGAGTTAGGGGGAGTGTTACACATGCTCACTGCAGGCAGGATAGAATGAGCAGGTAACAAAAGTTCAATGTTCTAACCCCGGGAATGCCCAGCAGCACAGGCTACCTTGATGAGTGCTTTTTAACTTCTCAATTTATTTAATTTGTCGACAACCCATGGGAGCAAGACTCTGATGTCAGTAAATAGTTCACATACTGTGGTCAGATCAAACCAAACCCCAAGCTGGGAGATGGGGGATGGGGTGCTGGAGTGATGGCTCAGCAGTTNAGGGTGCATGCTGCTCTTCCAGAGGACCTGGGTTTGGTTCCCAGCACCCCTGTGTCAGCTCACACTCTCTGTAAGTCTAGCCCTCCACCTCCATGGGATCTGATGCCCTTCTCTGGTCTCCTTGGTACCGGGTGCACATTTGATACCTGTACATTCAGGCAAATACTCATACCCCCAAAATTAAAATAAATAATTCTAATAAAACTAACAACAACAATAAAGTAACAAATTGGGTATGGTGACGCATGNCCATAGTCCCAGCACTTGGAAGGTGGAAANAGGAAGATCAGGAAATCGAGGTCATCCTTGGCTACAGAGTGAGTTTCAGGTCAGCCTGGGCTACCTGAGACTGTGTTTCAACATAGTGCGGAGGGGGTTGGAGANGTCGTTCAGCTGGCAGTGTTGATCTTGAGTACATACACTCAGGAGCCAGAAGAATGCACAGAGTGTCNTCTTTTATCTCTCTCTGCATATTCCTTTGTGGCATGGTCTCTCCCTGGACCTGGGACTCACTACCAGCTCTGCTGGAAACCAGTAAGCCCCGGCAGGTTACAGGTTGGTGCAATGAAGCCAGGCTTGCTGAGTGGGTGCTGGGATTTGAACTCTCATCCTCATGATTACAGAGCAAGTGCACTTAGCTGCTGCACCATCTCTCTAGTCTTTCAGTTTTCCATGCTATGTTTATGCTTTTGTATTTGGAAAGTCAGTCTTGATGTCTGANCCTCTTGTACTTTTTACAAGCAATTTTTTTCCCTTTCCTTTCCCAAGGCTTCTATCTGAGTTTTCCTGTGATAAACCTGTGATGTGAGTTGTGCTATTATTAGCCTGCTTTAGAGATGAAAAGATTGAAGCACAGGATGATTGATTACATGTGAATTACGAGAACTACATGATCGGACCCAGAAACACCAGCACCCGTAACTCAAGAGAGACACAGTGTTAGCCCTGAGTTTACAGTTTTCCACTCTTTTTCCTTTATGCTTGTATTTTTATCTGATCTTTATAGAGTAAGAATTAACTTGCTTCCCTTTTACCAGTTTCTTACTTATCCTAGGCTGGCCCCCCAAACTCACTATGTGGTCCAGAACGACCTTAACTCCTGATCCTCCCANGTCTACCTCTCCGATGCTAGGATTACAGGCAAGGGCCGCCATCCCCAGCTCAGCTGTCTGTTCTTACGCAGTGAACAGTTTGAACAGTTAGAGCAATTATGTNTAGTGAAAGAAAAAAGAAAGCCCTGGGTTGTCCCTTCTCCTGAGAGGGGAGTGAGGNGGCAAGTGATAAAGGCAAAGGGTCAGAGGAGGAGGCCCAGGAGCCACTGTGGAAGCACAAATGTCATGCCAGGTTACTGCTTCCGCATACCACCCAAGGGTGCTGAGAGGAGACTGCAGAATGCAGCAGGAAGATTAAACCCTAAACCCATGGCTCTTAACCACCCTGGAAAGAGTCAGGGCCCATCTGAACATGTGGGGAACTGGGCAATGTGGCTTCAAGGTACTTCNGTCTCTGCTCTGACTTCCCCTCTCCTTGTGTTCACTTGCCTTTCTTACATCCCCGTGCCCCAGGGCCCTAGGGTCCTGCCATCCACCCTTCATCCTCTTTCTAGTAATTGCATCATCTTCAAAATGGGCTCAAAGATATGTAGCTGACCTGATGGCACTTGGTTGATGGGGTTGCTGTAATTCTGGAGTTAAATGAAGTAANCGTGTACCNGGCAGGTAGTAGGTATTCAGTAAACACAGGCTCTACCACTTTTCTTTCCGGAAAAGCTCNGCCCTCACTGTGTCTCGTTTAGTCTGAGTATGAATNTGAGTCATCTCTTTTCTCATATGGATGGGCAAAGGCAATTAAATAAAATGTTGTATGATTAGAGCTTGAAGAATAAATAACACCCAGCCTGTTTTTAATCTTTAAAACCATTTATTTATTTATTTGTGTGTGTGTGTGCAAATGCACGGCTATGGGTACCATGTTGATTTTTCTTAGCTTTAACTTAGCTTCAATGTCTGTGGAGGAGAAATGTGAGAAATATATNCTCAGCTTTCTTATGTATTCCGTCAGAACCCACCGACTGGNGCAATGGTGGGGTGCAGGCACAGGGTCTCACTGTGTAGCCCTAGTTGGCCTGGAACTCACTATGTAGACTAAACTAGTCTTGAACTCACAGAGGTCCACCTACCTCTGTCTCCTGAGTGCTGGGATTAAAGGTGTGGGTCGCCATGTCTGGTCTTCATGCTCTTTTTGAGGAGTCAGATCTGCTTTTCCTGCCTCTCTTGAGGGTCATTTCTGCTTGACTACTGAGAAACCATGGTACCTGTCATCAGCAGATCCACAGATACTCCATTAGCTTTAGCTTCTTGGCAACTCATTTGCTGAAGAGCAAGGCCCATCTCGTGCGCCAAATAACTCCTTCTCCATTTCTTCACCGTTAAGATGTTTAGATCCAGCTGAGAAATGCCTCTGAGAGTAGCGATGAATGAAGTAGTGAGGCCCTGGGGTCAACTNCTGGNGTTAACATTTCCCTGAAACTGCAGTCCAATGTCCCAGTCACTTGCACTTGTGGCCATCAAGCACTTGAGCTGTGATTGCTCCCAGGAATGGTATTGTATAGGTGAAAGACATACAAGATTTCAAAGGCTCAGTGGTAAAAAAAAAGAATGCACAACACTTACTAACAGTATTTTAAAGCTGGCCATGGTGGTATGTGCCTGTGATTCCAGCGCTGGAGAGATGAAGGCAGGAGGAGCAGTAATTCAACATCATTTCTGCTTTANAACAAATTCAAGGCTATTCTGGACCATGTGAGACCCTGTTTCAGAAAACTAAAATAAGAGTAAGAATAATGACAATAGTATTTAAAAATTTAGTTACAGACTGATACATACAAATTATGTGCTGGCAATATTTTTGACATTGGGACTATATAAAAGTTATTAAAATCAATTTTTTGGCACTGGGGACGTAGCTCAGTAAGTGAAATACTTGCTGGGCAAACATGAGAACCTGAGTTCAGATCTCCATGTCAAAGGCAGGTGTGGTCAGACTCTTATAGTCCCAGCACTGGTGGCGAGGAGATGGGCAGTCCTGAAGACCAGCTGGCCAGCCAGTCTACCCCACCCAGTGAGCTCCAGGTTACCTGAGAGAGTCTGTTAAAAAAAAGGAGGAGAGTAATAGAGGAAGATGCCNGACACTGACCTCTGACCTCTACCCGCCACTTGCACATCAGGAAAACACATCTGCATATATGTGCACACACATACAGCCCCCACATCTGCACATATGTGCACACACACGTAGCCCCCCTACCCTTAATTTCAATTTTGTCATGGAGGCCAGAAAGGAGCAGCAGATTTCTTGGTGCTGGAGTTCTAAGCCTTTGTCAGTCACCTGATGTAGGTACTGGGATTTGAACTCTAGCCCTCTGATAGAGAAGGAAGAGACCTCTTAACACCAAGGTACCTCTCCAGACCTTCCTTCCTTTCTTTCTTCCTTCCTTCCTTTCTTTCTTTCTTTCTTTCTTTCTTTCTTTCTTTCTTTCTTTCTTTCTTTCTTTTTATGATTTTTTTGAGACAGGATTTTCTGTGTATCTCTGGTTGTCTGGAACTCTCTCTGTAGACCAGGCTGTCCTCGAACTCAAAGAGATCCACCTGCCTCTGCCTCCCNAGTGCTGGGATTAAAGGCATGTGCCACCAATGCCCACCTGGCCAGACCATTTTCTTTTTAGCNTGTGGCTTCTAGGAAGTTGAAAGTGACCTACATGGTTACATCATGTTAGTCTAAAGGACTGGGTGGCACTGCACACTTAGATCAGCATGGGTAGTGTGCCTGTCTTCACATAAAACCAGGCTCAGATGTGAGCCAAATCATCGTTACATTTAGGATGAGTTCAGAGAGGAAAGGGCACGTCCACTGTTATGAATGNGTTCTCCAAATTCTCCACCATTCGCCCTAAACTTCTGGCTTTCAGTTCAGGCTAGAAGATAGCAGGGTTTAGCATAGTGAGGATTCTTTTGTGGAGAGAAAGTCCCAATCCATGAGAGTAACGAGAGAAGTTTCTAGAAGGTTAGGGCTTAGTCATCGCTTCTGTTGTCGGTCCTTGGTTGCTCTTTCCTTTGAATACCAGCAATACTCAGGACTCAGGCGCTGGTAGAAGGGCTGGAGCCAGCAGAATTACATTATGTGTGAAGGAAACTCATCAAGTTGTTTAAAAGCATTATCTTGAGGTTTAATAAGTAGGTCTGATTCTATTTTCATGTTCCTCCTATACCCATTAGGATTTTCTAAACCCCACTCTGTCATCTCTCTTTACTCTCTCCAGACAGGATGTTGCTATGTAGCACAGGCTGATCTCAAACTACTGATTCTCCTGTTTTTGCCTTCCGAGTGCTGGGATTACAGACATGTGCTGCCACAGCTAGCATATGTGGCATTGGGGGTTAAACCCAGGGCCTCCTGCATAGGAGGCAGGCATTCCACAAACTGAGCTACTTGCCAGCCCAGTGCAGAGAGCATTCGAGGAGGCGGAGGGTTCTGTGAATGTTGGAGGGACTCTGAGCATCCCATGTGGGTGTACACAGGCCTGACTGCTGAATACTGTGTGGGGGCTAAGGGGATCTGTGAGGCATGGGTTTCAACTTCCTCATCTACCAGGAGACTGTTGACTCCAGAAAGCCAGCTCCCCTAGTTATGGGGAGTTAGCCAGGCAAATACCTCAGTCATAGGAAGATCTGAATGCTCCCAGGCTCTACANTGGNCATCTCATGGACCTTTCTTTCTAGACAGCATCAGAAGGGAACAGGTGCTAGGAAGGCCTGTAGGGAGGGGAGGTCACTCTGCAGCACACAAACCCTGCTCCAGCACTGCCCTTGACACTCCATTGTTGTGGAATATTAGTTTAGGATGTGTTACATTTGTTTATGCTGTGGAATATTTGTTTAATGATGCGAAGATGTGTTGCATTGTTTTATGTTGCATTTGTTTACCTCTGTGAAGCTGTGTTACTTTGCCTNTCTAAAACACTTGATTGGTCAAATAAAGAGCTGAACAGCNGACAGCCAGGCAGGAGAGAGAAATAGGTGGGGCTGGCAGGCAGAGAGAATAAATAGGAGGAGAAATCTAGGNACAGAAAAAGGAATGAAGAGTGAGAAAAGGGGGAGGAGAGGAGGACGCCAGGGGCCTCAGAGCCAGCCACAGAGGAAGAAGGAAGGAAATGTAGAATAAAGAAAGGTAAAAAGCCTAGAGGCAAAATGTAGTTAAAGAGAAATGGGATAATTTAAGTTAAAAAAGCTGTCTAGAAACAAGCCAAGCTAAGGCCGGGCATTCATAAGTTAAGAATAAGTCTCCATGTATTTATTTGGGACCTGGGTGGCAGGCCCCCAAAGAGTGAAAAACAAACAAACCAACAAACCACCAACCACACTTCATGCCCACTTCTAAGTCCTAAGAAAAGTTTATGGTTCCAGAAAATCTAATTATGAAAGGCCAGAATAATGACAAACATTTTCACAGTGTTCCNNNACCAACCTTCCTGGCACAGAGGACAAAAAAATAATCCCTGGAGCATCCTAGCAGGCCTTAATCAGGGGCTTAAATTGGCTCGAAGCCTGGTCTAATTGGGTAGCACTCCAGTGCCCAGCTCTGGGACAATCAGAATGTGTCNTTTTTATTGCTAATGGGCTTAGTGTTCAGTAGGAAAGAACAATTTCCCATCATACTTGAGGTTCATATTAAATTGCCTAAGAGCTTGTTAGTTCTTGGCCTTTGGCCTTTCACCTACTCTTTCTCCTGGTCACATTTCCCAGGAAGAGTAAAAGGAGGGGTGGTGAATAGGCACCCCACTCACAATTGTGCCTAGAGTCTGACTGGAATTTAGCTTCTCTGTAAGATACAGGTCATTTCCTAGAACCATGCACACAGAAGCCCTGACGGCTTGTGGAAAGATGAAGTCATTTTGCAACAGACCTGTGGACTTGAGAAAATCACATATGCGTCACAATGTGGGTGACCTCCAGCATCTCCTTCTGATGCACCCATCCAACCACTGTGTCCAGCAGATATCCTGCCCCAGAACACGCCCATCTTTGTTCTGATCTCTGTGCCTTTGTTTGTGGGATCCCATGGCTTGCTTAGACTCCTAAGCAATATGTAGTGACCCTTTCTTTAATAGTTCAAAATTCTCTCCTGGTTGGAACACGGAATAATCCTGCAGAAGGGTAGAGGAAGGTTCCTGATGTCCCACCCTGACTTCCATGTGTGTGCACACAAGGCATGCACCACATTCACACACCAATAGAATCCATCGAAGTCTTATGAATTCCTAAATTTCTAAGTGTAAGTTAAGCAGCCATCAAACCCTCCTATAAAAATCTGTGGTAGTCAGGCATGGTGACACAGGCCTTTAATCCCAGCTCGTGGGAGACAGACCAGAGCTTCAGGCCAGGCTGATCTACATAGTAAGTTCCAAGGCAGCCAGGACTACACAGTAAGACTGTCTCTCCAATAATAATAACAACAATAATGTATTATTTATGGTGTCATAGATCAGTAAGTAAATGATGCAATGCAGTGAGGCAAGGACTTTTAAATTTATCAGATGAGAAGGCAAACCCAGAATCTGAATTGCAAGGAAGCCTGAACGCTGTTAGATTCTCACAGAGACCCTCCCTGCAAGCATGAAATGTTGGGTTTCCCATAAGCCCACCCTCTTTCCCTACAACTTTCTTTCTCCATTTTTTTTCCTCTTTCTTTCTTTTAAGTCTATAGGTGGGTGGAGGGAACATTATGTTCTCAGCCATTTCTTTTCTTTAAAATCTCATGCACACACTGGTCTATAATTACCAGCTATACGTAGATGACTCCTACAAGAATCTTGCGAGCTCTCCTGAGTTCCAGGCTGGTACAGTCAGCTGTTCATGTTTCGTCCACTCCCAGAGTTCTCAGATGCACCCTGAGTTTAAGAAACCCAAATAGAAGCCGGCAGCTCTCTGGCTTAAAGCTACCGCCTCTTCCATTCTCCCCAGGAAAAAGATGAAACCAACCAAGCCAGGCGGTGGGTCTTCCCCTGCTACTCCTCTGCCNTTCCCCTGCACCAGCTACCCACAGAGACCCTCTTAGAACCCCAGAGTTAGTGTATTATTCTAAGCTGAGGACATTGGGGTACAGGTGTACCCCAATATGACTGAAAAGTAGACACATCTGGGGGTTGGGGTGCTCATAAATTCCNCTTCAGGGACGCTTTTACTGTCAAGAAAGACACCAAGAGTAAATCTATGTAAATCTCCTCTACAGAGAGTTTTGTGGCTGCTGAGGAATCTTGAAAGACCACTAATGTACAAGAATGATCACAGTTCTTANCTGGCACTCAGTTTTCTGGAAATTCCTTTAGTCCCATAGAAGTTTTTAATTTCCATTCCCTTTTCCCTTCCTTGCAATGTTGGGCGCACAATTCTCGACTTTTAAAATCTTAATTATTTATTTATGTGTCTGGGTGTTTTGCCTNCTTATGTGTCTGTGCACCGGGTGTGTCTGGTGCTAGCAGAGGNCAGCAGAGAGCATCACATTCCCTGGAACTGAGTGTGCCATATGGGTGCTGGGAATTGAACCCAGGTCTTCTGGAAGAACAGCCAGTGCACTTAACCACTGAGCCATCTCTCCAGCACNCACTTAAATACATCTTGCCATGTAATCCAGGAAGGCCTCAAATTCTTTCTTCTTAAAACATTTTTCTTGGGCCAGGCAGTGGTAGAGCACACTTTTGATCCCAGCACTTGGGAGACAGAGGCAAGTGAATCTCTGTGAATTGGAGAACATCTGGTCTATGGAGCAAACTCCAGGACAGCCAGGGCTACACAGGGAAACTCTGTCTGGAATAACCAAAAAACAACAAAACAAAAACAAAACCAACAACCCCCCACCATTTTTCTTAAAGCTGGGCATGGTGGCAGATGTCTGTGAGTTGAGTACGTAGTATACACAGTACATGGTATACACAGGCAAGTTCTAGCACAGCCAGGGTACATGATAGAGCTCTCAAAACAAACAAACAAACAAAGACATTTTAAAAAAGATTCATTTTATTGTGCATGCCTGATGCTCAGGAAATCAGAAGACAGAGTCAGAGCCCCTGGAACTGGAGTTTCAGACAGTTGTGAGCCGTGATGTGAGTGCTGGGAACCAAACCTGAGTCCTCTGCAAGAGCAATAAGTGCTTTTGACCACTGAGCCATCTCTCCAGACTCTCTGAAATGGTTTTTAATTTTAAAATCATATTATTCTGGGCAGTGGTGGTGCACACCTTTAATCCCAGCACTCAGGAGGCAGAGGCAGGCCGATCTCTGTGAGTTTGAGGACAGCCTGGTCTGCAGAGTGACTATATATATGTTGTGTGTGTGTGTGCATGTCATAATGTGAGTGTGAGTGTTGAGGTCAGAGGACAATTTGCCAGAGTTAGTTCCACTATGTGGGTCTAAGGGTTTGAACTCAGGTCATCAGGCTTGGTTGCAAGGGCCTCTATCTGCTGGATTATCTCACTAGCCCTGGCCTTGAACACTCCATTCTCCTGTCTCAACCTCCAAAATGTTGCGATTACAGAAATATATCGAGTATAAAATCCTCTAACTTTAGCAATTTAGCCAGTTTCTTCTTCT
>LZPO01087171.1:496264-508052 GCA_001675575.1 Neotoma lepida | reverse complement strand
CGCAGCGTAGCGTCTCCAGGAGGGTTGGTTAACTAGCTAACTCCCAGATCCCAAGCACAGAGCCGCTCTTCACATGGTTATCAGCTTCTCAGCCTCTGCCTCCCAGGCCTCTGAACTCCTTGAACCTTGTCTGCTGTGGTCTCTTGTATGCTACCCACATATAAATATGTTTACCCTGTGATGTGTAATATGTGATCTATGAGTTAATATTAGTAATTAAGATTGGAACAAAANAACCTGTGTTTGCCAACAGCTAGCTATCNGGGGAAATTCCATCTTGGCAAATTCCAGATAACAAAATTGATTTATTGTCACACAATAAATTCTGACACTGTGGAAAGACACAAATGTGTTTGCCTATGTTTCTGGCATAATGTGCTGAGAACAGTTTGTTTGTGTTTATCCATATTTTTCTGATGGCACAATGTTGGTGTCTGCTCTTGTATTTAACCAGGGCTGAAGGTGTAGCACTAAATTTTATGATTTGTTCTTATAGCTATAAGTCAAAACAACAGTGTATCTGGCCATTTATGGTGATATTTTGTAATTGAGCTTTTTATATCTGTGGTAGGAGGCATAACTTTAGTAGTACAGGGAGAGAAAAACCTTTCCTAGCCTCTTAGGTTCTATGTCTGGAGCCTATGAATTAAATGATAAAAGACAGATTAGCAGAAATACAGACTAAACTGATGTTTTGAGCTCTACAGGCAAGAACTACACAGAAAATAAATGCANTCCTAAAGCAGAAGCTAGAGTTTGGCTTTCATACCATTTTAACAAAGGACTAGACAAGGGGTCCTGAGACAGCTCAGCAAATAAAGATGCCTATTCCTGAGCCTGAATTTGATTCCCAGGGACCCATGAGGTGGAAGGAAANAATCCAGTNCTGCAAGTCACCCTTNGACCTCCACCTGCACACCATAGCGTAAAAACGGGGGCTGGAGAGATGGCCCAGAGGTTAAGAGCAGGTCCTCATAGAGGATCTGAGTTAGATTCCCAGCACCCACATCTGATGGCTCATGACTGCTTGTTACTGTGGCCCCAGGGGATTCACCACAACCCTCTGATACATGCAGTTACATGTACATGCTACCTACATACAGTTACACACACAATTAGCAATAAATGTTCTTTTAAAGGAAAGAGAAAGAAAGAAAAAAGGAAAAGTTTGGGTTAGGACAGCNTAAGTCAGGGAAGGTATATGGGAAAGGCAAGGCAAATAAGGGCTGTTTCATCGGTTTGTATTACAGACTCAAGTCTCCAGTGGGAAAGACCGTCTCGGGTGACTAATAGTAGTTCTCCTCTTTCCTGTAGGAGGAATGGGAGACCTTGGAAAGAGACAAATGGAAATTTACATTTCTTTTACAAAGTAGAATGCACGAACTGATTTTATTATGAACAATGTATATAGAGTTCCAGCTGAGTCTGCCGCTTCTTAATTACCTTCGGCTCTAAATAATCCTTATGCCAAAGTGGCATATTTTAGAGTGACATATTCTGATCTTATGGATCATCATTTGTTCTCCTTGTAGGGATCTCAAGAGAAGGAAAAGAAATGCAAATAGGCAATTACGCTGATAATTTGTAGTCTGTTCTAATCGGGACAAGGGACACACAGACAGCAAGAATGGTTGTCATAAAGGAAGTTTATATTCACAGACCTCTAGAAACAGGAGACAAGGTGCATCACAGGACCACATGGGAAAGCACCAACGTGGGGCAGGAGGCAGGAGTAGATTCCAGTCCAGACACTTTGCNGGGGTCTTCACAGTCAGGAATGGGTGATGGAGGCTGGTACATTGAATTAGTTTAGGATTAGATAGAGAAACCTGGGGAGGGGCGTCTGGGATCTAGGAGCAATATCTGATTGTTCCATGCCTAGCCCTAGAGTGATTAAGGACAGAAGGAATTTTGGCGAGAATGTGGGAGCTTGATAAAAGATACGCTTGTGTTACTGGAATTTTAGGGGGAAGCTCTACATCTAAGTATCTCCATGGATTAGGCCTAGCCACCCATGCCATTATGCCAATCAAAGAGACAAGCGATGATGAACCAGAGAAAGAGGCTTTAATAAATGTGNCTATATCAGGAAGAAGGGACAAACAGGTTCAGTTTTCAGGAGCTGACAGAACTTTGACATTTCCTACAAAAGAGAACCAGAAGAGATAACTGGGGTATGCATTTCCCACACAGCAGCCGATCTTGGTCAGGCCAGTGANTCTCACTGATCATTGCCTCAGTTCTGGTTCTGAGAGGTGGGTACTACTGTCGTCACTTGAGGAGGGCAGCATGGTTCTCCTGAGATGATAGCCATCCTTGGAGAATAGCTCTTATTTTNTGTGATCTCATTGTGGGGTGACCTTGTCACTTTGGGGTAGCTTCAGCTCCTNGTCATGAAGATGTGTGTGGAGCAGCCCTGCCTGTCATTCCTGGAATCCAAGGTGACTATTGAAGACAGTGACCCAGGAGGAAAAATGTCAGAGGCAAAATGGGACCGAAATGGCATTAGGTTAGTGACTGGACTCTCCTTCATTTCAGGGTGTGGGATCTGGGTGGTTTGGTTTGTATATCCAAGGCTCAATTGTGGGGAGTTGTTTCCTCTCTAGGAACTATGGAGGCCTAGAAGGAACAATCCTCCTAATATCAAAGACCCAAAGGCCAGAGCATTAAATGCACAGAAGACAGAGGCTGGGTATGCAGCTCAGTGAGTGTTGGCCTAGCATGTGGCATTGGGGTCAATCCCTAGCACAGTAGGGGGAAAGGGAAACTTAAAAATATAGAATATGAAAAATGAAGGGCAGGAGAGGTGGCTCAGTGGTTAAGAGTGTCTACTGCATAATCATGGTGACCTGAGAGCAGATCTTACCACCCAAATAGCGAGACAGGCATCCTCACATGCCAGTAAACCCAGCTCTNGGTGTGTGGAGACAGGAGGATTGCTGGGGCTTGTTGACTACAAGCCTAATAGAGAAAACACAAGTCCTAGGTTCAGAGAGAGACCCTGCCTCACAGGAGTATGTAGACAGTGACAGCTCATCATGCTCGATGGCCTTTTCCAGCCTCAAGTATTTACACAGGCATGCACACTCACATACACACCTGCACATGCACTCACACACCAATAAATGAATAGTTTTTGAAACAGAGTCTCACTATGCAGCCCTGATTGACCTGGGACTTGCTATAGAGACCAGGCTGGCCTTGAACTCACAGAAATGGTATCTGCTTTTGCCTACTGAGTGTTGGGGTTAAAGGGTTATGCCACCATGACTGGTCTTAATAGATCTCTTAAGAAAATGAAAAAATGTACTCGCTTCTGTGAAATTGTTTTTTGTCTTGTGAGTCTGGGGTATGGCCTCAAACTCAAGTGATGCTCCTGCTTCAGTCTCTCTAGTGACTGGGACCATAGGCACAAACCACCACACCAGCATGTGAGGTTGGTTGTGTTTGTTTTTTGTCTTGAGACAATGTCTATTGTTTCCTAGGCTGGCCGCAAACTTCCAGGTATAGGNGTGAGTCTTCTTGAACTTCTGATCTCTTGCCTTTACCTGCCAAGTGCTGGGATTCTATAATGGTTTATGTCATGCTGAGTATTGANCCTTGGGTTCCNTGCTAGGCAAGTGCTCTACCAACTGAGCTATGTGCCCTGACCTCACATGAAGCTTTTTGGTTGTTGTTATTTTGTTTCATTTTGTTTTGTTTTTGAGACAAGGTCTCTCTACATAGCCCTGGCTGTCCCCGAACTCACTAGGTAGACCAGGCTGGCCTCAAATTCAGAAATCCACCTGCCTCTACTTCCCTACTGCAGGGATTAAAGGCATGTGCTACCACGTCAGGCCACATGAATTGTTTTTAATATTGATAAAGGAATGTGGAATTTATCAAATATAATTTTGCTTTTAAAACAGTCTTACACCTTCAGTTTGATTCTATCTCAGGGATTGTAATGTCAATGTACATCTTATTTCCAATAAGACTTGTATTACAATCCTAGTGAATCTGCACTTTCTATTTTTGGTAGTGGTTTTATGGGTTAGGTCATTGTTCTACCAAATGTTTAAGATGATAAGAATGTTAGTGTGNGTATGCAATGAAATTGAATGATAACAGCAAATATGTGAAGAAGGAGAGAAAAACTGATTGCTTGCTGTGAATGTTGGTCAACACTGCTGCAAATCTTTTGGATTTTCTGACCTCACTTCCAACGTCCATGGAAAAATTCTAATTGCCATCTCTCTGGCAAACTTCCNATATCAGCAATAACCATATTGTTTCACAATTGCAATTTAGGCAAAATTCTCATGATTCTCAAAGGACTTTCAGATCCTAGACTAAGATGATAGGATGTTCAGTTAAATAATGAGAAATCTTTGGTTTCCTGGCATATTTTTTAGAAAATTCATAGACAAGTAGAAAGAAAAGTACTGGGTCATCAAGTATTATTTTGACTTTTTAAAACAAGTGCACATAGAGGGGTCAATTCAGTCTACACATTGTCTTGTAATATATAAGGTTAATTCTATTTTAAAGCTAGGATCAGGATCTGGAAGGGTGGATTAGCTGTTAAGAGCACTTGCTGCTTTTCCAGAGGACCAGAGTTTGGTTCCCAGCACCCACATCTGGATGCTTACATCTGCCTGTCACTCCAGCTCCAAGGGATCTAATGCCATCTTCTGGGCTTCAATAGTACCTGCACTCACCTGCACAGACATATAATTTAAAACAACAAAAAAAAGGCAGGCATGGTGGTGCACACCTTTAATCCCAGCACTCAGGAGGCAGAGGCAGGCGGATTTCTGAGTTCGAGGCCAGCCTGGGTCTACAGAGTGAGTTTTGAGAAAGCCAGGACTACCCAGAGAGACCTTGTCTCAAAAAAATCAAAATAATAATAATAATAATAAAAATTAAAATTGAAAGAAGACAGCCCTCAGCACACCAAGAAGTGCTCTTACCAGAGGCTGAATATGTAGGCTCTCTGGTTGTTCTCTTCTCAGCCTCCAGAACTATCAACAAATGATACTTNAGGTACCCAGTCTATGACATTTCTGTTAGATCAATACAAACTGAGTAAGACAACCGGAAATATAAATAACGATTTTGACCATAGTACAGATTAGGCTCACTATAAATAAANCCTGGTCTATCAACCAATGAATGGATGAAACAAAATGTGGTCTATTTATATAATGGAGCCCTTTTCATCAATGGTAAGAACTGAAGTAATGCTTCATGCCACAGTGTGAATGAGTNTTGAGAACATTACATCATATCAAAGGGTCCAGCCACAGAAGACCGCATAATACATGATNATGTTTACATGAAGTGTTCCGAATAGGCAAATCCATAGAGATGGAGAGTGGATTTGGGGTTGCCAGGGAATGGGGAGAGGAGTGGGAAGGAGATGCTAGCAGTGTTGGGGGGTAAAAAAAGAAGTTCCAGAATTAGATAGCAATGGTGGCCACACAGTTCTACTGACACCACCACATGCCAAACTTCATTTATTTATTTGTTTTTAATTTTTGTTTTTGTGGGTCAGGATCTAGAATGCGCTGGGTAGACCAGGCTGGCCTTGAACTTGTGTCATTCTCCTGCTTCTGCCCCACTACTGCTCAGATTATAGGTAGTTGCCACCATGTCTAGCTCCTAGATGATGATACATTTTTAATAAATTTTAAATTATGTTTATTTATTTATTTACTCTCTTTCCTCTTTATGTCTCTGTCAGTCCCTCTCCCCCTCTCTCTCTCTCTCTCTCTGTGTGTGTGTGTGTGTGTGTGTGTGTGTGTGTGTGTCTGTATGTGTGTGCGCGTGTGTAACATCGAATGCACATGGAGGTCCAGGGACCACTTTCAGGAGTTGATTCTTCCCTTCCATATCCAAACATGTGAGCCTATGGAGGACAGGCTCATTTGCTCACCACAGGCCAGTTGCAATGGAATTGCGTGGAAACGCCCTTCCACAACCCCGACACAAACCCCAGAGCCTGGTTGCAACATTACAAAGGAGGAATGAAAATTTCTTTGAAGAAATTTTAGGGGAACAAACCAGAATTACCCAGATNCACTGAGAATAAATAGTCTGAGAAGGATTCACACTCAACCCTCAGGACGAAAAGAGAAGGGGATCACGATTGGAGCTTGTCATTCAGGAATGGATAGAGCTCGATATCCTGAGTTACAGGGGATTAGCAAAGGAGGGGGTCTTCTCTGTAAGCCAGAAACTTATAAGGACATTTAAAGCTACTCCTGGAGTGAATACTATGCCTGGGGGAAGGAGGTGAACTGAGAAAATACACAACACCTTCCATGATGAACTCCCACCGCCAAGCCATCATTCCTCCGAACTGTTCCTCCATGATCTCCCGAGAGCTGGAACCAGGTCCTAGAGGAACCAAACGCACAGTTTCTCTAGTGACACCTGATCCTTGTCATGCTGGGGTCCCTGGTGGCCTCATTAGGACAAAGCAGCTGAAGGAATCTGAGGAACTCAGCCCGAAGCTGTTTTCCTCTTTATTGTTTTTGTTGTTAGGTTTGGTCCCAAGCTTTCCTGGGTGGGGTTGTCTAACTAGGCAACACCAGGCCTAAAGATCTAGCTCAGATTTGGGGTGGGGGTGAAGCTCCCGCTTTCATGTGACTGTAGCTTGAAGAGCCTGGTGTCACAAGGAGACATGTGGCACTTGTGTGCCTGTGGGCTTGTCTGTATGCCCCAACTCCAGCTCTTGTTTCCAGCCTGGATGTGACAGAGAAATTTTACCAACTGTGGTTGTGTTTATGTCTGGGATGGATGTGCTGGTCCAGAGGCGTGACTTGAGAACAGGGAGAAAGCAGGGNAAGAAACGNGAAAAGCCCTCATTCCCCCAGAGTTCCTGGACTTTCTCCTCATGTGATCCCAGGCCTGTATTTTATGTCCCCACTGGGCCTCCTTTGGCCCCTAGGTGCTGGTGTTCAGTTCCTCTCCAGGCGCAGAGATGTGAATCGCATTCTACTTTGCTCTGGCATGACTGAAGTTGGTCCTGGAACTAAAGAGCCATGAGCAGGTAGTAAGAAATCCTGGGAAGCCTGGCGTGGTGGCACATGGGCGGCAGAGGCAGGAGGACTGCAAGTTCCAGGCCCAGCCTGGGATACATATCAATGCCTTGTTTCAAAAATGGAAGGAAGGAAAGAGAGAAGGAAGGGAGGGAGGGAAGAGTGGAGGAGGGGAAGGAGAGAGGGAGGACAGGTCGAAGTTTGAGTCCTGCTTCTTTTCCAAACCTGAGTAGGCCTCTTAACATCACTCAACTTTAGTCTTGTCCTCTCTGGATGGGAGCCGGTAAGACCACCTTCTCACAGGTGGTAGGGAGAACTCGCTGGGATCAGGAATGTGAAAATGAGACAGGTGTGGATGGCATGGCTCTTATCAGATAGAAGTGAATCAGCAGAGTCAAGCCACCAAGGGTGTAGCTGGCCTGCTGTCTGTTGCTGGGTCCTGCCCCTCTCGTCGGAAAGAGCTGTCTGTGTTCTCCACTTGCTGTAATAATGACTTCACACCACAGGTATCCAACAGGGCTAGATCCATGCTCTGTGAAGCACGGGGTGTGGAGCTTACACAATTTGGGGGTGTCTTCTGTAAGGAAAGGATGTATGGCTTGGGTGTCTCCAAGTAGGGCACTTAGACATTTCTTTAGCTTCATGGTAACTCTGCCTGTGGCACCTGTATTTCCTTCCAGCCTGGGCCTAGAGAATCTTTGAGGGCAGATTGGCATCCTGACAACGTTCCTTCCCCTGCATCTTTCATAGGAACGTTATCAGAAGCTTCTAGGAGGAAGCTCCCTTTTTATGTGGCCTAAAGAGAATAGTGCTGTCTACTTTTTTTTTTCTAGCCAATTGAAAGTCTTTATTCCAGCCAGCTGGGACTATGCTCAGGTATTCAGGACCCAAGTGTAGCCTAGCACAGGTCACTGTTAAAATGGGTCTGATCACCTCTCGTGGTATAGCAAGAGACTAACATAATCTAGAACTCCCTCACAGGCATGCGCAAAGATTTGTCTCCCAGCTGATTGTATTAATATTAAGTTGATAATATTAAACATCAGGGCTAAAAACTTAGTATCCATTGTTGGTTGAGTCCGTGGGTGAGGAACCTGCTTATGGAGCATTGACTGTACTGAAATATATCCTGTCAGTGGGTACATGGCTGCAGCCCTTGTCCCTGGAGACTATCTGCTGAGTTTCAAACCTTCGACCCATAANAGTTTTAGGTAACTACTGTGTACTTCCCAACTATGCTTGGCCCATTCTTTCCATACCCAAAACAAAACAAAACAAAAACAGCTGAAACTAACATCATGAGGATTTCCCTTTTTATTTTCTTCAAAGAGTTTGACGATTTTCTTTTACACTTGCATGTGATTCCATTACGTGAAGTACTAAGCGTATTCAGTCACAGACATAGAGTGGGTGTTAATATTCTGATCTGCCCCTTGAAATCCCACCCCTTGGCGCCGCCCTGCGTCCTGACATAAAAGCCTCATTCTAAGGAAAAACTCCTCCCTTTCCTCTCTGTCTCTCTCTTTCCTATCTTTCTCTTCACCTCTATTATAACAAACTCTCCACATGGAAGCAGCGTCTGGGTTGTGAATTACTGGCTGCTGCCTCCGCCATCACCATGTCCCCATGGCATGCATCTACCCAGCATGTTTCCCTGCATGCTTGGGATACCCTCGGGGTCCCCCTGCCCCCCACACAATAATTCAAAACAGTGGTGACCCTCAGTGAGTCAGGAAGAAAGTATGGAGGGTTATTGTTTTGAACGAGCATCAAGTTTCGGTCTGGTATAATGAAAAAGTTCTCGATATGTACTTCAGGAGTGCCCACACAACACCGTAAAGCTAGTTACTGCCAATGGACTAACATGGCTGAGGCAGCAATCACACTAGAATGTCTGAGTAGGGAGTCTTCTATGAACCGGTTGCAACGTGTTTCTGGATCTCTCATTAATTGATGGGTTAAAGGCAGTCATTGATATTTGCATAAGATTTATGATTTTCCCCCCTTTTAATAAGTGGTTAGCAGGTTAAATATCTGCGGCTAAGCTGAGGGAATAATCAAAGGGAGGAGGAGGGAGGGAGGCCAGCAGGGCAGAGGGTGTGGCAGAAGAAGGAAGGAGTAAGAAGAGAAAGGCCGAGATAAGGATGGGAAGGGCAGAAGGAGCGGAAAGCATAGAGAAAAGCAGGGGAGGGAGGCGCGGGGCAGCGAGAGGAAGTGGGGGGGNCATCCATCCGCCATAAATGTGCAAATGCTCTCCCTTCCCTTGAAGAAAGTCTTTATTTCNACTCTGCCTTGAGAAGCTCTCTGTCCCTCCGTCCNTCNGAGAAGGAAGAAAGTATTCTCTGCCTCTGCCGTTTCCCAGGTCACCAGTTATATTAAGCCGAAGTCCCTTGGTGACCACAGTCTATAATTTTCCACTCCTCATCCTTTTGAGTCAGATTGCAGAACAAGGCCATTTTGAAACTTGGATTCCTCCTGGTCAAGGCAGTGGGGTTGTGACACAGGAGTTTTTCTGACCCTGTGGCGCTCAGGCAGGGTCTTCAGGGAAGGTGTAGCCTTAGAGCAGCAACTGGAAGGCCAGGAGGAAGCAGCGGGGGTGTCAGGAGCCTAGGCTGACCACCGGAAGTGGTCCAGACTTTTACCAGGGGAGGACTAGAAGTTCCTGCTCTGCCCTTTCAGGGGTTGGAAGCAGACTCTTGGCCTTGAGATGCCTCCACTGGCCTGGCAAAGATCGGAGAAGACAGCCAACACTGCTCTAACAAAGCCTTTCCCTAATGTGATCCCCATCTATCTTTCTAAACCTACTCTCTGCCATCTCCNCCTCATAGCTTGGGCTGTGGTGCAGCCAGCCTACTGGCCACTCCCTGTTCTCCCTGTTGGAATGCCTTTCCCCTCTCTCCACACCCCATCACTCTGACTCANACTTTCTTTTCATTTCCAGGCAGAGTGGCTTATTTCTTCTCTGGAGCACTCACGGAGNACTCACGTGTATTTTATCATAAGCATCTGTATTTACCCACAACACTCACCAGTCTGGCTTGGACTCACTTCCCTGTCCACCAGTCTGCAGGGAGGGCCAGAGCCCGGGCTTATTCCTGGCCTGTCCCAGGACCTGGCTCAGTGCCTGGCACATTTGTTAGCTCGCTTTGTCAGCTTCTTGAGCCCTGACTATGTGTCGGGTTGCACAGTGGACAGAACTGACGAAAGGCTGGATTTTCATGGGCTTACATGTTTGTTGAAGAGGCAGGCAACATGCAAGTAAACAGAAATAAATGATATGTTGGACAGTAATAAGTGCTAGAATAATATAAGAGGCTAAAGACCCAGAGAAGGGCGTTACTGTAGACTGGAGGTTTCTCTGATAAGATAACATTTATACGAAGACTCGCAGGTGTGTGTGTGTGTGTGTGTGTGTGTGTACTTTAAAGGGTGTTTGTTGTAGTTAAGGAATAGCAGGGTAGGCAATGTGACCAGAGAGAAGTGAGTGGTGGCCACGAAAAGGGGTCAGTGAGCAGCAGTGGCTCAGAGGTGGCCAGCAGCTTCTGCTTTCATTTCGAGGGAAATGGGGAGCAATTGAAGAGGATGAGGAATGAGAGACTAGTGAGGTTCAAAGCCCTCATGATCTTAAATGACCTCATGGATACCTTTCTGAGAGCAGACTGTTCAAGACTCAGGTTTTGGGGTACTCACAGATGATCGGTTATATGGGACCGAATACGTAGGCGCCTTGAGGAGAGTAGGANCTTGTCCTTGATTGGGCAGGAAATGGGATGCTCTCTTCCTTTTTGTCTGTTCCCCTCTTCTCCCTAGATAACAGCCTCCCACTGATAGGGCTTTCTGCCCCTGGACACTGAATGGCTTAGACTGCAGACAGGGGACAAAACATCAGAACGGAGCAGAGAACCCTGACCTGCCAAGCTGAGACACTGACATAGCCTGTAACAGAGGCTCCTGAAGAAGGATAAGGTGGGCTGCCTGGAGNAGGGAGGCTCACTACCTAGAGATAAAAGAGAGGCAGGAGAAGCCAGCCTTTACTTGCGGCCCTCCCACGGCGGTTGGCTCTGAGTCACCTTCAGGTTGGCCCTGACACATGAGCGCTAATAAAAAGCCTCACTAAGAAANGTGAATGACTTCAGTCTTTGGCGCTTTCCAGGCTCTTTCTCCCGCAAGCTCATCTGGAAAATGCACAGCATTAATAACCAATAAAAGTTAAGAACGTCACCTCCCCACCCCTCTGGAATCCCTAAGGGTGAAATTTCTGGCCTGGGGATGTCCCCGGTTGTCCCCTCAGGTAGGGGACTTCCGGGAACGCCTCTCCTCCCTAAACAATGGAAGGCTCTCACCCCACCTCCTCTCCGGGGAAGCGCGGGGACAGGAGGCAGGTGCGGAGGCCGGGAGGGCGGGGCGGTGTCGCATGCAGTGTGGCCGGCGGCCGGCAAGGGGCGCAGGGGAGCCGCCGGATCCGGGGACCGCTCCAAGCCCGCCGCCGTCGCCTGCCCAGCCCCCAACGGCAGCCGCAGCCCCAGGTGCATTTGCCGGAAGATCACCCTAGTCTCTTCTCTCTGGCCACCCCTTTCCTTCCAGGTGTGGCCGCGGGAGAGGCTGGTCAGGGTGAGGTCTGGAGGACAATTGTCAGCGCGAGGTTTGTGGCAGTCGAGAGTCCAGAGCCTCTTTCGCCCCCAGCCCTACAACTAATGGTCCCAAAGTCCTAGGACGAAGCATTGGGCTAGCCGCCCTCCCAGCCCCTATCTCCTACCTCCACC
>LZPO01087171.1:473137-484001 GCA_001675575.1 Neotoma lepida | reverse complement strand
TTCATCTTGCACTGTTCACATCTCCTTCAGCTGCCCAGAGATCCTGGAACAAGGAAGGAGGACCCCACAAACCAGAAAGGAGCTCAGTGGAGTTACATCCCTACCCTAGAGACTTAGGGAGCCAATAGGAGGTTGTTATCAAAGAGGGCTCCATCTCCAGNGATTCTGGAGAGAATTCCTAAGCAGAGGCCATCTGGGAACTAACTGAAGAAATTACTTAGCAGTGGAGGGAATACAGAGACCCAATCTTGAAGGCAATATGTACAGGCAGGAGGAGTGGGATTTAGTGGGATCTCGGCCCCCTTAACCTNTCATCATGTATACAAATGTACAATGACCTTAAAGGCTTGCCTGGACCCCAAGTCCCAGCCACTCCTGTTCAACCCCACCCTCCCTCTGGTCCAGCATCCTTTCTGAGACCTATTCCNTGGTTACCATCACTTCCTCTTCTCTCCTGTCTGATATCTGATCCTAGGTAAACAAATGACTAACAGAATAGAGATGATAGGCTCAGATTGTGTCTCAAATGGTACACCAAGCAGTAGACAGAGACTGATATACTTAATTTTTNAAATTTTTTNATTTTATATTTATTTTTGTGTACCAGTGAGTGCTCATATGTATGTATGTACGTATGTATGTATGTATGTANGTACGTANGTATGTATGTATGTATGTATATGCACCACCTGCATGCCTGGTGCCCTCAGAGGCCAGAAGAGTGTGTCGGATCTGTTAGGACTGGAGTTATATGTAGTTAAGAGCCACTGTGTGGGTACTTGGACTCAAACTCAGNTTCTCTGTAAGGGCNGCNAGCACTCCTGACTGCTGAGCCTTCTCCACAGCCCCCTGTTTGTATGATTCGTTTATTTACTTACAGACAGGATCTCAGGTGGCCCAGGCTGGTTTTGAACTGGCTCTGTATCGGGGATAGCCTTGAAATCTTGATCTTCCTGTCTCTACTTTCCAGGTNCTGGGATTACAGGTATATGCCACCATGTGCCACTATGCCCAGCTTATTATATTTAATTATTCTAGCAACCATGTAAGATACAACCATTCTCTCTACTTTCTTTCCTTATTTTCTTCCTGCCTTCCTTCCTCCCTCCCTTCTTCTCACTCTTTTTTCCTTTCTCTTTCTCCATATTCCTGACTGTCCTGGAACTCGCTATGCAGACCAGGCTGGCCTTGAACTCACAGACATCCACCTGCCTCTACCTCTGGCGTGCTGGGATTAAACTGTGCACCACTACATCTGGCACCATTTCTATTTTCTAGGTGAGGAAATTAAGACATAAAGAGGCCAAAGACTTCCCCAAGGCCCACTGCTAATGAATGACAAAGCTAGCTTCAAACCTAGGTCTGCCTGTTGCCAAAGCCTATGGTATTAAGTCACTGTCCTCCAAGCAAACGCACCTGGGAGTATAGCTCAGTGCTAATAAAGCCTTCACTTGTCTATTTACGCAAGGCCCTGGGTTCAGTCCGCAGTACTGAAAAAGAAAGAAAGAAAAGAAAAAAAAAGTGGGAATAGAGACTCAGAGACCAACATTTTGTCTGAGATTAGATAGCCTGTTGGTGGCNCCATATTCCTGACTGTCCTGGAACTCGCTATGCAGACCAGGCTGGCCTTGAACTCACAGAGATCCACCTGCCTCTACCTCTGGCGTGCTGGGATTAAACTGTGCACCACTACATCTGGCACCATTTCTATTTTCTAGGTGAGGAAATTTAAGACATAAAGAGGCCAAAGACTTCCCCAAGGCCCACTGCTAATGAATGACAAAGCTAGCTTCAAACCTAGGTCTGCCTGTTGCCAAAGACTATGGTATTAAGTCACTGTCCTCTAAGCAAACGCACCTGGGAGTATAGCTCAGTGCTAATAAAGCCTTCACTTGTCTATTACGCAAGGCCCTGGGTTCAGTCCACAGTACTGAAAAAGAAAGAAAGAAAAGAAAAAAAAAGTGGGAATAGAGACTCAGAGACCAACATTTTGTCTGAGATTAGATAGCCTGTTGGTGGCAGAGCTGGAATTTAAGTTCAGGCGATCTGCAGCAGGCTATTTACCTGCTGTGTGCATTTCTTTTAAACCTGGTTTTGTTTTCTTTTTAACTTGGTTTTGTTTTCTTTTNTTGTTGTTGTTGTTTTGTTTTGTTTTTTAGAGACAGGGTTTCTCTGTGTAGCTTTGTGCCTTTCCTGGAACTCACTTGGTAGTCCAGGCTGGCCTCGAATTCACAGAGATCCGCCGCCTCTGCCTCCCGAGTGCTGGGATTAAAGGTGTGCGCCACCACCGCCCGGCTTGGTTTTGTTTTCTTTAAATATTCCATTTGTACCTGTGTGCATGTGTGTGCTGGTGTGTACTGAGGGAAGAAGAGGGTGTTGCATGCTTGGAGCTGGGTGCTGGGAGCTGAACTTGGGTTCTCTCTGAATCATCTTTCCAGTCCTATCATTTGCTTGTTTGAGTTAGGGTCACATGTAGTGCAGGCTGGCCACTAATTCTCTGTGTAATTGAGGTACACACTCTATTGTCTGAGTTACACCCCCTATTGTCTGAGTTACACCCCCATCCTGTTGTACATACTCTCAAGCTGAGTTTCCGCTGCTGTCTAAACCCTTGGCTCCTGGTAAACTTGAGAATGCACAAGGGTGTCCAGGAAACGCTTGTAGACCAAAGGCCTTCCCTCCTACCTGTCAGGAACCTTCTGCAGCTGGTATGGAAATCAGCCAGAATGANCTTGTCTAGTAATGACGGTCTGTGTTAGCTCTGCCCACTCTGCTGAGCCCNAAAGGCCTGGGGTTCTAGTAGCATCTCAGGTGTAGTTTTTCAGGTTTTCTAACCAGAGGATCTGGCTGTGGGGAGGGACATGCGAAAGTACAGTTCTAACTTAGTGCAGGCTGGGGAGGGCAGCAAGGTAAAACCTCACAGGAGGANACAAGGGCAGATTTCCCATAAANTAACTTTCAGGAGATGGGGTCTCATTCCATAGTAAACTGTGTCTCTTGGCCTCACCTTGACTTGTAGGCCCTAGATGCCCAGTCCAGGCTTCTTCTCCTACCCAGAGTTTCTCTCAGACACTGCTGAGAGGACTGGAGCACAGGCAAGGGCCCTAAGACAATGCAAGAAGCAATGCCATTTTCACAGAGCAAGGGTTCAACACCTGTCCCCTCCAGGTGACCCTGGGCCCAGCCACAGTCCTGGGGAGGATCCTGTCAAGAGTTGGACTATAATGGATCAAAAGCCTGACTTGGGAAAATAGGTTTCTCTGAGTCCTGAACCAGACTTAGATTCTGCCAGCCTAGTTCAGGTGAAGAACTTTCCAGAACCTTCGCCTAGTCCAACTTAAGTGAGCAAAGATTTATAGCCCCTCCTGAGTGGCAGCACTGCTTCGGGGTACCAGCATAGGAGACATCTCATTGCCCTCTGACCCTTTAACCCATGCTAATAGCTGCTGCATTTTCTCAGAGGTAGTACTTCATGGAACTCAGAGGTTTTGTGAGAAGATAGACACTGACTCAAATTCCTCAGCGCTCCTGAATCCCATAATAGTCACCATTCATGAGCCTCAGTTTCTGAATAATCAACTCTCAGCTTCATAGGGCTGGCAGTGAGAAGTAAGATCGAATATGTATTTAGACCAGGGTCCATGGTCCAAGTCATGATTTGCCCATGGCATGAATCAAACCAATAAACCAATAAAACCTAAAGCCTCCTCCTTCCCCCATCAAAATATTCTTTGCTCAGATACTTCCCAGAATTCCCTGCCTCCTGAAGGACAAAGCTTTACCTTCTGGAATTGGCATCTCAAGGCCATCCAGGTAGAGCCCTGTGGCAAGGGCTCAGTAAGCACATGTGGCTGCCACGTTGGACAGCACAGAGCATTCCACTTGCCATGCTTCAGGAAGTCTGCTGTGGCCAGTGACTGGGCACACCTTGGCAGGCTTCACTGAAGGTGTGAGGACAGGATGCTGAACACAAACACTTTAGAAGGAAGGCACGCAAGGCCAAGAAAGGTAGAAAATAGAACTTGGGGCTGCNGACTCAGACCCCAAGGGTAGCCATCAACATCCTGCCCACAATAGACCGCTACCACTAAGAGACCTTTTTGTCCTTTTCCTATTTTGGCTTCAGTCTTCCCCTAGANGATAAGGAGATTGAGGCAATGCAGTGTAAGAACAGGGCCTGGGACTCTGTGAGCCTCTGTATTTGAGACCTTTCTGTCATCCCTTGATTATCCTAACTTCTTCAGATGTGGGGTGAGTAAATAACACCACGCTTCTNCCCTGGCACATTGGGAGAGCTGAACAAAGAAACCTTCCCCCATTTTGAAATTAACCTCATGCATGATCATAATCTGTGCCTGACAGAGAATAGAGAGGTTTTAGAAAGAAAAACAAAAACAGAATAAAATGTTTGTAGACTTTTCTTTGAAAAGACGTTTCTTACCTTGGAGAATATCATTCTGGCCCTCCAGACAATTGGGGAGCATGGGAGAAACATTGAGTATGAGTTGATATATTGGTTTTTTTAAACTTATTATTTTTTGTTTTGTTTTTAAATAATTTAACTTAATTTTATGTGCATTGATGTGAAGATGTCAGATCCCCTGGGACTGGAGTTACAGACGGTTGTGAGCTGTCATGTGGGTGCTGGGAATTGAACCCGGGTCCTCTGGAAGAGCAGCCAGTGCTCTTAACTGCTGAGCCATCGCTCCAAACNCTCCAACCCCTAAACTTATTTTTGAAACAGGGGCTCNACAGCTCAGGCTGACTTTGAACTTGCTGTGTAAACTGTGAACGNGGAGGATGGGCTTTAATTTGTCTTTGTCTTCTTCCACGTGCTGNAATTACAGGGGAGTGTCGTCGTGTCTGGTGTACGGATCNAACCCAGGCCTTTGTACGTGCTAGGCAACCACTCTACCCACTGAGCTATATCCCTAGCCCTAAATTAATTTTTAAAGTTAGTATACAAAGATATGATTGTCATTAGAACATGTTCACACATACCTGTCTTCACATGTGGGTCTAATTTATCCCTCTTGGTCCTCTGTGCACCATGANGTGATAATTCTTGAAGCCTAGCTGGAGTAAGATGAGGATTCATTGCTCTATTTTCTCTGTTACATGCTTGGTACATTTCATAACAGAAAAAAAACTAAGGAGAAAAATAAAAAACCTCAAGAACACACTCCCACTGGAACTTAGGATACCCAAGTGGACCCCTGGCCCTCAGACTTCTAGGGAGATCTCTTTCTGGACGGTGCGCCTGCTTTTGATGAAGGGGGCAGTGGATGTGGGGAGTGTCATGGGTGACATGTTTCCGTCCAGGTATCTGTTTGTTTTCTAGGGAATGAGAGCCTCTGGCTTCTCAGGTGTTGGTGCTGATTTCTGATGAAGAGATCGGGGGCCTGGGCCCTGGTGTTAAGGTGTCCTGGTCCCCATCCAGGTTTCCCAGTCACTTCTTGGCCTCCGCTCCAGTTGGACAGGCCTGGGCTAGAGACCTACTTCACCCCTCCTGGGTGCCCANTTCCGCAGCAGCTCAGATGCTCCTTTCTTTCTCCCTGCTAGAGCTGTCCCTGCTCACCAGAGCCCCAGCCTGTCTGGAGGACCTCTCCATTTTCCTGGGCTTTTCTTCTCCTCACCTGGGCCACACAAGGTGCATTAAGAAGCTTGGCAATCCCTGAAGGAACCCACTCCTTGTGGATACTTGGAGTGCACCATTCTGCTCTAGTTCTTTCAGGTTCTGCCCGCTCTCTCTGGCTATCATGCCAGTCCCAGGTGCCGGAGCTCCATCTCCTCATTTATTTTCATGGTACCTTCATAAGGTTAGATATACACAGAGGGGAAAGGAATGAACGAAAGAATGAATGAACGAATGAACAAATGAATGAATGAATGAATGAATGAATGAATGAATGAATGAATGGGTCTGACGGGCAGTGAGCACCAAGTCTTTTCTTATCTGCATCCTCTACCCTAACGAGGGATTCTGAGCTAACTTAGGAGCTCTGGGGATAGGTCTCCATCTAATTCAGGCAGGCTTGTGATTCAGGCAGCAGTCAGCCAGTGACGCCGGTGGTCTGCGATGCTGCTTCCTGGCCTGTCTGCTGGGCCATGTTGGGAGATGCAGTAGTGGAATCCTGAATGATAGCAGGCTGAGGAAAGGTAGTGAGGGCTGTTCTCTCAGGCTCCCTGGAGGGGTGGGGGTGGGGGAGCAAGAGAAAACAGGAAGAGAACCAGGCAGGCAGAAACAAGAGAGGTGGGGAGTGGGGAATCCCAGGGAAGAGGATGAGAGTGAGGGAGAAGGGGTCACAAAGAGAGAGGGAGAGATCCCTGCCTTGTATGTCCCAGCCTTCTGACACGGCTGGGCTGATATCCCCAGCACTAATTGATTCAATTAATAATACTGCTCTATAAAATTTCAGCAGCCGAGAGCGAGCGCAAGGAACGGTGACATAATGCATTACTAATGCAGACCGGGAGATGGAGTTGAGGAGCTCCATTAAGGAAACGCCGCAGTAGCGGTCTTTGCAGTTACTAATGCTTGCAGCAGGGCAGTGCACGTCCTTGGCTTGTGCAACCCGCAGGGCTGTGGAGCTTTGGGACCAATGGACAGAGAGGCTTGAGAAGGTTTTCACCTTCTCGTAAACTCTAGAAAGCATCCCTCCCATTCTTTGGTACGGACAATTGATGTTCTCTCTTATATAAGCACTGTGCAGTACTTCCTGCCCTATATCCCCTTCGACGCCCCCTCCCCCCACATCAGGTTAGCAGTCCCTCCCTCTCCCCTGCCAGTGGCTGAAGTTCCTGATGGTTTTCAAATCCCTGTTTGAGCCTTTCTCTCCTTGTGCCTCTGCCTTTGTGTGTGTGTCTCTCTCTAGGTTCTTTAGGGANGAAATCTCTTTCAGGATAAAGACCCCTGTATCCACATGTGGAGCAGCTTCCNTCCAAGTCACCATCACCATCAGGCCCCACACAAGCATCTATCTACATACAGTCTGTGCCCTGNACAGCTCATACCTCTGACATAGAGCAAGACCAAAGGGGAAAGCAGCCAACAGCCCTCATTCTGAAGTTGCAGGTTACTGAGTGAATCTGAGGCAAAACCAGTTCTTTTGCCATCTGCCTGCAGAAGCCAGGCGGGAACCTACTCAAACAAGCCTCCTAGAGCAGGCCTTCTTGTGCTGCCATCTAGGCGACTCTTCTGAGAAACTATGGGGACTATATGTCATCAACTTTATGCTTACCAGGATTTATCCACATAATCTATCTATATCCAGGGTCGTCAATATTCTCTAACACAGTGCTCTGATCTCCTTGGGCAGCCCTAGTTGACTGGAACACTTAGATGGGCCCTTTTTGGGGGTCCATGTGCCATCCAGCGACTCTCCTATTTCACCTGCAGTCAAAGTTTATGTTAACGAGAGTCAAGATCTTGAAACTGAGAAGACAAGGGGAGACCCCCCCACGTTCCTCCAAGACTCCAGGTAAAATGAAATCTCACACTCCAAGTTTTGGTATCCATGCCCAGGCCCGTGCCTCTATTTCCGAACTTTGTGTTGGCAATTCAGTGTGTTTTCTACAATGACCTCCCTTTCCAAGGAAGGACACAAACAATTGTGTGTGCCACGCATGCACAGGTTCCCAAACAGTGTAGGGTGCTCTTGATCATATTCTGGGGACACAGCACCTCCAACTTCACTCCTTCCTTAGAGGAGGAAACAGAAGTCCCAAGAGGGTGAACTACTACAGTAGTAGAGCAAGGGATGTGAATCCAGGCCTTTTTGCCATCGAAGTCCAAGTCTTTCATGACCGAGGTTTAACTGGCTTCAAACAGTAGCTCTTGGAGGGCATGTCTGGAGCAAGCTTGGTTCATCCAGTTCTGGCACTCAGTTTTCCTTGCTGTTCTTTCCTTTTTGAATGAGTTCCATAATTCTGTAAAGCCTTGCCTTAAGCACTTCTTCTATGGGGTCTTTTCTAGGTTTTTTTCAGCATACCGTAGCGTTTCTGAGTAGGGCAAAGGGTAAGAGGAAATGTTAGGTCTACCTAACGTTTGGATGTTAGGTCTACCTAACGTTTGGAGTGTTTGGAGTGCATACTTGGTTTTCACTCATGTCCCTTTTATTCATGTCTAGAAGACCCTGATTTTCTTGTGGGATGTTTGTTCTTCTCTTATAATTATAAGGCAGTGACCTCAAGGTACGACCATAGGTAGACTGCGTAGACTGCACTTAGTCTGATTTTCCTTCCTTCTTTCCTTCCTTCCTTCCTTCCTTCCTTCTTTCCTTCCTTCCTTCCTTTCCTATTTCATTCCTTTTTTCCTTCTTTCCTTCCTTCCTTTTCCTGTTGCTAGGGAATGAACCTAGAGCTTTGTGCACACTAAGAAAGTGTTGTACATGGAGCTACATTCTGAGACACTGGTTTGTGGGTTGTTTTTNTTTGTTTGCTTGCTTTGTTTATATAATAGAATCTTACTTTATATAGAGTCTTGATTTATATAGCCTTACTCTATAGTCCTGAAGGGCCTGGAACTCACAGAGATCTGCCTGCCTCTGCCTCTCACTGCTGGGATCAAAGGTGTGCAGCACCACATTGCACAAGGCATTTTTTTTTTGTTCATTTGTGTTGTTTTGTTTTGTTTTTAGACAATGTCTTGAGATATAGTCCAGTCTGTTCTCAAATTGGCACTCCTCCTACTGAATGCTGGGATTACAGGCATGTATCACCATGTCTGGCTAGTCCAATTTTCTTTTTGNTTTCCAGACAGTGTTTCTCTGTGTAGTCCTGGCTGTCCTGGATCTCACTCTGTAGACCAGACTGGCCTCGAACTCACAGAGATCTGCCTGCCTCTGCATCCCGAGTGCTGGGATTAAAGGCGTGCACCACCACTGCCCCGCTAGTCCAATCTTCTTAGTGCGTGACTCTTACCTCCCTCACCAGCAGTTGGCCTAGAAATGGTCATGGGACTCAACNTTGGGAGAAATATTTTGGAGGGNTCTCTCCTTCTTCAACAGGATAGTTCCATGACTAGTAATGCTGTGGGCATCCTGCCACCCCACTTGTAGATAAAGCCCACTNGAGGATGGCAGAGGAGGAGAGAAAACTCCCCTTGAGTGCTGAACTCAGCACTCCAAGCCTGCCCTTCCCCTGAACCTCTGCTATGAGATAATCAATTCCTCTGCTGTTGGTTCTGATGTGAGTTGCCCAGTTTGCTACTTGCTGACAAAAACATCCCAGCTGATATGGTCCTTCCTTAACACACACTATCTGCTCCATCCTTGAGCTCACTACACAGTGCCTTTTGTCTCTATTGTACTGTCATGTGATGTTATTTTCCTTTTTATGTGTTTATATCTTGCCTACAAAGTCCATACCAGNTCTCCCAACTCCCATNGATTCTAAGTCTCCCCAGGGCTTCCAAGCAGCAATTAAATCAGGAATATTGATTGAGTCCTCTTATGTGTGAAGACTAAAGGGAGAGAGCAGTGAGCAAGGTAGGCGTGGTTCCCAGGCCCTCACAACAGCCTCTGGTGTGAGTGAGGAACTCAGCTATGAGTCACATAAGCTCTGGAATAAATCTGGTTGATGACTGTGAAGAGTTAGGAATGGAGGTGCCCAGCTCTCTATGCCAGGACACAGGAGAAAGACCTGTCTCTTATACACATCTAGATGTGTATAAGAGACAGGTTCTCAGAGTCGTCACAGCATTGGGCACAGCTGGTCCTGGAATAGGCCCTCAGTAAGTGGTGAATTAATAAAGGGATAAACACATAAATGGATGGATGGAGTTAAATAAACAGCTCAACAGATTGTGCCTGCTCTTTCTGCTGAGAGACGACACAGGCACCTTCTCTTGCTGCTCAATCCTTGCAAGCAGGCCTAGGGGANCAAGGCATCCTCTCAGCAGTGAACCTTTATTACTCAAGCTGATTCCATCCTCCAGGCCAAAGTGAGGAGTAATAGGGGATTAAGAGGGTTCCTGGAAGGTGTGGCCTGAGCTTTCTGGAGGGACCACTCCCATGCTAGATCTGCAAGGCTTGCCCTCTAAGTAGCTCTTATAGACCATAGCCCAAGAGCCTTTTTATTCTCCTCTGGTGACAGCTTCCTCAGGCCCAGAAGTCTAGATGGTCTGGAAGGCTCTCCACTGCAGGTCCAGNCTCTGGAAGCCTTGGGAGAGGCAGATGTCTAGAGAGAGAATGCAGGCTGCTTGCTCACTCTCGGAGTCTAAATGTAGTAAACACGGAGCAGGCCTGCATCTGAGGCGGTCCAGACAACAGGCAGCAGGTATTCAGAGGGTTTGTTAAGTGGGCTGTGTAAGGGGGCTTCCTANAAGAGCTCTGCTTCTTAGGCTTAAGTGTTACTCAGCTCTCTCTCCTTTGCTCAGTCCACTATGGGACGTCCCAGAAAAGATCTTCTGTCCAGNGAATGAAGGTTTTCACATCCAAAACTCTTTTAAGAAAGAGATTTATTTGGGAAGGAGGNGTCCAGGAGAGTAGCTGCCTCTACCAGGGTGGAGAGAACAGCTTAGAACTGCTCAGGCAGGGCCCTTTATATAGGATGGCCTGGGGGTGGAGTCAACAGGGATTGGCTAGTTTTTTCCTGCCCTGGGATTGGTCAGTTCTGTGGGCTAGCAGCAAAGATGGCCCTGATGTGAGGGCCAAACTGTGTTTCTTTCACTGGCCTTTTTTGGCTTTTGGTCACTAATTCTAAGACCAGGGCACATATCTTTCACTGACTNTGATTCTAGGGACCAAGAGTGTTATTTTGGTACAAGTTTCAGAGTCAGGGCAGGTTTCCTTAGTTCTGGTTTGGGGATAAAGTGGTTATTTCTCTGGCTCAGGTCCCAAACCCAGGCTGTGTTTCTTTCCCT
>LZPO01087171.1:430929-447437 GCA_001675575.1 Neotoma lepida | reverse complement strand
TTTGGTTTTGTTTTCAAGGCTGAGTTTCTCTATGTAGCCCTGGCTGTCCTGGAATTTGCTCTGTAGACCAGGCTGGCCTCGAACTCACAGAGATCCGCCTACCTCTGCCTCCTGAGTGTTGACATTAAAGGTGTGCTCCAGTATTTCTTCTTTTGAGAACTGTCTGTTCAGGTTATTGTTCAGAGGATGTAGGTTAGGATGTTTATTTTTGAAGTTCTTTATATAGTCTAGATATTAGTCCCTTGTCTAACAGAGTTGACTGAGATTTATTTTCTCATTCCATAGGCTGTTTCTTAATTTTGGTGACTTTTTCTTTTGCTGTGTAGAAGCTTTTCAATTGGATATAATCCAAATTTCTCTGTATGTGGAGTCAACGCCAGATAACATAATTTGTTGGGTTTTTTTTGTTTGTTTGTTTGTTTGTTGTTTTGTTTTGTTTTTTTCAAGACAGGGTTTCTCTGTGTAGCTTTGGAGCCTGTCCTGGCAGATAACATAATTTGTTAATCTTGGGATTATTTTGTTATTTTGGCCTTTTATGTAAAGTCCTTGCTTATACCTGTATCTTGAGGTATTTTTTTCCCTGTTCCTTTAGCAATTTGAAGGTTTCAGATCTTACTTTGAGGTCTTTGATCCGCTTTGAATAGATTTTTGTGCAGGGTGGCAGATAGTGTATTTCTTCTACAGATGAATATTAACTTTTCTGAACATTTTGTTGAAGGTACTATTTTTTTCCAACAAATGCTTTTGACATCTTTGTTAAAAATTAGGGGGTTACAGGGGCTGGAGAGATGGCTCAGTGGTTAAGAGCCCTTGCTGCTCTTACAGAGGACTCAGGTTCAATTCCCAGCACCCACATGACAGCCTACAACTGTCTGTAACTCCAGTTCTGGTGGATCTGATACTCTCTTCTGGTCTCCAAGGGCACTGTCTACACATGGTGTACATACATACATGAGGACAAAATATCCATACACATAAAATAAAAATAAATTAAAAAAGAATTAGGGGGTTATAGATGGGTGGGTTTATTTCTGAGTCTTTTATATGTTTTTACACCAGTACCAAAACTGCTATTTTTGTCATTTAACAAAATATGTGTGTGTTGTATATATATGGAAGTGGATGCCCGGTGGATGCCCTCGAAGGCCATATGGTGTCTCCCTCTATTACTCCACCTTATTCTTTTTAAGACAGACTCTCTCACAGAACTGGAAGTGCACCCTTTGGCTAAGCTGACTTGTGGAATATTCTTTTACACTGTGTGAAGATATGTCTCTGTGATTGGTTTAATAAAAAGCTAAATGTTCAATAGCTAGGCAGGATTTTCAGGACAGAGAGAACGTTTGGAAGAAGAAGGCAGGGTTGCCAGCCAGATGCAGAAGAAGCATGACATGTAGGAGCTGAGGTAACAAAGCCATGAGCTACATGGCAGCACGTAAATTAATAGAAATGCATTAATTTAAGTCATTAAGAGCTCGTTAGACTCAAACCTAAGCTATCAACTGAGCTTTCTTAGTAAATAATAAGTCTCTGTGTGCTTATTTGGGAGCTGGCTGTTGGGACAGAGAAAGACTTGCTACGCTGACTGGCCAAGGAGCTCCTGTGATCTGTCTGTCTCTGCCCTCAATGCTAGGTGACAGACATTTACAGCCAAGCCTGATTTTTACGTGGGTTCTGGGAATTTGAACTAAAATGCTCTTAACCATTAAGCCATCTTCCCAGTTTCCCACGTAACAAATTCTTATCAGGAATTTATTCCTTGTTAAATCATAAGGATAGTTATATATAAAATGAAACTATCTTGACCATCTTTTAGCTTTTATGTTGGCTTTATTTATTTATTTATTTATTTATTTATTTATTTATTTATTTATTTTCTTTTTCTTTTGAGGTAGAGTCTCTCTATGCAGCCCTGGATATTCTGGAACTTGCTTTGTAGANCAGGCTGGCTTCAAACTCATAAAGATCCTCCTGCCTCTGCCTCCCAAGTGCTGGGATTAAACTTGAGCTACACCATGCCTGGCTTTTAAAATTTTTTCATTTGTCCCAGACTGGCCTGAAACTTGATATATAGCCAAGAATGACCTTAAATTTCTGATGCAGTTGCTTCCGCCTTTCATGTGCTACGATTAGAGGCATGTGCCACCAAGTGTGGTTTTATGTGGTGCTGGATCTAATCAAGGCCTTTGTGAATGCTAAGAAAGAACCCAACCACCATAGCCACATCCCCAACCCAAAACTTTCATTTTGGCTATTCACAATTAAGTGACTTAAAGAAAAAGCAGTGGGGGTTGACTAGCTTTAGTTTAGATACTTCTTCTTTGGGGTCCCTCACGCAATGTCAATTGGAAAATGACCAGGGATAAAGCTGGGGCTGGCTCAGAGTCTTCCTCATCCATGCCTTACTGTTACCCAAAGCATCTACAATGAAGCCTTTCCATGTGACTTAAGCTTTCTCCAAGCTTGCAAGTTAGTTCCTAAGAGCAACTAACTCAAGAAAACATGGGAAAAGGGCAGGGCATTTGTATGATGTAGAAGTCACATGGTTCTACTTTGGTCATACTCTGTTGGTCAAGGCAGTCACAAAGACTTACTTGGCATTAAAATGAGGGAGCCAGCTTGCCTTCTCCAAAGATTAAGAACTTTCTAAACAGTCACGGCTGGCTCTGCCATCTTCAGCTAAAGAGAACCCAATCGCTGCCTAAGGATCTACAGGCTAACTGCTCCCTTCTGTGGGCCAGCGACACACAGTTCACTTGGTGCCGGCATCATAGTTGTTTCCACCTCTGGACTCTGCTGGGTTCTGAGAGCTGATCGGGGTTTGCAGTTTGTGAGATTGTGTTTGATGCCCTCCCAGGGCTAGATGTTGAATTCTCTCCTCTTAGTCCTCCAGGGGAACTTCTGCTCTTTGAATTGGAAGAGTGGCTAGGTGGGTAGAGACGGGTATCGTGACACCACTTTCGGTAATGGCTAAGTTTTTATATATGTCAGGATACAAACTCGCAGAAAATGCTATTAGATCTGCATAGAACTGCTGTTTTGTTTTTGAGACAGGGTCTCCATTAAGTAGCCCAGCCAGGTCTGGAACATATCATCATCTTTCCTCTATCTTTGCAGGAGTGTAACACCATATCCAGCTTTATTATGATTTTTCTCCCCATTTCACAGGTGACAAAACCGAGACACAGAGACTCAGTTGCTTATTTGCCAACACCAGACAACAAATAAAGGTCAGAGGCAGAATTCAAACTCAGGACTCCTTACCCTGCTTTTGATCAGCAAACTTTTTCTTCTCCTACCTACCCAGCAGGAATAATGTAATTCTCACAACACAAAGGTTGTGACACAAAGCTGGCAACCTTGTCTGAGCCTAGAGTCCTCCCAGGAGCACCTGTCTGATTTTTCCCTCACCCTCAGCCCTCCTAGAGTCCATGTTAGCAGTGTCTACCATAAGCTGCTCAAGGAGACCTCATGAGTTCCAACCGAGAGGCATTTAAATCACTCATTGCCTCAACAACACATTCTGTGAGAACTAAGCAGTCAGTGTTGAGTTACATGCTTGTCATTTTTGGTTTGGATTTACCTCTCTTGGCTGTGAGCACATCCTTATTACAGGCAGCCTGACCTTTGCCGGGGACAGCTGATATTCTGGGCTGGCAGAATGCCCTCTGCCCTCCCCAGCCTGTGTCAGGCAGGAGGGACCTGCTTCTTCTTCTTTTTGTCAGTCTGAGTACACAGTGTTTACCTAAGTGGAGGAAGGGCTCAGGGGTGGTGCGGGGAGAGATTAGGAGGCCTGCAGAATCTTTGTACCATGTTTCTGAGGGCCCTCAACTGTGGCATCGCTTGGAACAACAGTGGCAGTGAACTGTGTAGGTCATGCCTAGCGTCTTGACCAAAAATGAGAGAAAGCAGAACTGGAGACTGACCTTGAGGCTGCCTGTCCCTGCTGGTGTCTGACTAGTGTCTGTATGGACCTTGAGGCTGCCTGTATCTGTTGGTGGCTGACTAGTGGCTGTGTGGACCTGGAGGCTGCCTATCTCTGTTGGTGGCTGCCTATCTCTGCTGGTGGCTGACCAGTGGCTGTATGGATCTTGAGGTTACCTGTCCCTGCTGAAGTGGCTGACCAGTGGCTGTATGATCAGACAGATCCTGGGACGGAATAGCATCAAGACTGTGGCTCTCACAGGGCAGAGACAGGGTTAAGGGAGCCAACCAAAGCTCTTAGGACTAGGAACAGCAGGAAATCTTACCTTCCTGTAATAGGTCAAGGACTGGGAAGACTTTGACCAGATCTGAGACTGAAAATCAGAAGCACAGGGGTGGCGCTAATGTCTCAGAGAGACACGGCCGCTCCCAGGACCAGATTTCAAAGGAAAGACGAAACAAAGAAATACCCTCCCCTTCTGTTCTCTGCTCTTCCAAACCCATCATCCCTCCCACTGGAGAACTCATCTAGAAGGCTAGGGAAATCCCAGGTGGTGCATCTGAGCAAGGGGGAGGGGAGTGGGGCACAAATGTGTAACCAGCAGCACAGTGGCGCTGCATTTAAACTGCCCTGAGCTGCTAGGAACTTTCTGCATAGACCAGAATGGCCTCAGACTTGCAAAGGACCTCCTGCCCATTTCTCCTGATGCTTACAAACATGAACCATTGCATATGAAAGATTTACACTTTTGATGATGTCTAGTATGCTGATGGGGGTGGGGGGATTCATGTTCATGCCTTTTTTTCTTGGAAAATATCAGAATAAAATATATTCTGATGTGTGTGTGAGGGGGGAACAGGAGGTAAAATATAGATAACATAAATTTTATGATTTTAATTATTTTTAAGTGTACAGTTCAGTGGCATTAAGTATGGTCACATCATTACAATAAGAGTTTCTTCCCAAATTCAAGGAGGCTAAGATTTTTCTCTTATGCTGTCTTCATAGTTTCAGCACTTACAGGTCAGTTTCAAATGAACTCTTCTGTTCAGGATGAATGGTGGTTGAGGTTAATGTTACGTGTGTTTAAATACTCACTCGCACTATTTGTTGACAAGAGTACCCTTTTCCTNCTGTCTTGCAAATATCCATTGTCTGGGATTTTTTTTATTTTTTTTTATTTTTTATTTTTTGCCTATTTTCTGAGTTTGCTTTCAGCTCCAGCCTTCTGATTTCCATATATTGTCTTCCTGGACAGACTCCCTTCCCATCACTCTATGGATCTAGCTCCTGACTTCCCCTCCCTCCTGGCTGACAGATTCCCAGAGTTAGCTTGTTTGTTTTTGGCTTATTTGAGACAGGGTGTTGTCCCTGTGTAGCATATACTGGCCTAGAACTCACTATGTGGTCCAGGCTGGCCTTGAACTCTCCATCCTCCTGGTCCTACTTGCTAAGTGCTGGGATAACAGATGTGCATTATCATGGCCAGCTTGTATTCCAGATTTTACTGAATGCCCTGTCTATCTTTAGACTGCATTCAGCCTTGCTCCAGCCTGGGCTCTGTGCCCAGCACCTGAGCCCTGCTGCAGCCGGCAGTTTGATGCCATCAGAGCCCTGGAGACAGAGAGATGCATATGGTCCTGCTCACCCCTAGCATAGCAGGCTTTCCCAGCTACTACAGTTTCACCCAGGAAACCCTGATACTGGAGACGATAGACCTCGCCTTTACTTCATGGGTAGCCCAGTTGTGAACTTCATTAGATCCAGAAATGAGACTTGGCAGAAAAATAATATTGATGGATAAAGCTGAACGGGAACACACCCAACCTTGTGGACCAGTGTTCTTCCACATGGAGGGAAACCTTTTAAAGCATGACTATTCAGGGATAGCACTAAGAACTTCATGTATCCCGTGTGATTCAAAGAGGCAAAAGAGTCAAACAGGGCCATTTCTACTTAATCATCCATTGTGAATGGTGAAGACAGTCTAGCAGAAGCCTAGGAGTGACTTTCTTATGTCATTTAGACTCCTCTACCTGTCTGGAAGNGGGCAAGTAGCTCCAGAATTGCCTGAGTGTGTTGCTATCCTTCTGCACCCATCAGAGTGGAGAAGGTGACTCTCGGTCTTAGCTTAGGCACCGGGGTCTGGGCCATTTTTCTAGCCACCAACTGTAAGTCAGCTTTTGCCTTTGCAGGCCAACAGACCCAGTTAGCAGGTCCACAGGCATGGGGTCAGGGAGTTGTCTGGGGATTATCTTATGTGGTTCGTTAGAGGTGACCTCATTACCACTAACTTCTAACCAAGTTTCCCACCATTCTTGGAGGAAGCCAAAACACCCACTTTCCAGGAAATGGGTGAAGACTGCTTCTCTTGAAGGCTGTGTCACATGACGAGGAGTACCTGGAAGGTGAGGAAATGGAAGGGATGGGTGGGGCTTGGGTGAGCATCATCATTACTCACCAGACACTCAGCCATGGGTTATGTTCTAGAAGAAAACAGACTGGGTATCATTTCTTTCCCAGGCTCACTCTTGGGAACAGGAATAAATCAAAGAGGCTTATGCTGGAGCTTGCCTCTGACATTTTGGGGCTCCAGAGACTTTCTTCTTTTCACAGGCTGTCACTTCCCTGACAATAAGATGCTATAAGAAGCAGCTGGGAAAAACAACCTCCATCACTCTGGGAGGTAATGAGGGAGAGAAATCTCATGGGAAGGCTGCTCGTGTTAAAGAAACTCTTATTCAAAATAAACATGGTTTTAGTCTGGCTATGTAACCCAGGATGGCCTCGAACAGGATAGAGCCTCACAACTGTAGGAATCAGAGTGTGCACCACCATCCCCAGTTACAAAAATAAAGGATTTATGCAAACAAGATGTTTTACCAGTAGTTCTCAACCTTCTTAATGCTGCGTATGACCCTTTAATACAGTTCCTCACGTTGTGAGGAACATGCTGTTTAATACAGTTCCTCTATAGTTGTGGAGACCCCCATAAAATAATTTTCATTGTTACTTCTTAACTCTAAGTTTGCTACTGTTATGAACTGTAATGTAAATATATGATATGTGACCCCAAAGGGGTTGTGACCCACAGGTTGAGAATTGCTGGTTTAGTCAGTAACGTTTCTAGTACCCACGTAAAAGTTAGGCATGATAGCGTGTCCTGCAATTCTAGTGCTGGGAGGTGGAATAGAAGGATTCCTAGGGCTTGCAGGACAACCAGTCTGGTCAAATTGACACCGACCTCTGGCTTCCACATGTGCGTGCACACACACACACACACACACACAGTCACACATGGACACACACACACACACAATGGTTTTGTTTAGTTTGGGTTTTTGGAGAGATTTTCTGTGTAGCCCTGGTTATCCTAGAACTCTCTCTGTTGACCAATTGGCCTCAAACTCAGAGCTCCTCCTGTCTCTGCCTTCCAAATGCTGGGAGGATTCAAGTCATGCCCATCATGCAAGGCACAAATAATGTTAAGACAGCTTTCCTATGTGCTCAAGTCTCAGGCTAAAGGCAGATTAAATAGAGGCTTTGTGGTTTGAAAATGAAATGTTGCTATCAGAAGAGCCATTCTTTGAAGACAGATATATCTAGATATAAATCCTAGCCTCGATCCTAGCATCTGAGAGAGTTTGAGGAATTGCTTTTTTTTTTGAGACAGGGTCTCTCTACATAGTCTTGGCTGTCCGGAACTCACTGTGTAGACCAGGCTGGCCTCAAACTCACAGAGATCTTCCTGCCTCTGCCTCTTGAGTGCTAGGATTAAAGGTATGCATCACCACTGCCCAGCAGTTGTTTGTTTCTTTTTAAATTTCTCTATAAAATGATGAAATACCTGTCTCATTGGGCTATTATGGAGATTATTATCTTTTTAAAATAATAGCTGCTTTTTATTTCACTTTATTTTTTTATAAGACACTGTGTGTTACTATGTTGCCCAGACTAATTCTAATTAATGAGCTCAAATGATACTGTTGCATCAGTTTCATGAGTATCTACAGGCATGCACTGCCTCCCCCAACTAGTAGCTAATTTAAACAGAGGTTGTTTGTTTGTTTGATGTTTGGGGTTTTCATTATGTAATAGACTGGCTTGGAACTTGCTATGTAGCTCAGGCTGGTCTCAAACTCTCAACCTTCCTGCTTTAGCCTCTTGAGTGCTGAGAAAACAGGTTTGGGCCATCATATCCAGCTTAAATTGAGTATTATGTACCAACCAGATACAGTGCTAAGTACTTTACACGCATTGAGCTCACTATTCAAATGGTGCAAAGAACCTAGTTCAGGGTAAGGTACACAGTAGATACTCAGTAAATGGTAGTTGGTGTCGTAATACCTTGGAGGTAGAGAGGTAGCCAGTGGGGTTTCATGGGTCAGCTGGGGACTTTGTGTACATTTGCTCTTTTAGGTCCAGTTGAATGGGGATAAAAGATAAGATCATGAAGAGCCAGGAAAATTCTATTTCTGCATCAACAAATTCATGGAGCACCTGAAGGGAAGTCTCTGGGCATGGGAGAGAATGGGGTAGGGCTTTGTGTAGNGTTTGGGACAGTGAATTCTCTCTGAACATTCTCTGGCCACTTCAGCTCCCATCATTCCACCCTGGGGGATACTGGATGGGGGACTCTCTGGTCTTACAGTACTGTACAGTCTAGGAATCCTAACACCCTCAGAGGAGTTTGCAGCTGGGACAGCCTGTCCTTCAGACACTTGCCTCAGGCCCCAAGCTAAACTGAGCTTCTTATAAAAATATCCTGGTTTTCTGTTTTTATAACTTATAGTGTGCTTCTTCCAGGAAGCAAACACCTTCAAGGGCAAAAAATAGAAAACCCGTGGAGATCTCTAAGCAAGGCAGTACTGAGGCGAAGTGAGACATTTCTGAGACAGGGTTCTGGGGAATCTATGTAGCACAGAGTTCTTACTTCAAACCCAAACAAAGGAAACAAAATCCTTCCCTGCCAAGGCCACTTCCCTGTGAACCTGGGAAAAAAACAAACAAACAAACAAACAAACAAACAAACAAACAACAACAACAACAACAAAAACCCCAACCAACCAAACAAAATAAACTACTACTTTTCAGATTGCATTGTCTTGGCAACACATACGTTCATATGCTTAGGCATTGTGTGTGACCGACTTTTTAAATTATAACTTTTTGTGTATGCACATGGGGGTGGGACTGGAAAGATGGCTCAGTGGTGAAGCTACTCTTGCTACGCTATGGAGGACCCAAGTTCAATTCCCAACACCCATGTCACCTGGTTCACAACCATTGGGAACTATAGCTTCAGAGATCTGACACCTTCTTCTGTCTTCTGTGGGCACCTACATACATGTCACACACACACACACACACACACACACACACACTATACAATCATACTGTCTTAGGGTTTCTATTGCTGTGAAGAGACACCATGAGCACAGCAACTCTTAAAGGAAAACATTTAATTGCGGTGGTGGCTTACAGTTTCAGGGCTTTAGTCCTTTATCATCAGGGCAGAGAGCATGGCAGCGTGCAGGCAGATATGGTGCTGGAGCTGAGAGTGCTACATCTTGCAGGCAGCAGGAAGTGAACTGTGACACTAGGCGGTATCTTGAGCATATGAGACCTCAAAGCCCTCCTTCACAGTGACACATTTCCTCCAACAAGTCCACACCCACTCCAACAAGGCCACACCTCCTAATAGTGCCATTCCCTTTCAGGGCCATTTTCTTTCAATCCATCAAACACACACATATACATACATACTCCCCAGTACTGAGGATTGAACCCAAGACCCCATACATGGTGGGCAAGTGCTTTACTATGAAGNTACATTTCTAGCTCTTAGTGTGTGTGTGTGTGTGTGGTGCCAAGTGATGAGGGTTGCTGTATGAGTTCTGTGGTGCTGGTAAGATTTGCTTACAGACAAAGGAGCACAGCCTCCGGGTCCCCAGGTGGGCTGTTAGTCCCCCACCCCCTAGCCAATACAGAATCTCCAGTTATTTTAACATTAAGTAGCAAGCCCAGTTCACACAAGATTACAAGGGATTCTTCTGGAAGGATATACAGTACCTCACAGACATGAAGGAACAGCTTTTAGAAGCAGGTTCTGAAAGAATGTGCCTGGGGCTTTCAGGTAAATCCCCATCCCTGGGACAAACAGCTGCAGGTTCTCACCTCTGGAAAGAAATGTCAGTGAGAGAGCATTGAGCTGACCTACTTTGGGCCTCTGATATCAGTGTGCAAAACCACGAGGCTGAGGGATACTTCACCTGGGCCAAAGTGCTGGGATTAAAGAAAGAGAGCAAATCCATATTAGACAAGAGAGACCCAGAAATGATTAATCTCAACTCCAGCCCCAAGGGTAGAAGTAAAAGTAAAGTAGGCACAGGTTTTGGCTTACTAGGAAGTAGCCAGGAATGTCATCTGTCCTAGCAGGGTTGAAAACAAGGCTGACCACACACACACACACACACACACACACACACACACACACACACACACACGCACACATGCCTTAGCTTAACCTCTCTGATCTCAGGCTCATTCAGGCCAAAACAAACGCTGTAGTTTCTGTTTTGCCCAAGGACCACCTGGATGATTTTTCTGCCTCCCTCAAAACCAGGGCCTTGACCTGTNGGAATATAGAATGTTTGTCTGGCTCTTTGAAAGGTTGAGACTAGCTGAAGGGGGTGTGGATAGTGTCAAAGAAGGGCTTGACGCAGAGGAAGAGCCAAGTGATGGCAGGAAGAAGGGGCACAAATGGCAAGGTCTACCCAGAGCGCCCAGCCCTCCACAGGCAAGACCCCAGAATCTTCAGTCTCTCTCACTGTTCCGTCCGCTCTCTCAGTGAGNCTCAAGAGGCCATGTCCTCTGCGAGGTTCGATCTACCCAGGGATTTCTAGGCATCAAGAAATCGTTTGTCATGTCATGGCCTTTAATTCCTCACTGGCTGGCTGCCTTGTACCGGATTTGTCCTCAACCCATGCTCAGCTCTCATTCTGATCCTCCTCCCCAAGCCCACTTNGGTTTCAAACCATCCTCGCTAGCACTTGATTACATATTGCCTGCAATTGTTCCCCAGCCTACTGTGATCAGGGCCTCCTCCTCCCAGCCCGCCCACTCGCAACTCNAATGTGCTCAGCTTTCCACCTCCTCAAATCCCAGCCTCTCTCGCTACTGCGGTGCGCCCTCCCTCCTCCCCACACACTTCACCTCCTTCCCTGGTAGCCTAGGGTTCACCAGCCCCTCCGCCTCCCACCCCGGTTCCCAAACCATCTCCCCTCCCACTTGGTCCCTCTGCCTCAGCCCCTCCCCTGTGCGGCAGCACCCCTAGCTCTCCACTCCCCAGCTCTCCACCCTGACATCTGGACTCCCCGGCTCTGGAGTTCTGCTGGAGAAAAATCACAGCCCACGCAGATTGGCGCTACTACAGTCATCGGCAGCCTCAGCGGGCTTGCTGAGCAGCCTGGAAAGCTTGCTCGGACTCCCTGGCAGCAAGTTCACTCTCTCCCATATTGGCTTTTCTGAGCGTTTCCCACCCCTGAATCTCACTGGGTAAACAGAGGAGAGGGGGGCCCGCAGGTGGGAGCACCGGCTCCTCTGGTCCAGCAGGGAGTTTAATCTTCCTGTTTCGTAACCCCTGCGCCCTGCCTGGGAGAAGCTGGTGCCTCCTGATGCGCCAGGTCACACTGAGAGCTCTACAGCCTTGGCCTCTGTCGGGCCTCCTCTCTCTTTGTTCGGTCTCTCCATTCATCTCTGCTGTCTTTCTCCTGGGTACATGAGAGCTCTGTCCCTCCAGAGCGATGGATCTGTTCCTAGTCATACATCACTCTAAGGGCCCACCACGACAATAAAAAAACGTGCAGAGTCTGAGAGTGGCTCATTGTCCAGCCCACGGCCACTTCGGGCCACTTCNGGTCTCTGTGGTAGCTGATCTTGCTGAAGATATGACCCCAGCGACTGCTTTTCTTCTCTTGAATTTTCTTCTTTTCTTGACCCTGGCGGAACGCTCTGTTCTCTGAGCAAGGTTGGCTTAGCCCCACGCTGTCTCTCCTCCTCTCTGTCAGTGTCTTTGTGCGTTGCTTTGTTCTGTCTGGAGGGCCCTTCTGTTCTCGCCACCTCGCAGGGAAACTCCTACTCACGGCTTAGGAATGTGCTCAGGTGTTGCCTCATCTGCCAGGAGTACTCCCGATCAAACACCCTGAGAATGTCTACATCTTCTCACTAACACCCAATGTTGAAATCACCTACTACTCTGGGCCCAGTAGCGTATACGTGTAATCCTGTAATCCCCACACTGCAGAGGCTGAGGCAAGAAGGTCAGGAGTTCAAAACTAGTCTGGNNTAGATAGTAGAACCTGTTCTTTTTTTNAATGTATTTTTGTTTCTATTTCACTAATCTATTAGCTCTTTCAGGCCAGGAACTGGGCATTTAATTCCCCATGTGCTTGATGCTGCACAGCTTGGCACACAAACCCTCCATTCATGATTGCTGAATAAGTTTGTATTACCCCAAATCCCCAACTAGGCTACTCTAGCTAGGGTAGTGAATGTAATTAGTCTTTCAGAAAGATTTTATTTTTTATTTATCTATCTATCTATCTATTTATTTATTTATTTATTTATTTATTTATTTATTTATTTATTTATTTGCAGGTCAGAGGACAACTTGCAAGAGTCAGTTCTCTTTCCTGGACCCCAGGAATGGACCTCAGGTGGTCAACTTTGGCAATCAACACCTTTACCCATGGAGTCATCTTCCCAGTCCACTCTCCCCTTTAAATTACCATGAAATCCACATTTACCGTTTCAGCCAGTTCAAAATGTGTAGTCCAGAGATATTTGCTGTGTTTTAAATGCTGTGTAGCCATCACTGCTTTCTGGGTCCAGACATGATTGATTGCTTGGTTGTTTGGTTATTTTGAGACAGGATCTTGCAATGTACTCCGGGCTGGCCTTAAACTTGTGATCTTGTTTCAGGCTCCATATAGAGCTCTTCTATCTGCCAAGATTTATTTTATTTGGTGTCTATCTGTATGTATGAGCAGCATACGCACGCTGGTGTGTTCAGAAGCCAGAAAAGGGTATTGAATCCCTTGGTACTGGAGTTACAGATGGTTGTGAACCGGCTGTAACTGGATATGGATATGGATGCTGGGAACCAAACCCACGTCCTCTGAAAGAGCAGTATGTGCTCTGAACTGCTAAGCCATCCTTCAGCCCCCACTAATGACACCTTGTGATTTTCAATTCCTTTGTTTCCTCATCCTCTGGCTTTCTGTTTCTGTGGATTTGCCCATTATAGATATTGGATAATTAGATATTATTATAATATCTACAATATAAAATGAAGTTGCATAATATGGGAGCCTGGGGGCGGGGGTTGGGTCTAATCTCTGACTTAACATAGCGTTTTCATGGTTCATCTACNTTTAGCATCTACTAGTACTTGCTTCTTTTTGTGATTAAACAATATTCCACCGAATGGCTATTATTACTCTTTGTTTGTCCACTAATTCATTGATGGACATTTAGATTGTACTTTTTGACTATTTAGATTGTACTTTTGTGAATAACGTAGCCATCCACGTTTATATACGAGATTTTGTTTACATAACTGTTTCCAGTTCTTTTAGGAGTACACCCAGCAATAGAGTTGTCAGGATATATGGAGAGTCTATGTTTTATTTATTGAGGAACACAAAACTGGCTTACATCGTGACTGTACTGTATTAACTCTACACTACCATTTCCATTACATGAGGGTTTCCATTTCTCCATTTCTTTGCCAACATTTCTTATTTTCCATTTTTTCCNGTAAGTATAGTCCTGCTAGCAAGCATGAGCAGTAGTAGATGTATTTTGAGGTATATACTTAGCTTAAATGATCCCTGTCTGTAGGTTCCTCACTGCCACCTCCAGAGGCAGCTCCTTGTAGCTACTTAGAGCAGTTTGCTCTGATCCTGAACATAGCTGGTTGGGTAAAGACTGCATTTTGAAGTCTGTATTTGAGTACGATAATAAGTAGACCCAGTTCATGTGACTGAGAAGTGGGGGAAAGTGGATGTAGTTCCTATGGCTATGACATGAATTTTGCAGTTAAGATTTGGTCTCACTATATAGCTCTGGAACTCAGTATATAGACCTGGCTGGCCTGCAACTCACAGAGATCTGCCTCTGCCTCTTGAGTGTTGGTACTAAAGGNATGTGCCATCACGCTAGGCTTTTCCTTTTAAGATTAACTTTGCTTAGCATGCAGAGAAATTAGTTTTGCTCTGACATTTCACACACATGTGTGGTTACACCGTGCTGTGGTCCCTCTAAGTTCCTGACAATTGGTAAGTTCCTAGCTTTTAGTTTTTGCTTGGANTGGACTGCCCTCCTGTCTTGGGGCCTATAACTTGTCCTTTCAGCCTACTGTGGTTAAGCTAGTTCATGGAATTTTTCTTGCAAGTAAGTAGAACCCAGGACAACAGACCTACTCTGTCACCCTTACAACCTATTTAAGAGGGACTTCAGACTAGAAGCAAAGCACAAAAACTCTAAGTAACTCCATTCCTTCTCACCTAAAAATCCCTTTGTATGACTTTAATGACCTTGTCTCTGTCCATCNCCCTGTGGAATCTGAAGGCAAATTTTGTATCAAGGTCATCCAGTATTCATGCTGAGTCCTCAAGGGCAGGGCAACCAGCCCTCGGCTCCCACCTTGATGTGACTCTTGGCATTTGTTCTAGAGTTTTTTCCTCCCTAGTAACAGAACTTTTGGGGTCAGCTTGCAGGTGTCAGGCTGTCACTGGCGCTCACAGAGCTCTTGGGGGGCAGAGGCAGCCAGGCTATGCAATGGTGAGGAAGAACATCCAACTGGGATTTCTAAAGCACCACATTCTGCTCTTGTTTTACCACTGCCTTCACTGTGCAATGCTGAGCAAGTCATGAGACTATCTGTTTTCCCATCTGTGGAAGTAGAAGAGAAAAATAATACTTTCTCTGCCTGCACAGAGATGCAAGTTAAAATTAGGTCATGGCTATGAACAATCTATGAAGCCNNAAAATATATAAATTGCTGTACCCATTAAAACAAAACGGTGAACTCCCTGGATGTCTAGCCTACTCCCAGACACCAAGTTCAAAGTACTTGCTCAATAATTACTGGAATTTGTCTCTTATTACTTAAAAAAAAAAGTGTTTCTTCATCCACTTTTCTTGAACATTGACAAACACTTTTAAAAATTACAAGTAAGAAAAACAAGAGCTGGAGAGCTGGCTCAACGGTTAANAGCACCGGCTGCTCTCCCAGAGGACCCAGGTATGGGCTTATGTGTGTGTGCATGCCTTCATGTGTGTGTATGTGTAGATGGAGGCCCAAAATTGGTTTAGGAGGTCTTCCTGGATCCCTCTCCACTTCATTATTGAGACAGGGTCTCTTATTGAACCTGGAGGTCACATATTCCAGCTAGTCTAGCTAAGCAGTTTGCCTGGGGCATTCTTTGTCTCTGCCTCCCAAGGACTACCGTTTGCTGCCATGAACACATGTCCTCATGTTTACAAGGACTTTATTCACTGAAGCATCTCCCCAGCCACCTCTGGCAGTTTCTTACTGATTATATTTATTGTCCTTTAGAGTAAAACCCAACCTGCCAGCTTCTAAGAGTCTCTGCTATGTATGTTGACGGTTGACAACGGCTTCCGAATGTGTTGCACATTGCAATGAACAGGAAGGCTTTGAAAAATTCTCNTATCCATGGGTCACTTCTAGAGATTGGGACATACTTGGTCTGAACTGTAGGCTGGACCTTGAAAGTTTTAAAAACGCCCCCTAAGTGATTCAAATGTACAAGTTTGGGAATCGTTACCTTTAAGGCTCATTTTAAAACAAAATTTCTCTGTGCTTATTTTTAGGTTAATTCTCCTGTGGGCTTGCCTTGCACGATTTCCCTCNTAAATTGTGGTAGGAAACAACAGGAGGGTAGTCCGAAATCCTTTCTTCCTACTGTGAGCNCCTTGGTCTCCATTAGGGTAATTGAATTCTCTGCTCTAAGTACAGGGAAGTCNTTAATGGNGGCTATGCAGATCTGCATTCGTGTTTCCTGTTCTGCGGGGTGTTCCCTCTGGCCAGCTAGGTCGGGGTCTNTTCCTCCATCCCTCNCTCCTTCCCTCCCTCTTCCAATNNCCTTTCATTGTACTTGACAGGTCACACAGGTTTGACTTCCTGCTATTATCACTTCTTCATGGGCAGCNTCTCCCTGTGTCACAGCCATCTTCTGGATCCTGTCACCCAGCTGCTACNAGAGTGTCTCAGACTTCATCCCAGTCTGAGACATCTTGTCATTCAGCTCCCAGCCAGCCTGATCAAGCAATTTTGCATTCTCTATTTAACTATCCCTGCCTGAGCGAGGGCCAGACGGATCTGCTGTTGATCGAGGACTGTAAGTAAACCCTGTCAGGGATCTTGTACAGGCTCTGATGGACAGCACGTGGGCCATCTTCGGGAGCTAAGGTGATCTGACTTGACCGTGTTTTCCCTTGGGCCATTAAGGCTACCCACTATCCTAAAAACATATCCACTATCCTAAAAACATAT
>LZPO01087171.1:389227-402545 GCA_001675575.1 Neotoma lepida | reverse complement strand
TCACTATTTGACAAGGACGGCGATGGGACCATAACAACAAAGGAGCTGGGGACTGTGATGAGGTCTCTGGGGCAGAACCCCACCGAAGCAGAGCTACAGGACATGATTAACGAAGTAGATGCCGATGGTAAGTCTTCAACTGGGGGAGTTGGAGGGTTTCTTGCAGAGGTGTTTGCACTCTATTTCATGCTTGTACAAACTATTTTCAGGTAATGGCACAATTGACTTCCCTGAATTTCTGACAATGATGGCAAGAAAAATGAAAGATACAGACAGTGAAGAGGAAATTAGAGAAGCATTCCGCGTGTTTGATAAGGTAAAGTTCAAGGACTGAATGTGTAGGGACTGAAATGGAGCTAATGGGACCCACCTGTATTCTTTGGAGATGGCTTTTCTGATGGTTTAAACCAATAGAAGTGTCAGGTATTCGAATGCTCTTAAGAATTCAGTGTGAACTTGGGTTTCCAAGTCATGGCTCTTGCAAAGGATACATTATGTGCCTTTGGAATATATGGATATTCTACTTAATGTGAATATTCTCCCCTGACCCCCTAACAGGGTTTCTCTGTGTAGTCCCTGCTGGCCTGGAACTCACTTTGTAGACCAGGCTGGCCTCAAACTCACAAAGATCCCCCTGCCTCTGCCTCCTGAGTGCTGGGAATAAAAGTGTGTGCCACCACCACCTCCACTTTATGTGATTTTCTAACATGAAATTGTTGATACTGCAATTTAAATATTATTGAGACATTATATTCCTACTTTCTTGTAGGATGGCAATGGCTATATTAGTGCAGCAGAGCTTCGTCATGTGATGACAAACCTTGGAGAGAAGCTAACAGATGAAGAGGTTGACGAAATGATCAGGGAAGCAGATATCGATGGGGATGGTCAGGTAAACTATGAAGGTGAGTCACAATTGCCGCCTTATTCCATACTTTTGATTAAGTTCATACTGAGGCTGTTTCATAGTTGAAAATCAGGAATCGTTACCTCCCAAAATGTGGGTGCTAAAATACTTCTCACTAAACTTACAACATTTAAAATGTTAATCCTTTATTAAAATGTTGATTTTCTAGGTACAGGTGTAGAACTGACATTCAAAGTTCTTAGGTGAGTGATGTAGTCTTGTTGGCAGACATTTTAAATGTTGTAAGTTTAGTGAGAAGTATTTGAGTGGAACTGTACAGTTTCTGTAGAAGGTGGTGAGTGATTTGAAAAGTTTCAAATTTTACTGTGATTCCCTAAAATAAAATTAATGGACTTTGTAGATATCTGCCTAGGTTCTGTTTTTCTTTCTGACTTCTGTCGGAGACTTTTTGAATTCAAAAGTATCTTAGACTACTTGGTACTTGAGGATGCCCATTGCAGAGAGCACAGCTTTAGACATGGCAAGGATTCTAGGGAATTAATCTTTGCCTTTTACTTTTTCACTTGTGTTTTTCCTGACATAACAGTTGTAAATTTAACCTTATAAAAAAGTCACAAATAGTTGCCGCACTGAAGTTACAATATTGACTGCTAACACAGCAGATAGAAAATTAAGCTGAGATTGTTCTCCCATCCTGTTGCTGGTGGTGAACTCTGGGCCTGCATTCTAAGCAAGCATTCCACCAGTGAGCTATATCATAGCCCCAACATTAATTGGCCCATGTTTAAGGATCCCAAATACAATGACTTAAGAAGTCCCAACTTTGGCCATAAACTGGCTTTCCTGTTACTGTGTAATTCCAGAAAAGGAATAGAAAACTCAGTTTAGTAATTAGGATTGCTTTTGTCCTTTTGCCATTGACTCATAATTTTGTGTTTCTTATTTTTTCAGAGTTTGTACAAATGATGACAGCAAAGTGAAGACATTGTACAGAATGTGTTAAATTTCTTGTACAAAATTGTTTATTTGCCTTTTCTTTGTTTGTAACTTATCTGTAAAAGGTTTCCCCCTACTGTCAAAAAATATGCATGTATAGTAATTAGGACTTCATCCCTCCATGTTTTCTTCCCTTATCTTCTGTCATTGTCCTTAAACCTTATTTTAGAAAACTGATCAAGTAACATGTTGCATGTGGCTTACTCTGGATATATCCAAGCCCTTCTGCACATCTAAAGTTAGATGGAGTTGGTCAAATGAGGGAACATCTGGGTTATGCCTCTTTTAAAGTAGCTTTTAGGAACTGTCAGCATGTTGTTGTTGAAGTGTGGAGTTGTAACTCTGCGTGGACTGTGGACAGTCAACAATATGTACTTAAAAGTTGCACTATTGCAAAACGGGTGTTTTATCCAGGTACTCGTACACTATTTTTTTGTACTGCTGGTATTGTACCAGAAACATTTTCTTTTATTGTTACTTGCTTTTTAAACTTTGTTTAGCCACTTAAAGAAAATCTGCTTATGGCACAATTTGCCTCAAATCCATTCCAAGTTGTATATTTGTTTTCCAATAAAAAAATTACAATTTACCCAATTGTTGCTCTGAATCTGAGTGATTTAATACCTATTGGTGTGATAATTCTGGGACAGTGTGGAATTCTCCTTGGTATGATTCAGCTGTGGTTTTTTGAGATGGACTCCTGCTAGGAACTTCCCTTTCTTGATCTTAGATTATGGCCTGGCGTGGCGTGGTGTGGTGCACCCCTTTAATCCCAGCACTTGGGAGTCAAGAGGCAGGTGGATCTCTCTGAGTTCAGTTGTCAACCTGATCTACATAGTAAGTTCCAGGCCAGCCCATACTCCACAGTGGGGCTGTTTCCAAGAAGAAAAAAAACACTTTCATAAATGAACCTTTTATAAGGAATTGGCATACGCACATACTTGTTTACCATCTTTTTTTTAATTTAAAAATTTTGGATTTATGTGTGTGTGTTGCTTGTATGTATGTACACCATGTGTGCCTAGTGCCCTCAACAGTCAGAAGAGAGCACCAGAACTGGAGTCACAGATGGCTGTGCACCACCATGTGGGTGCTGGGAACCAAACCTGGGTCCTGTGCAAGAGCAGCAAGTCTTAACTTCTGGACCAACTAACTTTTCAGCCTTGTTTCCTTCCTTCCTTTTAAAAAGTTGCAGTTTTGTCACTAGCTAGTGGGAGGATACTATGGTTTATCTTTGTTTCTTAGTTTGTCAGTGTGCTCTTTTTTAACTAGAGAGAAATTTCAGCTGTGCTTGCAACGTGTTATACCAAAAGGGTCTAGGATAAGCAGTTAACTAAGTGGCGTTTTAGGTTTGGCTTGCTTCTCTCACTGCTTTCTCTGTAATTTAAATTCAAGTTATGGTTATCAAGGATTTTCTTGTTCTAACTGCCTTTTAAATACTTCATTCCATAGCAAACCAGAGCAAAGATTGAAACACTGAATATAGCTATTACCTGCTTATTGTGGCCCACAAGTTTTGGGACTGCCTCAGAGGGGGTGGGTCAGCTCTTTATACAGTGGATTACTGCCTCATGCCACAGAGAGGGAGGGAGGTGCAGACGCTGCTGACGGCTGTCCTATTCCTCAGGTGAGAGCTTCGTAGAAATAAACAGGTGTCCACTTCTGAGGCCCTTCTGTTAGTCACACCCACGTGATCTCGCATGCTTTAACTAGCCATTTCCGCACAGGTCACCTCCGGGCTCAGGTCACTTCCGGGTCATGTGCAGGTACATGGTCATGTGGTTTGCGCGCACCAATGACCGTGCACCCTCAGCACATGCGCGAGCAGCCACGCGGACTTGAATACGCATGNGCAGGCCGGCATTTAAAAGGCAGGTCCCACGTACCCTTGCTCTCCCACACGTGTTCTCCACAGGCCTGTTCACTTCCCCTTCTGTCCCCCCACCCTCAATAAAACTCTCGTTAGCGGGTTTGCCGTGTTTGTGACCTTTTCCTTGCAGAGTACTATCGCCATAAATAACTATCACCTTCCATTGGGTGGTAGAGTTCTAAAGGCTCATAAGCAGTATTTCTGTCTGGAACATTTCTTTCTGAGGTGTTAGATGGCTTTCACGTTATGTTGCAGTCCTGTGTTGACACCACTGAATGATTTTCAAGTCTATTATCTGAGCCCCAGTTAACTTATCTGTAAGATGCCACCACGGTGTCTAACCTTTGGGAAATGTCCAGTGAAATGGTGATTTTGAGCATAGTCCCTGGCCTTTTGGCTAAAGTGCTCAGCCAGTGTTACCATGGTAAACCAGGTGCTGCTGGAAGATGAGAATGGGCAATTAATCGTGGTATTTCTCCAGGTAACAATCTGGAAATCAAATTAATACTAAGATACAGATAACCAAGAATAAGGTTAAAGGGAGAATGTCATGTGAGTGCGCACTCGTGCGTGCGTGTGCGTGCGTGTGTGTGTGTGTGTGTGTGTGTGTGTGTGTGTGTATACACATGCTGGCTGGACTCAAACTTGGCAGCAATCCAACCTTTGCCTTCTCAGTGCTGGATTTACAGGTGTGTGCCACTATGTCTGGTATTTCTTTCCCTAGTGCTGTGAATCAAGGCCATTGAAGTACATCCCCAGCCCACTTGTGTCATAGTTTTTAGTAGTTTTAGTTTCTGTAGTCATGGACTGCAGAAGACATAAAAGAGGTATTCTGGTTTTATAGGATACTGAAGTATAGAATAATTTCTGTGATCACAGCTTTCCAAATCTTTGGAACTACTTTGTAAGCAATCATATTTGAACCCAGGGCTATGATTTTAAACTATCTCCAAGTCTCTACCATATTACTGGTTTTAGTTTAGCAGGAGTATGGTAGGAAATTTATTATTTATAGCATGTTTGCTCTCAGATGTCTACCAGTAAAGCACTTAAAAGAATTATGTGAGAGTATATGCATCATGTGCATGCAGTACCTGTGGAGGCCAGAAGGAGGCGTCGGGTCTCCTGGAGCTGAAGTTAACAGTTAACTGCCATGTGGGTGTTGGGAACCGAACCTGGGTCATCTGCAAGAGCAGCAAGTGCTCTTAACAGCTGAGCTGACTCTTAGGTCTGGGAAATCACTTAAGTGTCAGAATGTTGTTTAACCATTTATGGTAGTGATTTTTCAGTTTGAGATTCTTAAATCCATTGAATGGCAGTTTTTAGTAATTGGGGTTTTAAAAGCTGCCATGGGAGGGTAGTTTAAGTTTGGGTAGTATAACTGAAAAAAAGGAAACTGGGTTTTGATTTTGTTGCTTAGAATAACAACCTAAATTTTCTAATAATATGGTTTTTCAAGACAAGGTTTCTCTGTGTAGCCCTGGCTGTCCTGGAACTAGCTCGGTAGCCCAGGCTGGCCTTGAGCTCACAGAGATCTACCTGCCTCTGCCTCCTGAGTGCTGGGATTAAAGACGTGCATCACCATTGCCCGGGCTAGATATATTTTTAATTGTGTATACATTTTAGGTTTTTTAAGTTACTTTCAAAGCATTCTGAGGTATTTGGCATAATTTGGAGTCAAACTCTTCAGCCTTCAGAATTGAAGTTTATCATTGGGAAGTAATATATTTTCTCAAGAAATTTTAGCAAAAGAGCATTGAACATCTTGTGATTCTGTCTTTAAAACATATTGTTAACCAGAAAAGAACTCCTCATGATCCTATATACAATGGTGGTGGCTTTGGTTGGTTTAGTTTTTCCTTTTCAGACTGCCTCATATGTCCCAGGCCCCTAACTCTTCCAAGTTTACCTTCAAGTCCTCGTTCTCTTATCTCTACCTCCCAAGCACTAGGATCCCACCCCCACCCCACCCCACCCCACCCCTGCCAGCTATGTGGTGCTGGTGGTAACTGCAGGACTGGTGCATGCTAGCCAAGTACTCTGCAAGTGAATTTTGGCCCAGCCCCAGCGATATTTTCTTAGCTATATTACGTTTGTTTTATTGGTAAAAGTCCTTGAAATCATTGACCCATGGTGTTTCTATTTCTGAGGTAAACCACTCTTTCATCTAAATGTTCCCTTCTTTTCACTTAAACACCTTGTGTGGGTTTCTGGACTTCTCTGTACCTTCATATTCTTAGTCTCTAGGGTCTCAGTCCCTAGTCTACTGAGCCAATTTTACAGCCTCAGCCAAAATAAGAAAGTGAAATGAACACAGGGGTGGACTTGATTGACCTGTTACATTTATTTCCATCTTAATCATGTAATCTCCAGTCATTTTAAACTTGGTTTCTAGTACTTTAAAAAAATAGTAAATTGAAGCCAAGTGTGGTGGTGAGTGTCTATAACCTTGGCACTTGGAGAAGTGGAGGCCTGGGCTGCAGGAAACTGAAAAGAAGAATCCCAGCATTTTGGAGAAATTAGATGAAATCCTGGTTTCTCCAGGTTCCCGGCAGAGTTCCCCGGGAGCTGGGGCTGGCCTGCTGCGCAGCAGGTAAACTAAGCTGGAAACATAAGCCTGCCGAGGCAGATCCCAGAACCCACGTGTCAGGGGAAGGAGACTGGATGTCACAAAGGTGTCCTCACACGTGTGCCGTGAACACAATGTCACATATATACACAATACACAGAAAAACAAACCTTAAAACTGGCCCAGTTTTTCTTAGTTCCTGTCCTGGGATGGAAATCAATTTTCATTTTAAAATCACAAGCTGTTTCAAGAACATCAATTTTTTAAAGTTCCTTTTATGTTTATGGGTGTTTTGCTTCCATGTATGTCTGTATACTATGTGTTTGCCTGGTGCCCAGGGAGGCATGTCCCCTAGAACTGGAGTTACAAACAGTCGTGAGCCACCATATGGGTGCTGGAAATTGAACCCAGGTCCTCTGGAAGAGCAGCCAGTGCTCTTAACCGCTGAGCAGTCTCTCCAGGCGTGAACATCAGTTTTTGAAAGATCCCACTGTTAAATTATACCTGATACAACTCTTAGAAATACTAAAGTTCCTCTTGTGTTCCGATTTTGTTTTTATGTTATTCTCTGTGTGTGCATGTGTAGCCCAGCATTTAAGTAGAGGTCTCAGGACAACTTTTGAGACACCGTGTGGGTCCAAGGGATAGCAAACTCAGATCATCAGGGTTGACAGCCTCAGGTACTTTTTTCCCTCAGATCACTCCTGGCCCTGAGAATATTTTGTTGTAGATCAGTTTATTTTATGTGTATGAGTATTTTGCCTGCATGTATGTATGTGCACTATGTGTGTGCCCGGCACCTACAGGGTTCAGAGGGCGTCAGATCTACTGGAATTGGAGTTACAGGATGGTTGTGAGCTACCATGTGAGTGTTGGGAACTGGACTCAGATTCTCTGGAAAAGCAGCTTAGCTGGGAAGCCGATTCTCCAAGCCCATATTAAGGTGAGTTTTAGGAAACAGTGGAGTCCTCTCACTCTTGAAAGTTGGTGATGGGAAACAAACCCTGTGCTGTTGAGGGCAGTGGAGCTTTGGAACCAGATCGGGATTTGAATTCTTCAGCGACAGTGTGATGGTGTCACTGTCGAAGGAAGCTGTCCTCATTCTCCAGATGGAACTAATTAACACCGGCTTTGCAGCACTGCTGTGAGGGTTACCTGAAATGGAATATATGTGAAGTCCTTGGAACACAGTAGGTCCTCCATAAAAGGAATTAAGGTTTTTAAAAATAATCTTTCTAGGTTGAGAAGCTACAGCTAAGAGAGGCCCAGAGGGCAAAGGGCCTACGGAAGAGATGGGTGGTCTGCTCTCACACCTAGTGTTCAGGATGGCCCCCACCCCACCCCGGAAGTGGATGTTAAGGAAAAACTCCATCTTAAAGCTAAATGCGCCTACCAGTTTCCCTTTCTGGGATGTGGAATTGGGGGGTAATTCGTGAGGGATTGGTAGAAATTGTGGGTACCAACAGTTGCCAGTAAGCCTGCCTATTACACACATACCCAAGAACTCGGGCAACTTCACAGTACCCTATACTTTATGACACACACGCACACGTGTCAGTCTCTAAGGATGTCCACTGAGTCAGCTTCGCTGGGGTCCGCACAGTGCATCACTTCCCTGTCCTCACCTGCAGGACTTTGCTCAGGTCTTTTACACGCGCAAGCTCAGAATCGGCGGTGGTTGGGCTCCTAGCACAGGCTCAGAATCGGCGGGTGGCCGGGGCTCCTAGCAACCGGTTGCCAGCCCGGACCGGGGAGAGAGGAGGTCGCAATGAACGAGCTAGCCATCGCCACCAACCCCTCCGCAGTACCAAGAGAAGACCAGGAGCATGGAGAGTCACTCGTCACGACCTCGGTAGGGTAGCCCGCCCCTTGCGGCTCCCCCGCAGCCTCGTTTCATCAAGCCCCGGTGCCTTTTCCGCATCCCTACTCCCAGGCTGTCTGCTGCTTAGGTTCTTAGCCGCTCGCACCTGCTTTTCTTCGTTTTATTTGATTGTGGTTTGATTTCTTTTTTCTGCCACCTCCCTTACCTTCTCTCTCCATCTTTTCTTTTTCTTTTTTTGTATTTCCCCCACAACTACTTGCTTCAGATTTCCTGCCCTTTCACCTTCTGTTAAAGAAGGAACTGTTCGCAGTTCTACCAGACGTCCTTTGCCCTGCCTCCTCCTTGAGTACTTNAAAAAATAAATTTGGATGAGGGTGTTTAGCCCTATCATTTATCTTCTCCTTTAAAGTGAATTTAAAATGATAGATGTTCGGAGTATAGATCTCTTGCCTGAGCCAAACGGACAACCCCTTTCTTCTGGACTGGTCTATTTCCCCTCCCAACCACCCCACCTCACTTCTCTGCTTTGGAGGGAGATGTGAGGAACCTGTCTTGACCTGCCTAAGAACGTTTTCTGAGTGCAAAATGAGCAACCGAAAAATCAACAAGAATTGAGTAAAAGAGCGTGCTGGGTGAGAAGAGGTTGGTTCGGATGTATAGCACGGCACATCAAACCATGGGAAGTCTGTCTTTAAGAGAAGTGTACATGTTTCCTAGCAGCACTATAGAACTTGTGAAGTTGTTTCAATTAGAAGAGAGTGAATTACATCCATTGTGTCTACCAATTACTCATTTTGGTCCATTCTTGCTTGAGATAACCCTTATTTCATAACTAATATTATATAAAGAAAGTAGAGTTTGATANTATAATGATTTGCAATAGCACAAAAGGAAAAACTAAACAGTTGGGTTCTGTGGACAGTGAGGCTGAAGCAAATGTGGACTCATCATAAGCACACAGAGTGCTTGCTGCGGAGACAAGAACCCCACTGGAAACTGAGGCATGCTCAGACCATCTGTTTCTTAGCTTGACAGATGAGACATTAAAAATAAAATCTACCATTTCTCAAGCAATGACTTGACAAGTGTGGTTGTGGGTGTGTGTCTTCCTTTCCTGTTCCCCACTTCTCAAGACATGATCTATGTAGGCCCTGGCTGGCCTGGAGCTCACTATGCAGACCAGGCTGTCCTAGAACTCACAGGGATCCTCCTGTCTCTGTCTCCCTGATTAAAGCTGTGTACCACCACCCTCCACATCCAGCTAGGGCATATTTTACATTTCTNTGAGAAAGTATAATACATGAAGATTGGTTGAACAACTTTCCCATAGGAATTTATTTAGCCACTGGGCAAAGGAGCTGTGGCCTAACATCAAATTTTGTCATATCTATTGTTCTTAGACCATCTCTGTGAGATAGGGATTGTTGAATGATATTTTGTTTGTGTTCTGACAAATAAAGCTTGCCTGGAGATCAGAAGGTGGAGCTAGCCACTAGTTAACCATAGAGGCCAGGCGGTGGTGGCACAAGCCTTAGGAGGCTCATGCCTTTGAACCCAGCACTCCAGAGGTGGAGACAGGATCTCACCCCACCCCCAATTTGGTCTGAGGATTTGTAGAGGTAAGAAGTCTCTAGTGGCTGCTGCTCTGCTTCTCTGATCTTTCAGCTTTCACCCTCGATATCTGACTCCGGGTTTTTATTGATTAAGACTAATTAGNATCACACTTCATCTGGTGCNCAATGTGGGGGCACAAATTCATGAAAAAGCTGCTTGCCCGTGGCTTTGTAGCTACTGGCACATGTCAGAGCTGCATGCAGGAGCTCCTGCCAGTGTCACCACCTCACCAGCTAGATTTTCCTCTTTTCCCCCAAGCCCTCTGAGCTAGTTTGGGATTTTTCTGTTTCAGCCTCTTTACAGCAAATGCCACAGGCACTTGGGCTCCAAACGCTGGAGTTATAGCTGCTTTTGCATATCCCTCCTCCTCCCCCCAAACAGACAGCTGGCTCTTTGGCTTTTTTCTCCCTGTGGATTGTGAGTTTTCCCTGAACCCCTCACCCCTCCTCGGGCTGCTGCCACACTAGGTAGCTGCCTTGACACCTGCTTGGCTTCTACTATTCTATGCAGCAGCAGCAGTCAGTCTCACACTTTACTGTCCTCTTCACTGTCATTGTCAGCAGATTTGGTGAGACAATTGGGAATTCTTAAAGGGGGAAATTAGTTTTTTTTTTAAAAAAATAGAACTGAATACAATTTTTATCCCTGTCTCTTATACACATCTAGATGTGTATAAGAGACAGGATATGCCTGCCTCTGCCTCCCGAGTGCTGGGATTAAAGGAGTGCACCATCATTGCCTAGCCAGGATAATCAATTTAACAGGGATTGACATAATGTTAATTATCATTTTGATAATTCTTATTGTCAATTTGATAATTCTTGGTTTATCTCTGAAGAAGTTGGGTGATATGAGTGCCAACATACAGGCTTTAGAAGAACTTATTAAAATAGATCATAGAGATATTCAGACCCAGACAGAGGAATTTAAAGGAGAACCAACCTCACCATTACATTATAAGATTAGAGAGGAACAGCCCAAGGTTTTCAAACAACCAACCTTAATTTATCCAGTCACCTTACAGGAACAACTGCCAAATGACAGATATCCCCAAGGCTGTGAAAAAGATGACTAGATTCCTGTGGAAATGTTAGATTTGAGGAGATTTAAGGCAGTGATAGTCTTGTATGGTATGCATTCACCTTTTGTGAAGCAGATGTTAAATTCATGTGTCAACTAGTAACAGAATTGTCCCACAATACTGGTTACAGCAGTATTGGAACCTAATCCTTAATTACAGTGGAGGACCTGGTNGAAAGATGAGGCTAGAACCATTGAACAACAAAGTAGGGCTAGAAGTATGCAAATCTCCCAAGACCAACTTCTTGGAGAGGAAGATTATGCTGATTGTACAAAGGCAATCTCTATATGATGACCACACCCTAGCTCTATGCCATGCTGCATCTTTGAATGCTTAGGACAGAATTGAAGAAGTCAGAAAGAGAACTGAGTCATTTACAAAAGTTACACAGGGCCCAAAAGAAACCTTCACTGATTTTTTACAAAGATTGACTTCAGCAGTAAATAGAATGATACCAAATTCAGAAGCTAGACAAGTAATAATTAAATCTTTGGCTTTTGAAAATGTTAATTCACAATGCAAAGGGGTAATTAGGCCTTTAAAGGCAAGATCAGCACCCTTGGAGGAATGGATCCAAGATATAGTAAAATTAAATCTCATAACCATGATGATGCTTGGATAGGAGAGGTGATTTCCACAGGCTTGAAGAAAAATAAAAATGTCAAGTGTTTTCATTGTGGCAACTAAGGTCACCTAAAAAGGGATTGTAGACAGGGAGTTCCTAGAAACAATGTTTTTTCTAGGAATAATCCAAACAGAAGGCCCCTCCCTTCTGGATTATGCAGAAGGTTTGACAAAGGCTGACAATAAATCAATGAATGCAGATCAACAAGGGCCAGACATAGTAACCTTTTGCCATTGGGAAACATCTTGCGGGGGGTGGGGGGGGCTCTTGCAGGCCCCATGCCAAATTTGGTTCAGTTATTCCCTGTCACTGTGGGGGAAACTACTCCCCAGAGCAATTAAAAGACCTATTGCCTACTGTAAAAATCCATACTGCTCTGGATGATAGAACAGCTTTAGACGNTAAAACAAAATTTCANGAGAAACCAGAACAAGAGAGGCCTTTTGATTAGAAGAGGTGATAGTTCATCAACCAGCATGACCATTCATCTAAACTAACTTATAAGACTAACAAATGCTTTTCNTTTGATCAGATATAACTTGCCAAAAGGGAAACTCCCCAGAGTTAGGGTTAGGGCTGGGTTTTGNTTTTGTCTTTCCATGAAAAGAAGAACAATCTTCTTGAGGAATTTAAAGAACTTTGGACAAATAAGCATCCAAAGAAGAAGGGAGAACTACCCAGAAAAAAATCACCAAGAAAAGGAATAATCTGACCTAATGCANTCTCTGAAGTTTCCAAAAAGATGATCCACAATGATGACTACACCTGTACTATGATAATGCAACTAAACTGACAAACACCACCTAAAGATCGGCTTTGGACTACAAATTGCTCAGGACAATTTCAAGGTGGCTGGATGAGATGATCCAGCCTCACAGACTACTTTAGCCAGGACTTGAGATAATCCCTGCACTTTCCCATTATACAGAGAATGGACAACAAATGATATAACTAGCTCTTTAAGGACTTGACAATTATCCAAATTTTTTTCAGGATCCCCTAAAGATGCTGTCACCCCCAGACAGCAGGAAGTAATTTTAAGAACATGATACCCACATTCCCAAGGGGTGGGATGAAGTTTTTGGTCATTCATTGGGTTATGGATATTTGTTATTATTTAGAGGGGTGGTTACAAGTTGTTATTGGTGATGGTCAGGAAAAATGTTGAACAAAGGAGATTAGATTCAGGGATCTCATTTTAAAAAGAAAAAGGGGGGAATGTAGAAATGGGATAAAAAGGTAGATTATTGAATCTACTTTTAAAAAGCAACTACTAGTGTTAAATATTTACATTGGCTTGGATTGTATATTGATACAAATTTGATGTTATTTTTTGTTATACTGTATATATGTTATAGAAATAATGGGATAAAAAGGTAGATTATTGAATCTACTTTTAAACCAAAAAAGCAACTACTTAGTTTTAAATATTTTACATTGATATGGGTTTTTATATATTGATACAAACTTAAGGTTATTTTGGTTAGAATATACTGTACATATATTTCTACTCTTGTTCAAGATATTGTACCTATATAGCTCATCTAACAATGTAATGTAAATTTCTAGTCATTGAAAGTTATTATTACAAACGATTTAGGATAATAAAGAAATGCAGGTTAGTAGTTAGTCACCTATTACAATCAAACTTGTAGTCATGTTAGGTATGTTTTCAAGGTCAAACATATATTTTAGATAAGCAAGTAGTCTTCAAACACTTCAGAGATCTACAGAATATGGCATTTAAAGTGTTTTAATAATGTACTTTTTTTTGTTTTTTGGTTTTTCGAGACAGGGTTTCTCTGTGTAATAGCCCTGGCTGTCCTGGAACTCACTTTGTAAACCAGGTTGGCCTTGAACTCACAGAGATCTA
>LZPO01087171.1:364802-377340 GCA_001675575.1 Neotoma lepida | reverse complement strand
CTCACACACTTATGCACACACATACACTCACACACACATTAAATAAAATCTCAAAAAAGGGAGAAAATGTAAAGTAGATGAAGGATGCCTTTGGTGGATTTATTGCTACAGTGGACATGGCTGCAGGAAGACTCTGAACCTGGGGATATTTCAGCAACATCCTCCAAAACTGAGAAGTAAAGAGAACAAAGATTGAAAAACTCCAGAGTGTCCCAAGCTCTACAAAATGTGTCAAATGAACATGAGAGGAAGTGACAGGAAGGGAAGAACTATTTGAAAAAAATAAAAATGATGTTTCTCGGCCAGTATTAGGTACCAAGTAAAAACTCTGAAAGAAGCCAGAGGAGAAAAAACATCCACCAAGGGGCCAAGCTGTCCTCCACGCAGCTCCTCTGCAGACACCCTGCCAGCAAAGAGAGACTGGGACAGAGTGTTTAAATGTCCAGAGAGAACAAATCCACCAACGTAGAATTCTGGACTCGAGGAAATGGCCTTCCAAAAGGGATGGAGAAATAAAAACTTAGATCAGCAGAAATGGAGGCAATTTATCACTAGTAGACTCTGCAAGAAACATTTAGAAAAAGTGTCGGGGGCCAGGGAGATTAGTTCNTTTGGTAACGTGCTTCTACTCAGGCAAGAGGACCTGTGTTTGGACCCCAGGCACNATGCTTAGGAGTNAGAGTGAGGGAACAAACTTCATATCTGCAACCGAGTTCTAGGAGGCAGATATGAGGAGCACCCTTGCAGTTAGCCTAGCCACTCAGTGCACCCTAGAGTCATCGGGAGAACCTGTCTTTAAAAAAAAAAAAAAGGTGGCTAGCCACTGAGGAATCACATGATGTCGACCTCTGGTATTCTCTTTGTCTCTCCCCGCCCCCCACGAACATTCCACACACACACAATCACATTTTAAAAGAAGTTTGTTTGAAAAAAAACAAACCCACAATGATGAAGGTCAGAAACTTGAGTCTACGTTAGGAAAAACAGAGCCTTTGAAGAAGGACTACATGAAGGTCAAAGTTTTAGTTGTATTGTTTAGTTTTGTCTANTGGCTAGTTTTTGTTTATTGGGGTAGAGTCTTGCTGTGTAGCCCANGCTGACCTTGAACTCATGATCCTCATTCATTTGCCTCCTGAGTGCTGGGGTTACAAGTGNGTGCTATCACACCTGGCTCCTATTCTAATTCATTTTTATTTATCTATTTTTATTTATTTGTTTATTTATTTGGTAGTTTGAGACAAGGTTTCTCCTGTCTCTTATACACATCTAGATGTGTATAAGAGACAGGTATCTGGTCGTGCATATTTCTAATACATATAAATACTGCACATATGTGTGTGCTTATCTACAAGTGCAGTGAATGATGACAAAGATACAGGAGGGAAGGATTTTTTTTTTAAACATAGACAGGCTCTCTCTATGTAGTCTTGGCTGTCCTAGAACTTACCATGCAGGCCAGGCTGGCCTCAAACTCACAGAGATCTGCCTGTCTCTGCCTCCTGAGTACTAGGATTAAAGGGATTTGCCACCATACCCAGCTTTTTTTGTTTAACTTACTACATTTTACTATATCTCNGAGGCTCGCTTTAACTTCCTGATCCTCCCGTGTAAGCCACTACATCTGACTACAAGGCACTTCACTGTCTACAAGAGGGCATAGAGTTATTTGAGAGTGTGCTGGGATTCATTATGAATGTGCTTTGCAGATACTAGGGCAACCACTAGCCAAAGTTAAAGAACAAAACCAAAGGTGCTGTGCTGGAGGGGGAGAGGAAACAGAAGAGCAGATAATGCTCAGAACTTAGAGGGGAGAAGAAAATGCAGAACTAGAAAAAGAAAATGCATTTTTCAAAACTCAACCCCATTCATGATAAAAACAAAACAAAGCAACAATGAAAAACTCACTATCAGTAGGGNCTAAGGGAGATAGCTCGGTGGTTAAGAGCACTGGCTGCTCTTCCAGAGGACCCAGGTTCAATTCCCAGCACCCACAAGGCAGCTCACAACTGTCTATAACTCCAGTTCTAGGGGATGTGGTGCCCTCTTCTCGCCTCCATGGGCACCGGGTATGTATATGGTACACAGACATACATGTGTGTAAAATATTCATACACATAAAAAAGTCTAAAAAATAAAATAAACATAGTATACAAAACCCTCCTAAAATGCAACGGTAAGAAATCGACTCAAGACTAGTGAGATGGCTCAGTGACTTAAGGCACTTGCCACCATGACTCCCGGAAGTTGTTCTCTGACCTCCACACTCACATGGTGCACACAGCTTCTCGTGAATCACACACACACACACACACACACACACACACACACACACACACAATTTTAAAAAGGTAAATAGAAACTATTCAATTAAAAAATGGGCCAAATACCTTAGCAGACATTAAAGAAAATATGCAGGTGGCGAACAAGTTTGTATGTCATTAGGAAAATGAGAATCAAGATATCAACCCTACAGTGGGATCCCACTGCCCACCAAAGCCAGACACCACCAAGTATGAACAGCAGGGACTCTGGTCCATAGTAAGTGGGAACACACAGTGGTGGAGCCACATTAGAAGACCATTTTTCAGATGTTTTATATCCCTTTACCCTGTGATTCAGCCACTTCATGCCTTATTACTTACAGGATTTGAAATCACATGTATACACACACACACACACACACACACACACACACCCCAAACTCATATGATGGTTGTAGAAGCTTTGCTCATGATTGCCAAGACTTAGAAGCAGCGAGGACGCTCTTCAGTAGATAACAAAGATGTGCTGTGGTACATCCAGACAATAGAATAGCGTTCAGCTCTAAAAGAATCGAGTTTTTAAGCCATAGAAAGACATACAGGAAGCCCAAATATATGTTCAGTGAAAGAAGCTGCTCTAAGAAGATGTCACCTACTGTGTGGTTCTAATTATATCATCATCAGTCTTGTGAGCTGAGTGTTTTATTTCATCATTATTATTTTAGACAGTCTTGTATAGCCCACACTGGCCTCACATTCGCTATAGAGGTGAGACTGGCCCTTCAGTTGTCTCCACCTCCTAAGTGGTGAGATTACAGGCCTGTGTAACCCCATCAAATCTGTGCTGTGCTGGGGATCAGCCTAAGGCTTTGTACATGCTCAACATGCACGCTACCTCCTGAGCTACAACCCCTACTCTGAAAGCTTTCTCATTTCATCTGCTCTTAGTGTTACTGTCTCACTAATTTTATTTTTGGCTTGGGTTTTTTGCTTAATTCAGGACAGAAACCAGGAAGAGGCAAGAATACTATCCAAATGAGGCTTTACTGGGGCCTGTGCTCCTGCATGANTGATGCAAGCATAGAGCTCTCCAGCTGGTTCTTAAGGATGCAGAGAGCAAAGCTCTATAGACAAGAAGGCAAGCAGGCCCAGTATGTTGTACAGGACCACAGGATTTCTCACACAGCTTGACTGTTCTCCAATGTAGGCCGTTGATCTTGTCCTTGACATGACAGTCTGGGTGTGTGCACTGTTTTGAGTTTGTGTCTAGTTCACAAAAGATGGCGGAAATACTTAGAACTTGCCTCAGAAAAATCATAATACATTGGTCAAGTTCAGACAAATTGCCTATGCCAAGTATTGCAAGNAAGTGTGGAAGAGGGGGCAACAGCTCCTGTATGTGGCCACTCACATTTCTGAAGACAGCTTACATCCTAGAGACAAATCTTGACAAGATGTTAGGGCCATCCTACTCAGTCTCACTATGACATGGTGGGGGAAGGGGGCCAAAACCATGGAGGCCGTAATATCTGTGGCTGCCAGGGATTAGGAGGAAAAGAGGGGCCAACAGGCAGAGCACAGAAGATTTTAGGGCAGGGAAAATTCTCTATATCATCTATAATGATGTGTGTGTGTGTGTGTAAACCATTGTACATTTGTCCAGACTCACAGAATGTACAATGCCAAGGGTGAATCCTAATGTCCTTATGAACCTTCGGTGTAAACNGTNTGTGATATAAGTTCAGCAACCTGAACAAGTACATTGCTCTGGTGGGGAATGTTGCTAATGGCGAACACTCCTGGACAATGTAAGGGCAAGGGAGCTATGGGAAACCATTGTGCCTGCCTCAATTTTATTGTGAACCAAAAAATTCTATAAACAAGGTTTTAAACTTATGTAAGTGGGAGGCAGGCATCGTGATACATGTTTTTCATCTCAGCTCTGGTGGGGGTGGCAGAGGCAAGTGGATTGCTGTGAGTTCAAGGCCAGCCTGGTCTACATATCGAGTCCCAGGACAGCCAAAGTTGCACANTGAAATCCTGTCTCAAACAAACAAATACCATACATANATGTGAAAAGTGAATACACGTTGACTGTCTTGAAGCTCTGCTCTGGAAAGTATACCTTTTCCAGTAGCAGGGAAAACATGGGGAAGTATTGTGTGCCTATACAATCAAATGTTATGAATGAAGATAATATGGCAAGTTCATGAGCTGTATTAATCTATCATGGTGTCTGTCTCTTCTGTGCAGTCACTCCAGCTTTGCCCAGGACAGTANGAGGTACTACCTGCACCTGTTCCCAAGAGTTCTGCCAGGTAACTAGAAGCCCGTTGAGCTACTTTGTATCTCACACAAGATCTCATATTTACATATGTGGTTATGGGCCAATCCTGGTGGTTTTTAAACTTCACCATGCACCTCATGTCCAGATAAAGTATTGAATGAGAGTTGAGCAATAAATTAACAAAGATATCTTCACTTAAAAAAAAAACCAGATTTAGAAAACCATTTTTTAAATTTATTTATTTATTTATTTTACATANAGGAGTTTCGTATTTCGTTCTGCAGTTCAAAGATTCCCACCGAACTACTTCACACCTGTAAGTAAAATGTAGAGCGTTAATGCAAAAGGACTTGATGCTTACTCCTAATGTATTACCATTTTTCTCACATAATAGTAAGTGATGACTGAATGATTAAGGCAATTAATACAAGTTATACATGTTAGCTATATTCTATATATCTGCAACAAAATACCTGCCCAAAGTGACTTACGTGAAGGGATGACCTAATTTTGGCTCATAATTTCAGAAGCATTAGTGCACCATGGTGGGGAAGGCATAGCGAAGTTCATGGTGGCGGAAGCATGCAACACTGGCTCGTTCACAGAATGTNCAGTGCCAAGCGTGAACCCTAATGTCATTATGGACCTTGGGTGCAGAAATAGCGGGCCAGAACCGGAAGTGGGTACAAGCTTCAAAGGTCTGCCTAGGGACCTATTCCGGCCAGCCATACCTTACCTCCTAGAGGCTCCACGGCCTTCCAAATAATGGTACAAGCTGGGGACTGGGCGTCTTAATACACGAGCCTGTGAGGGACATTGATTTTCGAGCCATAATATTCTGGGTTCTGGACCCTCAANTCTCATGGCCATCTGAAAACACAAAATGAATTTAGTCTACTTGTCCCAACCCCGTTGACAGTCTCAGCAATCCCAACACTGTTCAAAGATTCAAAGTCTTTTTGGATACTCAAGGCAAACTCTTAGCTGTGAGCTCAGTAAAGTGAAAATACAAGTTTATGTATTCTCAATGTTCAGTGACACAGAGTAGAGAGTCCCACTCCAAAGGGATGACGAGTGGGAACACAGAAAGGAAAAATGAGACCAAAGCAAGACCCAAGCCCTGCAGAACAANCAAGTTGAGTGTGTAGTGGAATCATCNGGGCTCTAACAGGTTAGAATTCTCCATTCATACAGCTTTGACATTTGCAGCCTATGTGACCCTAGTGCAGCTCTATTGGGTACCTGNAGTTTTCCGTGGCAGACATCTTGTGTTCTTGGCATCTCCAGCATCCTGGGGTCTCTGTTAGGGCTTAAGCTTTGCTTCCNCAGCTTTGCTTCCAGCCCTGTCACGGGCTACCTGCAGGGAACACAACCTTGCTACACCTCGCCCGGCCTCCCAGGCTTTTCTCTGGAACCTTGGTGCAAGCNCACAAAACCAGATTCATGTGGATAGCACCAAACTTTCCTACCAGCTGTAGACNGACTATTGCTGCCCTGGCCTCCNAGCGCCTGTGTGACTAAACCTGGAAGAACATTTCCTTTTGTACCCATTTCTAGCCAGGCACTCTGACTCTTTTTAAATGGAAAGTCTTTGAAATGCATTTTTAGTTTTGCATCCTGGNTCTTTCAATANTTGGAGNCTTGTCCTCAAGGAATCTTTCCTATTGTCCCAGTGCAAAGTACATGATTTCTCCTAAATGTCTCCGATCTCTCTAACTGCTGCTGCTTCATCTGTAGTTCTTGCTTTGCCTACAACTTTAACTGTGTTCACGCTTCTTTTTTCATAAAACTGCACATTTTCCAAATCNCTCTGCTCATCTCTTGGCCCTCTCTTATTGTAAATCTAGCAAAAAGCAGCCAACAGCAACCATGCCATAGCCTGATGGTTGTTTGGAATTTCTTCTTCCAAATTAATTGGTCCATTTCTTTTTAATTTGGTCTCACTTCAATTTTCAGGACATGGGAAGGACACAATCCATTTTTAAAATATTAGTTTTTGTTTTGCCGAAACAACACAAATGGCCACAGTCTGATTCCTGACAGATTCTTACTTCCTTCTGAGACCCGTCTGCTGTCCGCATGTCTGTCACGTTCTAGTTTCCACCTCTCGCCAGAATGGCCCATCACCCTCTGCACCCAGATCCTAGGGCATCGGTAGCCTGCAGTACCAAGTTCCCACACACTGATTTTACGAACCANTCCCAAAGCCTGAGAACTACAGGACCTGCTTCACCTCAGCAATGATTCCAACTCTCAGTGCTGATTTTTTGGTGTGTGTGTGTGTGGGGTATATGTTGTTGTTTTACTTTTTATAAAAATATTTTAGATGTATTTATTTTATGTGTATGTGTGTGTGCATGCACCATGTGCGTGCCTGTTGCCTACAGAGGTCAGAAGAGGGTATTGGAGCCTCTGGGATTCGAGTTATAGATGGTTGCGGGCTACCATGTAGGTTCTGGGAACCAAATCCTCCCAAAGTAGAGGACCTGAGCCATCTCTCCAGCCCATGTTGTTTTTCCTTGAGACAGGATCTTATTATGTAGCTCTGTCTGGCCTGAAACTCACTGTGTAGACCAGGCTTGGTCTGAAACTCACTGTGTTAGACCAGACTTTCTCTGAGCTAGCAGGGACCCACCTGCCTTTGCCTCCCAAGTGCTGGAACTAAAGGAATGCACCTCCACATCTAGTACCGCTTTTTCTATATTAACTGCTTTCACNTTGCAGTGACCAAGACGACTTAGGGGAGCCCACAGTTTCAGGGGTGATTCAGTTCATCGTGATAGGGACAGCACATTCAGGGAAGTGGCTCCATCAGCGGCTTGTTGGAGTGGGAGTGAGTAATGGTGGGTCTCCACATGGCACAGGCCAGAAAGCAGAGAACTAGCTTATAGCCGTGAGCTAGTATGACCTGGGAAGACCTGCCCCTCTCTGATCCACTCACTAACCAGGACCCACCTAAAGGCTCCATAGACTCTAAAATAGTGCCACAAAGCTGGAGACCGAGCATCTAAAACGTGAGCCTGCAGGGGATATTTCCAGTTCAAACTCTAACANCGTATCTAAAGTAGACACCTAGGAATTGCATTGTGAATATCTCATTCACAAAAAGCTATAGAAGAAAATGCCCATCTCTTTAGATATGTATACTTAAACACACACACACAATGTAGTTTACTGTATGGGACTGTGGATTTAACTCAGTGGTACCACATTTGCCTGGCATATGGAAGGGCCTAGGTTGAATCATCAGTACCTAAAAAAGAAAGAAAGAAAGAAAGAAGAAAGAAAAGAATGTTGATTACTGTGCAATTTAGTGACTTTAATTAATAAATATACACTGTTCTGTTAGAAATCATCAATAAAATACTTTGTTTTCATACAAAAATGATAGCTAGGTGGTAATGCATTTATTAATTAACTTGTTTTTTTAACAATATTTTATTTATTTTTTATTTACTGTGTTTGTGTGTGTGTGTGTGTGTGTGTGTGTGCGCGCGCGTGTGCGCGCATGTGCATGCACGCGTACGCGTGTTGCAGTACCCGTGGAGGCCAGAAGAGGGTGTCAGATCCCGGAAGTGGGGTTCCAGCTGGTTGTGAGCTCCCTGATGTGGGTGCTGAGAATGGAACTCAGGTCCTCTGGAAGAGCAATGATAGGTCTTAACAGCTGAGCCATATCTGTAGCCATTCTAACAGTGATGACACAATGCCAATAGTACATTTATCAGTGTAAAAAACCTAATCTTCTAAAAAACACTATTCCTTATGCAATGCCAGTATATGACTGGCCACCAGACTGGGGGGAAAATGATCAAATGTGATTTCTAAAAATATTTTTATTCTCACCAAAAATAATACTCATCTGTCAAATGTCAGTTGATGCCACAGAGCACAACAAACAGCAAGCCCTTTCCGTGTCTCCCTCCTTCCATTTCTACTTCCCTGAGGGTAATCATCTTTACTTACCATAGCTACTTCTTCTGGTGTTTTCATCCATATTTCTTACACAACTCGTTTTTAAAAATTGAGGCACGATCTCTCAGTTCTCTCTGTGTGGAGTATGNTCTTGTAGCTCTCAACCTGCCTCCCCCACACACATAGCATTTGATACATTTTGATTTTGCTCCCTGTCAAGCCATATATTTCTAGAACTTTTTATTCTCTTGACATCAATAACTGCTGTAATTTGCTTTAGTTTGTTAAGGACTCCAGCGTCACAAAACAAGCAACAACAACAACAACAACAAAAAATAAGAAATTCTAGAAATACTCAAAGGCACCTGATAATTCATCAGTTGCTTTTTTTCCTCCTCTGGAGAGGCATCCCTGCCCCACCCACAACATTCTGTTGTCTTCTTGTAGTCTAAACTAATGCTTTCTAGCCTCGTGCATAGTCTTTCTGGAACACTCCTTCATCCTCACCTTGCCTCTGTCTTGCTGCATGCCACCATCTTGGTAGAACACACTACTTCCCCTCCTTCTCAACTTGAAGGTGGCTCCTTCTTGGAGGCTTCAGATCTTCTAAACTGTGGGGTGGAGACACAATGTCCCCAGTTCTATAACCACATGGACAAGTAAAATAGCACAAGACACTTGACATTCTTTGCAAGTATTCTGGAATATTTCTTCTGTGGAGGTCCTTGCCCTGGTCTCTTCTCAGACAAGACTTTATCCATTCTATCTTCTGAATAAAATCATTTTGCTGACTTGGAACATCCTGTCCTTCAGAAAAGGGAAAAGAATACTTTCAGGAAAAATGTTCACAGGCAAAGAATTAGCCTGGGGCTGTGATTCATGTCTGTCCTGAACACACATTCCTGGAGCAGCTGTGGGTTTGGTTTAGACCCATAAACTTGTAAGCTGCCTAGAGCAGAGGCCTTTGATCCCAGCAGTGGAGGACAATGGCCTGCGGTGTGAGTGTGCTAGCACAGAATGCTTGTGAGGACTTTNACTGTCAACCTTCTGGCAATAAATGCAAGAACTTAAGCCAGATAAACTCACAAACTCTTAGACTTAGGCCATTGTAATCCAATTTCTTATCTGAAAAACTTCATGTGGCTGACTTTATCATTTAATTTTCCATAGAAATTAACATGAAAGTTATAGAACTGTTAGGGACTCAGACCTGGAAGGAGGTTCAGAAGTTAACTGTGCATTGGTTTCTGGCTCTAGGCACGGTATTCTGTATTGGCCATAGACTGTCTCATTCACTCCTCACCACTCGAGGAGGTAGCATTTACTTATCTCTATTTGGTAAGTGGAAATTAATTGTGGAAATTCATTACTTGAAGTCACATGATTGTTAAAGGGAGAGTTAAGACTTAAACCCAGCCCATAGTGATCTCAAAAACATGAGCTGTAGGCTATTCTGTCTAGGGAATGACTACAGTCTTCAGGCAGTAGAAGCTGATCTGGGCCACAGTCCATTGGTGGCTATTGTGTCCATCTGTCCCTTAACATTATTGGAGAGCTAGAGATTTGGAGGAATGGTAAAGTTCACCACCAGGGAATTAATTAAAACTGTATCCAGAGGACTTGGACCTGGAACCTAACCCCCTCCTCATATGGAATGCTGGCCATTGGACATTTTCCCCTTGGGCAAAAGATTGGTGGAGTTAGTGCAATGCCACATGCCTACGGTCCCAGCCACTTGGGAGGCAGAGGCAAGAGAATTGCTTGAGTCGAGGAATTCAAGGGTGGCTTAGATTACATAGAAAGGATATACGAGGCAAGATGTATATAGATGTAAATGGTAGGGTATTTTCCTAGCTTGTGAAGAACCCTGGATTCAATAGTCNGTGTCCTTCTACCCCACCAACCACCCAAAAGAAAGATAATTTAAAATAGTAATGGAGTTTATCCTATGGAACAATTTCAGGAAAACAGGGGGAAGAGAACCNCACACTTGATCCCAGGAAGTACACTGCAGTGCTGTGGAGTTGGCTGATCTCAGTATATCCATCTTAGNGTTTTATTGCTGTGAAGAGACATCATGACCACGGCAACCCTTAGGAAAACATTTAATTGGGGCTGGCTTCCAGTTTCAGAATCCATTATCGTCNTGGTGGGAAGCATGGCAGCATGCAGGCAGCCATGGTGCTGGAGAAGGAGCTGAGAGTTCTCCATCTGGATCCCCAGGCAGCAGAAGGAGACNGTGTCCANACTGGGCATAGCTCGAGCATATAAGACCTTAAAGCCCACCTCCACAGTGACACCCTTCCTCCAACAAGGCCACACCTCCCAAAAGTGTCACTCCCTGTGTGCCAAGCATTNGAACACCTGAGTCTGTAGGGGCCATTCCTATTCAAAGTACCACAATATCCAAGCNGTGTGCCAGGGTTTCTGTCAGGCACATGAGATAACCCTCCAGGGGTGATGGAGACATGCAGCATGGAAACTTAAGCCAGAAGTCTGTGAACAGAAGAGGAAGAACTTCTTAGCAATACAATTACTATCTACAGTGAGATGAGAAAGTTGTCAGCCTAGGAATCTATGTCCATCCAAGCTAGCAATCAACTGTGAGAACAAGATAAAAATATCTTCAAACATGGTGGAGTGAGGGGATGAGGGGGTGAATAAAGCATGTGCCACACAAGCATGAAGATCTGAGTTCAAATCCCCAGAGCCCATGTAGAGCTGGGCACAATAGTGCACATCTTCAGTCTCAGTGCTCCTAAGGCAGGATTTGGGATGGAGACATGAGAATCCACAGAAACCTGAGAGTCGGGTAGTTTGGCACACGGCATGGTGAACAACAAAGAAGGTGTCTTAGTTAGGGTTTCTGTCATTGTGATGAAACACCATGACCAAAGCAACCTGGGAAGGACAGGGTTTATTTGATTTACATTTACATATCATGTTCATCACTGAAGGAAGTCAGGGCAGGAACCTGGAAGCAGGAGCTGATGCAGAGGCCATGGAGGGATGCTGCTTACTGGCTTGCTCAGCCTGCTTTCTTATAGAACCCAGGACCACCAGCCCAGGGATGACACCACCCACCATGGGCTGGACCCTCCCCCATCACTAATTAAGAAAATGCCCTATAGGCTTGCCTACAGCCTGATCTTATGGGGAGGCATTTTCTTAATTTAAGTTCCCTCNTCTCAGATGATTTTAACTGTGTCAAGTTGACATAACACTGTCCAGCACAGAAGGTGAGGATCAACACCCTAGGCTGTCCTCTGACTTCCACAAAACACTTTCAAACATGAAAAAACTACATACAATGACCTCCAGAATGCCTTTTTAAAAAGATACTACAAGTGAACAATACAGCAAAACAAGGGGAGATATGAACGTGCTCCCAAAGAAGTCATGGGACCCAAAAGAGCAGTGAGATGTCCCAGGTGGAGCACTCTGCAGCAAATTGAACAATTTATATTGAAAATGAAAGCAGAGAATGCCCAGGGGACTGTTTCTCAGGAAAAGGGAACTGGAGCACAGCTGGCATCACGGAGGAGGGACAGGAAAACACTCACAACAACTTGTGCAAGTGAAAAGAACAGGGCACCTATTAACTCCAAGTAAAACAAATGACTGTGGAGAAAAGAAGAAAAAAGGGAAATCCTGGTGTTACTTGGCCCTGCTAGGAACAGTGTTCAATCTAGTCAACAGCTGTTGAATGATGTAAACCACTGTGTTCAGTGGGCAGAGGGGTGGGAGCCACACTCTAATGCGTTCTGAGAACCAGCAACTTCTACAACCGAATTCAGGAAACACCAGAACCACAGCACTGCCCAGAGGACAGCCGAGAGTTAAGTAAGCCTGTTTCGGGTTCTCTAGAAGACACGTGGATAGCTGCTTCTGAGCGTTAGTCATGAGATGGGCCAGCTAAGTGTTGCGTCAATGAAATTCTGCACGCACCTTTCTGGGCTACGTATCATATGCTCTTAGAAAAGAAAAACAAAAACATGCCTCAGGCAATGAAATTGGAGAGGCGCTGGATTAGACTTTTGGTTTTCATTATAAGGTTTTTGCTACCAATTTTTTTTAA
>LZPO01087171.1:276389-333519 GCA_001675575.1 Neotoma lepida | reverse complement strand
CCTGAGGCAGCTCCTCTCTGCTGTGTCTCCATNGTGGCTTCTGCTGCTCTTCAGCTTCTTCTCCCAACGCAGCTGCTTCCCTCCTTGTCTCCTGGTTATANTGAGATCAACCCCGCTGCCACCTCTGGGGATGTCAAGGGCCAGAGGATGTGGAAAGGTGGAGGAATTGTACTGGTTAAAAGACTTGAGAGAGGACAGCTAAAGGGATTCTGGGATCCTGGCCACCAGGAAGTGCTGTTGTAAAGAGCACTCGAGCAAAGTGGGAGGACGGATAGAGGACTAGCTGAGAGCATCAGGTCAAAGGTAAGACAGCAAACTTTGGTTTGAAAGATGCCCCAAAGTGTCAAAGAGAAAAGGGGCATAGTCTCCAACCATGTTTACCTCAAATGGTTTAAAACCAAACAGTGGTTTTGAAGGTGATGAATGACAGCTTGCCAAAGTCTAAAGATGTATTTGAGAGAGGGAAAGGTCAAATGATGGAGAACAAGAGGATGATGACAATCTGTACCTGGATAGGTTCCCCTATGTATGTGTATGCCCAGTCCATCTGCCAGCCTGTGGACCAGCACATGGACCCACAATGGTCCATCCAGTCAGCTGGACATCAGGGTTCTGGAGTCCCACAGCCTGACACACAGTTCCTGTAGTCTATTTATACTCCCAGCTGCCTGACATCTTCTGAGCACCACTAGTATTTGGGGAATCCACAGCCCCTTGAGTAACCTTTGCTTAAGGAACTACACCACTCTAGCTTCTGAGGGGCTGGGTGATGAGGGCCATGGAGCTCTGTCTTGTCCCCTTCTTGTCAGACAGGCTGGTGATACTGACAGTGGTGGTGGTGGGGTGCTTCTAGGTATACAAGGCCCCTGGACTGGTGTGGCCTTCTCAGGATACTGTCAGAGAGGACTCCTATGGTGCCAGTGTCCAGGAGCCCATTTTCCTTCTACTGTGGCAGTGAGAAATTGCTTGTGTCTCTGTCCCCAGAGTCCTTGAGCTCTTTGTCTTTAGAGGATGACAGAGGACAGAGCACAAACCCTGTATTCTCAGGCAAGGGTGGGTAAGACATAACAGTCTCTTTCTTTNGGACAGAGCCTCCCCTACCTGTGGACTACCGAAGGGGTGATTAGCAGTTGACTGTGAGTCCAACGTCACNTAAGTGGCTGAGTGCTGGGCATGGATGTGTGTTAGGTTTGTCATTGTCACCTTCATCCCAAGAGAAAGCCTAGAGGAGAGGCAGCCACCATGCTCCACAGGTAATGAGGACAAAGACGGTGGGTGTGTTCTACTGTCTGCCCCTCCAGAGGGATCCATGCTGTACCCATTAAATAGAAGGGGCCTGGCATTAGGAAGGNCTAGCTGGTGGAGCATCTCAGAAGGTACCAGGATTCTAGTTACATAAGCTGCTATATTTTGTGTCCTGAGGCCTATGGCTTCTGTCACAACTGANTGGCAATGCATACCCCCAAGGGAAGCCAGTCTGTAGGATGCTGAGTAACCCATACAAGTGGGACCAAGTGGATCCTCTTGCCCAAGAACAGACTGCTCGGTGGCATCGTGCTGTAGGTGTAGGGCAGGGGAGAGTGGGACTGAGAGCCAGTGTGGTGGTGTCGAGTCCTCAAAAGTGTTCTTCCTACATAATCATAATCCACAAAGCAGGTGCTATTCCGCTATTAGTTGCAGATGAGAAAACAGGTACGGAGAGGTTCAGCAACTTGCTCAAGGCCACCCAACCAGTGGAGGGCAGAGAGAGGTTCCAGCTCAGCTGGTAACTACAGTTGTCACTGTCCTGCTTATCAGGGTAGGCTGAAGGTCATGGCTGCTCTAGTCCCAGGTCTCTGTTTCCCTGACCCAGGGCTCCTGGGAGCAACTCTAGTCTGTTGCATTACCTTCAGGGAACCTGTCTTCTTTACAACTGAAAGCACTTGGTGACAATTCCAGAGGATCCCTGGCAGGGCACAGCAGGACTTTTCCAGGCACCTTCCTTGACCCCCAGGATCCTCGGCTCAGCACTATGGGGCTGGCCTCAAGGCTGCTCAGGGAAAGGAGAGGAAGAGTCCGCAGGTGGCGTGGGCAAACGGGAGGTTTGTTTCTCAAGGGCAAGAAATATTTGCATGGTGATGATATTTGAATCCCCGGTCAGGGTGCTCNTACAACAGAGCACTTTACCCAGAAAGAGTTGGAGTGGTGATACTGAAATTCCATTCATATTTGTTTCTACAGATTAACACTGTTAATTGAGACACCCACAAGTGTGTTTGTGTGTTGGTGGGGTGTATACCTTAGAAAGTGGTAGGTGGGTCAGATGAAGGAACACAGGGCAGCCTCAAGTCTTGTCCCCAGACTTAAGCCCTTATGCGGGCACAATGGGTTTAAATATGAAGCTGGCTTTCTTGTTTCTAATGAGGGCTTGTGAACAACAGGGTCTGTAGACCGGAATGGGGGCAGGGATGGGTGTGTGTGTCANTGAGTNTCCACTGCCTGACCCTCCCACATTGGACTAGTTCCAGGTCAGCATGGCAACACCTTCTCAAACAGAAGGCTGAGCCTCTGCCCTTCCCTCTAGCCCCTCTCCTAGACTGGCAGACACCATACAGAAAGACATCCCACAGCATGTCTGTCTATGACAGCCTTAAAGGGCAGAACACTGAGGGCTCAGACATGTAACAAGTAATACGATATCAGCTGTCAGTCACTAAAGTCTGTGTGCTGCCCGAAGAAGAGGTGAGAGCTAAGGAGNCGGTTCTCAGAGCTGGGCGCAGTGGTGCGTGCCTGTAATCCTAGCACTTGGGAGAGACAAGAGGATCAAGAATTCAAGGTCATCTTGGCTACATCCTGATTTCGGGCCAGCACAGGCTACATGAGATCCTGCCTTTGAAAGAAAGTGGGAGAGGGTTAGGGATGTAGCTCAGTGGTAAAAGGCACACACATGCTTGCCATTCTTAAGGCCCTGGGTTCAATGTGCAATACCACCATTATTGAATGGGAGGAAAAAACCAAAAACAGTTGGGCTCCCCACAAAGCCCTTCCTCCCTAGGCTACCAATGTCATGTTACATGGGCAAGGGTAGAGATGGAGACTGGCTGCAGTGGGAACCTGGAACAGCAGAGGCCTCTGGGGGAAGTCACATAATGGCTGTCCTCAAAGTATGGGGGGAGTGAGGGCTGCCGTTCTGGGGGTGCAAGAGACAATCCCTTAGGGTCATGATGAAATAGAACTTCCCTAGGAACTCCCATCATTCTTTGAAAATATTTGGTGCATGTTTTGTAATACNCAGCTTATATTTGTATAATTATATAATTACCGAGGTATAATTATTTCAGATGCACTGTTGTGGGCTTCTCAGCAGAAAGGTCCACCTGGATGTGGCCCAATCACCCCCAATCCTAGAGGTTCCCTAGTAGGCAGGCTTGTTTGAAAGACAGGCCACAGGCCAGGACCAGCCCTTGCTCAGTTACATTCCTCTGCCTCCTCCTAACACTTCCAGGCACTGGCCCTGACTCCTAGCCTCCTTGCCCTTCTCGGAGGCTGGCCCTCTTTTTTCTCCTCCTCACCCTTCCTCTCCACCACCCTCCCTGTCCAACTCCTGCCTTCGGGGCTTTACTGACATGGCCCTGCTCTTCATGGTACTGCATGCCAGATAAATGAACACAATGCTTCAGACAGCCCTGTTTCCCCTTCAAGGGTCTTTTATTCACTTTCCAGGGCCACTGTCAGGTACTGGGCCCTGTCCCCCATGGCCTCCAAAGAGGGAACGCTTAGTCAGAATGCATTTGGTCTTTCCCACTGCCAAGACTGACCATCTCTTCAAGGTATACCAATAGTATCTGCTTAGTTTTTACTTTTTTTAACAGAATTCCATAAAAATATAGATCTCTAGTATATATATCTATCTATATTTATATACACACACACATAGAGACCCTTCAACCAAGAAACCAAGGATTGAATATCCTCCCTTGGGCCTGGGGCTGTGNCCTGGATACATNAGCTCCCTGGGGACATGAGGGACATGCAGTGCTAAGGCAGTAGAGCAGGAAACCAGACTCCAGTGGTCTTCTCCATCCAAGGAAGCTGTGGCTGGCCATGGTAAACCAGGCAGTTCTCAACCCTTTTCTACACACCTTAAAATGAGAGCAAGGTGAACCTNAAGGAGATACTAGAGTGTGGGGCAGACCGAAAGGAAGTCTCTGCTAGGCCCTGGGGGATGGCTTCCTAAAGGAAAGTTCCAGAAGCAGAGTGGCAGGTTGACAAGCCAGCAAGGGACATCTGCCCAGCGGCCTGAACCCTGGCAAACAAAGCACATGGGCANAGCAGGGAAGGCAGGCCAGGTTCCTTCTCCATCCATGGCCTCTGTGGGAATCTGGGCAGGAAGCCTAAAAAGCCAAGCTGGGGCTTTGGGTCACTCAACAAAGGTGAAGACTAGGCTGTGGGTGATGACGTGTATTGGGGTGAGTCCTATAAATTGTCACTTTGATGTCACTCACCCCAGCGGGACCTGCACTGTAGGGAAAGCCTTGAAAGAATGTGTACTCAAGGTGTCAGAAATGGTTCGGTCANAGCCCTGTTTTGTATCCCAAGGCCTATCCTAGAGGCCACTGGCATAAGTAAGGCCCATGGAGCCTACTGGCTGGGGCACGTTTCCAGGGAGATGGAAGTGGGTGAAAATGGAAGACTTAGGGATTGTGTTTAGGAGGGAGGCCTAGCCTGACATGAGCCCCAAAGGCACTTACTTGGTGGCACAAAGAAAGCACATGTAGCTTTCAGGAAACCTCNCCACAGAGGCAACACTGGCAACAAGCGCTAATTCAGTCTGATAGGAACCTCCCTGTGTCTGGGACCTCAAGCTGTGGCTGTCCTGGGCAAGGCCCAAGAACAGCCTTCAAGCTTACACTGCCCTGTGATTGGATGGGGGAAGTGTGTCTGAGGTTCTCAGCGTGTCACAGCTCTGTAAAGTCACTTAGATTCAAGCCAGTTCGTCTCCCAAGGCACCAAGAAAGGCCAGGAAAAGCCTGGCCCAGCCAGAGGGCAGCTGACAGGTTCATTTCTATGGTACACCAACTCAAGATNGGTTCATCTCAAACCAGGAAATCTGGTGTGTGCGGTGGGGTCAGGGAAGCTGAGGGTGGGGCTTGGGTCCAAACATACCTTTTACCTAAAGGGGCCCCGTACTCGGCAACATCACAATGTCAGCCTCCAGGGAGGAAGGCATTTGCTTTGGATGNAAATCTTGTCCACCCAGCTTCAGATGGGATCTCAGGCCTGGTTGGCCCTGCAGGGGGTGGGGGTGGGGTAGAGAACTGGCATCACAGCCTGTGGAAGTGTTCATTAGTCATCTATTCCCTGAGGCCCCACACCTGAACGCAGCCGTCCTTCCCCGCCCCCTGCCTATGCTGTGTGCACTGGACAGCCTGCAGCTGCTACAGAAGCTCATAGCTCTCTGGGGATGATGGAGAAGGGGAGCACAGGGCTGCTGGCCTCCAACTCCAGGGCAGTGAGAAAGCAGTCGACGGCAGCCTCATTCTGGCCTTGGCCCTGCAGCACCTCACCCAGGCCCTGCCATGCTTCATGGTACGTGCTCTGCCTCTCCACAGCATCCCGAAGCACCTTCTGGGCCAGGCTCTTGTGGCCCAATTGACTCAGCATCAGACCCTAGAAACGAAGCACAGGCCAGGGTTAACTAGACCTGGGCATGGGGAGCCTAGCAACCAGGATGAGAGCAGTAGCTTGTTCCTGGCCACCAGCCCGAGAGGCCCTAGGTCTGGCTTGGCCACAGACAAATGATCATGCCCTTTATTCATGCAAAACCTATCTGTCCCCGACCAAGCCCTGCTTCAGCCCTGTAGGAACTAGGTTCTTTTTATCTTCAAGAGACGGACCTTCAAGTCTAGACCTGATTTTGAGTGGCTCCATGTGGGGAATTCTGGGCCCTCAGTTCGCTCTTCAGCAAATGGGGGAAAAATTAATGAAAAATATCACAGCATGGCTATTTAGGATGACGCAGCTGAAATGAGTCAGTGGCTACAAAGCTGTCCAAGAAATCCAGCCAGGGGCATGCTGCCTGCAGCATGGAGCTGTCCCTCACCCCAGGAGCACTGAGAGCAGGAGGCACATCTAGTTTGTGACAAAGAGGGGAAGCTTCTCTGCTTGCATCAGCATCCTGTCTTCCTAGGGACTGCTGGGTCCTGAGAACCAAGCACCCAGCAGAGCCCATGCTGGCAGGTGAGGGGCATGGGAGGGAGAGGGTCAGGGTCAGAGTTAGAAGGGGCTCAGGATGAAAGACCCTGGATGTCCAGGTCAGGAGGCGGGAAGCGTGGCCTTGCAGTTTAGCCCCAATGACTATTACCAGAGAACTAGAGGGAGTGCCAGGAATAGTCACAAAGCGGGTGGGAAGTGAAACTGGCAGCCTTGAACTCCCCCCCCACACACACACACTGGGGACAAGGGACAGGGTGGCAGGGCACAGGGAAGGCCTCATGTTCTAGAAAGGCTGCTATGTGCCATTCCACTGATCTCTTTGTCAAGCTTTGAAGGCATCTCAAGAAGCTGAGAAGTAGGCCCTTTTCTTGCTCCGAAGAGTGGAGGTATATCTCCAACTCTGACTTCCTGGGTAGGCAGGGGATCAAGGTGGGTGCGGGGAGCTGTCTTTGTGCTTGAAGCCCCCTCTCTGCAGCCCGCCCACTGACGGCCATGTACATTTTTAGCTGGATTATTTTCCTCCTCCCTAAGCTCCCTAGAGTTAGGCCTTTGGTTGCTATGGAGACGCACCAGGAAAGATGTACATGGCTGACTTCATAAAGTCCTAAGAGAGCTTGGAACATGACCAATTAGGCAAGAAAGATGGTACTCAGGAAGACTAAGAAAAGGTTGTCTCCAGAGGTCCCCAGNTGCAGGTCCCAGGGCCAGGAAGCAGGGAGGCAGAACTGANTTCCGGGATGGCATCCTCCTGTGACCCTAAGCACAGACACACCCAAGGAACTACTTAGCTCAGCAATCTCAACTGAGGCTGTAGAAGATCGGGTAGGGGCAGGGTACAGCCTCAGAAGGGCTCTGGATCTGACCAGCCGTGCACAGCATGCTGACTCAGGGTTGCCGGAACCAGGGGCAATGTCTGTCTGGCCAGCAGTGCCCCAGGCCACACGGTTCTGCCCACATGGCCCAGGGCAGGACCTTGAGTAGCTCACAATGGAACAGGGCCCACGGGGTGGAGGAAAGGAAGGTTCTAGCTGATAGCTGCCAGACACCAAAATGAAGTACCCCAAAATGGGAGGTCTGAAGCCTGTGAACGCTGACCACCGGGAGTGACAGAGGCCAGAGGTGGCCAGCAGGGCCTACCAGAGAGGGTGCTCTGAGCTTGCTTTCTGGCACTTTCTTCCACAGCAAGTTTTACTGGCAAAAAGAGTTCCACTGCAGAGGAGTTCGAAATCCCATGGATCTCTAGCTGAGCCTGGTAGTGCAAGCCTGTCATCCCAGCCACTTGGGAGGCTNAGGCTGGAGGATAGCAAGTTCAAGGCCTGCCTGGGCAGCAGAGTTCTAGGCTAGCCTGGGGAACTTAGTGAGGCCATATCAAAATAGAGAACTGGGGTTGTAGCTGAGTGGTACACCACTTGCCTAGTATGTGGGAGGCCTTATATTCAATTCCAGGATGACAAAGAAAAAAAGAAAACGTATGGGTGTTTGGGAAGGAGCCAGATGTGTCTGCAAACTGAATACTGTAGAGGACAAAGCCCAGGGCTCAGCAGCCAGAAGGCTTGGTTGGGTTGAATCCCAGCTCTGCCATTGACATGTACTGTGACCCCAGCAAACTGTCATCAACCTTTTCCTTATCTGCATGCTGGAGGATGGGACAGTCCTTCTTCACAGGGCCATTGAGATTCTGGAAGGATGGATTTGGAGAAGGCACATCCAGACACACAGTAGGCNGCTAGCAAATGGCAGTCTCTCTAGGAGGAGCACAGGAGGTGTGGGGCAGGGAGAGGCCAGCACTGTCCATGTCTGGGAGGTGGCAGGATCCTCTGTTAGGGAGGGCTGTGCAGCCAATCTGGCTCATGTCCCCCTGCCCCAACATGGTGACCTTAGAACCTGAAAGAAGACACCAGGCCAGGCTAGGGTCAGGCTAAGGCCTGGAGGCCCAGGGCCTGTAACAGGATCTGTGGCCACCTGCCCCTGACACCAGCAGCATTTGTGTTTGGTAGCAACTCGGTACTGTTTGCTGCCTGACAACTGGGTGGGACCCAACCACAGGAAGATGCAAGGTCTCACCTGCTGTCCCCAGCCTGGCGCTACCCCAGGGTCTATCGGCACTTCACTGGCTGCGAGAACAGGTCTCCAGGGAGATGGTGGGAACACAGAACTGGTATCTCAGTTCCATCCACATGTCCCCATTAAGTCCCCTCTCCCTCCCTGCCTGTCCCTCATCGGCTGAGAGGGATCTAGTCTTGTGAAGAGACACTTAGCTTCTGACCCTTCACTGGGGTGCCCAGTCACAGGGATTTGGTAGCCATGTACAAGTTATCTGTGACCATGGAACACTATAGCTACAAGGTGTACTTGGGCTAGAAACAGCCACCACCAGGGACAGGCCTGTGTTCCAAGTCTCCAGAAATTCTTGTCTTTAGTCCCTCTTTCCCCAGCTCTCAGGGCGGGTACCTGCCCATATCCACATTTCAGGGCTCTGCTCTCCCAGGAAGCCTTTCCTGAGGCTAGAAAGCCTCAAGAGACACCACCTCCAAATCTTATTAGGTTACTGTGGGGCTCTTGTGTGTCTTCTCTGGCCATTTTCCTGCCAGCCTGTCTGCTCTAAGCAGGGCAGCAGCCCAACAGAAGCCAGGTGAGAGGGACCTGGACAGAGAGCCAAGGACACCTGGCTCTGCCTCAAGGGCTTCCTGGGCTGGACTTGTAGCGCAGGCCTACACGAGCCCCCAAAGCAGGCAGTCTGAGGGGCCTGTGCCTTGCTGAGGTCTGCTCAAGTCAGTCTNGANACTGAGGGGGATGGGGGCATTTCCCTGTTAGGAGCCATGTTTTCTGTGGAGCTACAGGTTAGAATTGAGGCTACAGTTTGGTATAGTGAGGGTCTTGCTAGTCTTTTCCTATGCTCTGCCACTCAACACTATCTCACCCCTTTGATCCAGGCAGGCTTGGGCATGGCTTTATCTTAGGGAGCCTACCCTGGGAAGCAGTCCTTAGTTCTAGGCCAGCTGTGGGCCAAGCTGAGTGTTCCTCCCCACCCCTGCCCTAAAGTATTTATAGAAGCTATTTTGGGAATTTTCTTTCTGAGCTCCAGGCACATTCCTGGGATTCTGTAACAGTCTTTCCAGCTGGGAAGCTGGGAATCAGCTGGGAGGCTGCCGGAGAGCAGGTCCCCGGAGGCCCTGGGAGCCATTGCACTGAAGTCGCCTCTTCAGGCACATTTGAGGAGGCTGCATGCTTCTAGGNCAGTGCTGGCTGATCAGGTGTGCCACCTTAAACTTGTCCAACCAGACTGGGGACACACCCTTCGAGTCTCACAGCCCTTGCAGAACATACATGGCTGCTAGAGTCACAGGTCAGTTCTACTTCCCTGTTGGNAGCAAAGCACACAACTCTTTCCAGATCCACCCAGTGCCCAGTTGGTATACTACCCCAGGTCTCTTGAAGAGGCCCTTGCTGAGAAGGTACCCAGATCCACTGGGAACCCAGCCNAGGAGGGTCTTCTAGGGTACCTGGTGTCTGTTGCCCTTGTGTTACCCAACCCATGNCCATTCTTTTCTCTTGTGNGTCTCTGGGGTGCAGTGTAATGGTCTAGAGACCCAGCTGGCTTCTCTGGCTGGCTGGGGCTATCTGTCTTCAAAGGGGACTCTGGGCTAAGAGGCCAAAAGCACTGGACTGCCCAGAGGCAGGTCACATCTTGTGATGCTGTGCTGTAGCTTACAGAGGACCAGGAAGTAGAAGCCTTTGCCAGGCCCACCTCTGGCCAAGGCTTGCTTTGACTCATCCTCTTAAGTCCTCAGGGGTCAAGTAGGAGGCTGAGCTTTAGTGGAGTGACGAATAGCCATTTGAGGAAAGAGTGGCTTACTGGACAAGGGGGTTAATTAGGGGTTGCACCCTGTGGCAACCTCCAGACCATCTTTCCCATTCCTTTGTGGATAAAATGGATTCTGGAGCTGCTAAATCAAGTCAATTGTGCCCAACTGTTGTCATGATCTGAACCTGTGCCCAGCCAGGCAAGCAGGGCAGGGTGGGGGTGGGGAGAAGATCTGAAACCCTGGCCTTTCCGATGCTGGGATGGTAGTGCCTTGCCCTACCACCTAGGGAGCACCCAGAACTCTTCCCTCCTCCACTTCTGTTTGCCACCAGGAGCATGCCTCCAGGGAGAAGTGGAGAGGAACTCACAATGAAGTCACCTCATCTGGGGGTCGAATGGCCAAGATGGTCCTACTGAATGAATTTGCCTGCCATATCAGTGCCCCTCCCCCACCCCCAGGTATAGCCTCCACGGTGCCCCCCTCCCCCATTCTCCGAAAATGACAAGATTTCTGGTCTTCCAATGTCTCAGTTGCCTGCATTTCTCAAGTCATCCACTGCAGCTCAGCTCAGGAGGCAGCAGCACACTGCTTTGGCCCCTGCGACCAGGGTGCATGCAGCAGAGGCAGATGGGTCTGGGGGCCCTGAGGTCTGGCTGCTTTGGGCGCCATTGCTCTGTCCATCATTAGAGAACNGTCCGAAACGGCAGGGCACCAAGCTTTACTTCTCAGCTTCTCGGGACACTCTTCCTCTGTAACATCAGCAAACAGATGGTGAACCAGCCTGGCAGGGTGACAGCCCAGAGCGCAGGACCAGCAGAGCCAGCAGAGAGAGAGCCTCGCCAAAGCCCGTCAACCACAGCACCTCTTCAACTACCTCAGATCAGCCAATGGAGGAGACTGCAAGATGATGTCGCAAATCCCCCTCTTCCCTCAGCTTGGATCCTCTGGGGAGGCAGCCGCTCCTCTCCTTAGCTAAGGTCAGCGTGGCCTTGCACTGAATTCATTCGGTCCCATCCACGACACACGTGGGGCCTGTGTCCTGAATACCTGTGCCTTGGCCACCTTTCTCTGGGGAAGTTGGTGCAACACATCTCTGAGCTTGGCTCAACCAGCTACAGCACAGCACAGTTGACTTGATCAGGAGCGGTTGAACATGGCCCAGGAGCTCCACTTCATAGTGAGAAAGGTACAGACAACCTCAGCCACTGGCCCATGACCTTACACAATTAGTTAACCTCATTCTAACAGCAGCCCTGTGCACGAGGCATAGCCATCCCCATTTTACAGACAGGAACACTTAACCTCTGAAAAAGTGAAGGAATCTTGGCCAAGGTTAAACAGTGAGAAAGGCAAAGTAGACCTCAAGTGTAGGTCAGGTGGACCTGAAAGCCATGTTCAACTTCAGGTCAGCTCTCCCCTGTACTGGGGTCTTAAAACATTCTAGCTACCCAGTGCCAGAAGCGGTCCCAAAGGGAATTCTGACCTGTCTTGGCCTTCCACTTCCTCCTTGCCTCCTCAGCTCTCTACAGATCATCAATTTCCCCTGGAACTACAAAGCAATTTGTACCAAAGATTTTCCCCACACTGATATGGGGTAAGGTCCATACCTGGCTAAGGGTATGGCTAGAGCTCAGGCTGCCACTATGGGACCCATACCGACTCTGCACAGCTTTCAGCTCATCTGAGCCCTAAAACACGCTTTGAAGTCACAAGNGCCAAAATGATTATTCCCCGTGACATAAGGAAGAAAAAAAAATCTAGCCCAGCAAGCGACATAATGCCTAAGCTCTCTCATAACTTGTGGGTGGGCAAGGCTGGCCATTTCTGATTTGTCACCCCTAGAATCTAGTACCACTCCTCCAGGACTGGGAAGGCTGGGTGGGATGCTACACAGGCCTTTATAACCAGAGTCCACCTCTCTGGCCTCAGAAACCAGTCCTCAGTGCTGTAGGTGGGAGGTGACAAGAGTAGTGGAAGAAGTGGTCACAGTCACTTCTGATCCCCTAGTGCAGCTGCTGTATACTGTAAGGAGTGGATTGATGAAGAATAGTTAAAGTCCCTCTGTTATCAAGGAGGAAAGAGGAGACAACAGTGCTACCTCCCTGCCTTCCCAGGGCATGTGGAAGAGATAACCACAGAAACTGCATCCCTGGGCGTTAGACTATGAGCTAAAGCCAGTACAGAAGGGTTCCCCACTGTGACTGCGGTGCCCAAGGCAGAGAGATTCTGGGAGAACCTGAAGCTAATCCCTAATAAGTGAGCAGGAAGCTGTGTCTTTGGGGTCCATCCCTGGGAAAGCAGGACAGGTGCTACCCACAACGACCTTGCACGCCCATGAACACTCACTCAGGGCTGAGGGCCTCAAGTTGTCTCGGGAGCAGAGATGCACCTTACACTCCTTGGGCAAGCCAAGGGTGGAGAGAGTGGGCCCACCTGAGGCTAGAGCTCGAGTCTTCTTGAGTGGCGCTGAAGGGCTGCAGAATGTACTATCCCTACATAGGCCACCTTGGCAAAAAGGCTATTTTGAGCTAACGGCAACTAAAAAGGAGCAGACACAAGGAAAAACTCAGCCTTCTGCCCATTTGCCTAAAAGCAAATAAAGACATTGACAAAGTCCCCTTTCATCTCTACCAGAGGGACAAAGGTTGGTCACAGAAGTCAACATCAGGTCCTTAGGGGCCCCAGAAGGGCACCATAGAACGTGCGCAGCTGAGCACGTTCAGGACCCTCTGTCATCCCCAAACCTGCTGTCCCTAGAGACTCAAGGTCCCGCTCCTTTGTCTTACCACCTCTCTAGGACTAAGTTTTCTGCTGAAGACTGTCCAGGAGGGTGTTCCAGACTACCTTTGAGACTGTCATCCTGTGCCCCGCCCCCCAGCCTTTACTACTGTTTGCTGCTTCTGTTGCTCATTTGTCTTTTGTTTGGTGGGGGTGGGGCTGGGAGTGACTGGCAACAACTCAGACGGAGGGAAAATGACTTTTTCCTTCATTATGCTGGGAAATGAAGTCAAACTTCAATCTCAGACTCATGAACAACGGATGACCCTCCCCATTAAAGTGTCAACATAGGAACACCGTCCTGGGAGGACTCTCACTGACATGGTCAGTCCACTGGCCACTTCCAGGCTCCTGTATTCCATTTTTGTTGGAGGTGTCCAGTGCTGCTGAGTTCTGTGACAGAGAATGTAGGGCAAGAGCCTGGGGTCCCTTCCTGCCCTCCCTGAAGACCAGTCCTCTGAGGACACTGGCAAAGGCCCTGCTTCTTTGCTCATGCTCTGTGAGGCAGACAATGTCAGGGTTCTCAACAAGACCCCTCCATCAACACACCCAAGTCCAAGTGCTCCAGCTGAGAGGGGTTTCTGGTGGTGGAGGAAGGTGGAGACACTGGCAGACACTCCTACGACCTGCTCCTGTGATCTGATTTCCATTCAGAAACCACTGAGTGTGACACAAGTGACAGCAGATCATTGCTCTGGACTCTGCTGTGGGCACAGTACAGTGTTTCTGTTTTTTTCTTTTTCCCAGCACAGAACTGCCAAGGAGGGCAATGCCTTCTTGCCTGGTCTGGTGCAGAATCCTAACTTGTGTGGAGGGTGAAGTTAGAACCAGGAAGAGCGCCCCAATCCCATCCGGGGAGGGCGATGGCGGGGCAGGGCTACAGAACACCTGTCCCTTTGCAGCCTTCTGCCCCCAGTGAGCTTTCCTCTCCTGGTGCTTGCCAGCCCCACCCTATAACTGTGGGGTCAAACCTGACCCCCTACATAGTACCCTAGGAATATCCCCACCCTCTTCTTTCCAGACCCTGGGGAAGGGGGACTTCCCCATGACTTCAGAAGAATTTTCCAGCCCAGGCTTGTACGTGGCTGAAATACCACAGGGAAAGATGCTATTTGCACCTACTACAGGTTGTGTTTTTGTAAAGGTTCAGTGGTGTTGTAATAGCTAGAATATCTTTCCTAGGAACCTGCCTTGGCAATGACTTCATGGTACCAGTACCCCTCTATGTTCTTTTCTTTGGATAACTCTCTAAGGCTGTATCTATCCCAGAATATACAAAATGACGTCTCTTTCATTCTCTATGGATACTTTCATCACAAGGAATTCTTGGTAGAAAGAGCAAGCTGACTTAACCTACTAGAATTATTTTCCATTGTGTGATACCTCATTTAAAAAGATCCCACACACCACTGATGCTCAGTGGAAAGCAGTGATTGATTACCGATGTCTGTCAGTGGAGGGGGCTGGAGAAGAGTGGTCTGTATGCTGTCTTTCTTCCTTCCCTATTTCATTGTAGACTTTCATGGCATTGATCTCATTTGATTAGAAAAACTCTATAGTCTAGGGACAATTATTATCCATTTACAAAAGGGGGCATCGGGAACATGGAAGTTAAGTCTTAAGTCACCCAAGTAAACCAAGGCCAGAGCCATGATGAGCGCCCAGATGTCCAGAGTCGTAGGCCAGCACAAGGAAGGCATTTAGATGAGGGGAACACTCCAGATCAACATGCTTAAAGCATTCACACGTCTTTAGGAAAATATGCTTAGTAAATCTTCTCCAGGCTTGCAATTTGCTATTCTTTATGCATATGTGTGGGAGGCTGTCAGGAACAAAGCCTGTGGAAAAGGGATGGGCTGCCCACGCAGGAGCCGACTGCCCCTCTGCTTGCTGGTAACTGAGAGTGGGCGACCTGGCTCCAACTTGCTCCAATTTCATTAACTCAGCAAGGAACCCCAGGAAGAGAAAAGGGACCATTTCAGTAACATCTGCAGAGAGTGACTCTGGACAGCTATTCGGTTACCATGGAAACCCATGGTTGGCAACTGCTCCATTTCAAGAAAATAGCTACAAACAATAATAAGCATAAATGAAAAATGGTATGCTGTTACTTCAAAACTGTACTTGTTATTGGATTTTGTTGGGCTTCGGGGCTGAGACCACAGGCTCGTATCCATGAATCACACCAGCCCAGTCCTCCTCAATAATCAAGTTTTCTGGACATGACCCCTAGTGAGGCATTAACCAGCAAAGCTGATGTCTGAAATGCAGGAGGAGGGGGATGTGCCTTGTAAGAAAACAAATGCTAGCTGGGCTGACCACAGGACAGGAGGAAGCTATGGGAAGGGACAGGGCTGTGTGATGTTGTGGCCTGTGATTTCTTTATCTGGGGTTCAAAATTCAAACAGCCTAAGGAGAAACCTGGCGGCAGGAGTGAGGGCTGAGCAGGGAATCTTTGCTCGGTTCTGTTTTCAAGGACTCCTGGGCTTAGAAGGGATCTAAAGATGCTTTGGTCCAGCCCTTCCCCCATTCTCTCAAGTGATTTCTGAGTATACACCTAAACTCTTTAAACCCAGTTTGAAAACCAACTCCTACAGCTTCTCGTCGGGGCTAAGTCCCCTTCTGGCGATGGAAACCCTCTGATCACATGGAACTATTCCCATGTGATCTCCATGTGCCAAATGTCAGGGATACTAACTACAATAGCCACTCTCAAGGTGAGTGGGCATCCCATTGGAACCTAAACCTCAACAAGACTTCGCTCACTGTGGGCTCTGACACAGTCCTTCAGAGCCCACTCGTGCCTCGGCAGGTGGGCTTACTTCATGCCACTCCATCTGTCCTGATCTCCGTTCTCGGGAAGCAGCTACAGAAAGCAGGGACAAAGGTCATCTGCAGAGTCTTACTCTACTAGAGTAAGAAACACAATGATGTTTCCTGGACCATAGAATCTTCACTGGATGGATAAGCAAAATCAAGGTGCAGAGGCAGTGACTCACCTACCCGTGATCATCCAAGGTAGAAGGTAGCTAGGACAGGCCTTCTCAGCTATCTAACATCTCCACCCATGGTGTAGATGTATCACTGGCCCTTGGTACCCAAGTCCTGAATCCATGTTCTAGAACTAGCATCTGGTAGACTCTTTTACAATCCAGGGGCCATTCTCAATGTACACTCCTGCCAGGCCTGACATGGCCCTTGAGAACCTTCAGTCCTCCAAGGACGCAGAGCTCCCATGGAATGGAAGAGGCAGCCCAAGATTGGGGAAGAGTCTGAGGACACTCATACAAGGCATTCTGAGAAATGCCTAGCGTCAGGGTTAGCTCCCAGGATAAGGCTCTAACAAGTAGCCATGAACTCTTGAGGTGTAGATCACACATAGAATTTCACAGCAACATGGAAGCCACAAAAAAAAAAAAAAAAAAAAAAAAAAACGATGCCAACCAACCCTTCTGGATTTTTTTTTTCATCAATGTAGACTCTGGTGGGTGGGAAACAGCTCACCCCTATAAGACACATACAGATGTCTCTCACAGCAGAGCTTGCAGGAAGCCACTTCCTAGAGATGCCTGGCAGTGGCGGCAGCAGCAGCAGCAACAGCAGCAGCAGCAGCAAGGTGCTGGCATGAAGGGTGAAGAGATGGGAAAGGAGATGGCGGGAGGGAAGGGGGACTCACCAGGCTGTGCATGATGCACACACCGTCCGGGTTCACGGTGAGCGCCTCCTTGTACAGCTGCTTAGCCTCTTCTAAGTTGCCCTTCACCTCAGCCAGCCGGCCTCGCATGTAGAGCACTGAGTGAGAGGTGGGGAACAGGCCAGCAGCCTCCTGGATGCAGAAACCTGCTTCCTTGAGGTGTCTCTGCTCCATGAACAGCTCAGCTGTAAAAACAGAGGGGCCAAGGGAAGTGTGAGGGGTGGTTAAGTCAAAGGCAGCGGCCCCAGCCCACATCCCTGAGCCAAGAAAGTTGATGCTAAGCCAAGGAGTTATAGCACAAGGCTACCTTTACTGGGAAAGCATAAGGATGATACTAGGTACCTAAGTGCCTACTCAGTCAGTCACCATGCGGGGTACAAACTGCCTCAGCCAATGCCACAGAGACCCTGGAGAAAGTACTTTCACCACCCCACTTTTGAAACCCAGAACTGCATAGAGAGAGAAACTGATAGAGTCAGTTTGTGCCAGACTGCCTGACTTTACAGCCGGCAGTGGGGAATAATGGTCCAGGGTTGAATGCCTGCTTGCATGTCTTTGATACATGGTTCAGTGTCTGTCCGCTGCCTTTGTTCATTGCTTCTCTGGGCAGACGACAGGATGGGGACAGACCTGGTGACTCTCCTGGAGGCCTCTCTGTCTCGAAGCAGATTAGCCGAGGGACTTACTAGGCCCTGGCATGCTCAGGATGAGGTGGGAGTGTACTTGGAGGCCAAGAGGGAACCAGGTCCTGTGAAGGATGGCGGCAGCAAGACTGGGGCCTCTGATGAAGCACACAAGGCTCAAACCAAGTGGAACAGTGACATGGCTCCTTAAGGAGGCCGACTGGGGGCAAACCCCAACTTCCCAAGCTATTTTGTCTCATTACTCCTTACAGGTAGTCTTGGAGGGAGGCATAGTGTAATTAGGAGCTTCACTATAAACAGCAGCCTCTCTTAGAAAGAACAACTGCAGGACTGGCCTCCCCTCCCCCACAGCCTGTCTCTAATACTGCTGTCACACACACACCCTGTGGCCAGCAGGCAGCATCAGCTAGTCATGCAGATCTAGGAGAAGAGCTGCAGTTTCTCCCAAGCAGCCCACAGAACTGCGCACTCCAGCCCCACACTGCACAGCCGTTCGCCCACCACAGACACTTTTAGAAATGCCGCTCGCTGGCCCACTCTGCCTTTCTTTCCAAGCAGCCCCCAGGGCTCGGCTGCCCCCTCCCGGAGCTGGTGCCCATACGGAAGTCACAGAAGGATGGCAACGCAGATGGGGAGCGCGGGAGGCCAGCAGAGTCTGGCTTGTGGCTCTGCCAAGAGCTTTTCCTAGCACGGGCTGAATGCTGAGGTTACACCAGTTCAGAGCACGTCTGGGGTGGGGAAGGTAACAGACATTCCCAGTGGAAACTCCCAGAAAGAGGTGGACAGACCTGACTCAGGCATCCCTTCTGCCTGTCAGGAAGACAGTCTAAGAACTGTAGTATACAGCAGTAGGGGTTCTAAGGCAGGAATGCTACCTAAAGTTCACTGTATAATCCAATCAGCTTGCCTCATCCCAAAATAGTACAGAGAGCGTTTGGAGCACTTTTTTCTAATGTGGTAAGAAGTGGGGATAATCAGAGGAACCAAACTCTCATGCTATGGTTAGAGGGACAGGTAGACATGCAAGGCCCTATCCTTAGAGGCAGTGACACCAGGAGATGGGGGCTTTGAGCCAGGACCTCACAGGGCAGGGCTGGCCAGTGGTCAGGGATCTGGCTGTCTCCCTATTGGCTCTCCTTTTCTACTCTCCTCTTGAGCTGTTACTGGGGCCTTTGCACAGGCTGTATTCATAACTGAGTGTATAATACGCAACTACACTGAACACTGACTGAATGTCCAGTCCACCCATAAGGAAAGAAAGCAGGGACGTGGGAGTGACAACTGAACCACTAAAACACTTGAGAGGTCCAGGACAGTGAAGTGACAGGTACTATTTCGGGGTGTTACAGGTACAGGGTGGGCCAGGTCAGCGCCGCTGTGGTGTGGTCAGGAAGGTGAACAGGTAGAGAGAAGGGAGGCGGCCAACCTGCAGGCAGGCTCCACTGTGGCAGAACCCCCAGGAGAAATGGGTGCAGTGTGAGGCTTGGTGCAGGGTAGATGCCCACACACACCCCCACACCCACACCCCCACGCCCCACACTAGCACCTGTGGGGGAGTTTTCTGTAGATAGGAGCTCTGAGGATCCAGGGTCACACTCTTTAATGCCTAGATCTCACTCAACAGCCCCAGCCAGGCTGCGCCCACTTGGCTCCTGCGCCCACTTGGCTCCTTCACGGCTCATTAAGCTGTTTACAACTTGCTGCCCTGTGCCTCCAAGCCCCCAGGAGATTGTCCCTGGTCCCTGCCTTGGGTACTCCTCAGTGTGTTCATATCAACAGATTTCAATTAGTGCTGGGGGCCCTGGGGTGTTCTGAGGCCCTGGACCCAGGTGAGAAGCCACACACCGAGGAACACTCCCTGGGAAGTAAGTGGGCTACTCTGCTCTCTGATGGGTCTCTTTACCACTTAGGCAGGAAGCCAGGTGACACAGAGTCAGAGAGGCAGGTCTCCTGAGGGCTCTGGCCATGCTGTGAACAGCCCCTCACACACAGGTCCAGCCTCCTTGGCAAGGCCTCAGACTTGAAACCAGCCACACAGGTTCTGGGGGCTTCAATGTACCATATCTTCCTAACCTCCGTGTCCCTGGGCAGGTGCCCTCAGCAACTGCTTGCTGTTTTACCAAACATGGTGCTCTTAGCCAGCCAGCCAGCCAGCCAACCGCGGCTGCAGCAGGAGCCTGGTGGCATGGTGCCCACCACTGCCTGGATCCTCTTCCTCCTGGCTGTCAGGCTCACCATGCACACACCCATGTGCTCCCCTGGCCAGGGCTGGGTTAGTACTCACTGCTACTAGCCTAGCCTTATCTAGGGCAGCTAGCAAACCTTTGTTCTTCCCCGAGTGTCAAAGCACATCCCTCCTCCAGCTCCTTCTCTCTCTTCCTCCCTTCTTTTCTCTCTTCCCTCATTAGTCTCCCTGCCACCGGCTCAGCCTCCTCTTCAGTCTGTTTCTGGTTCTCTTGCTCTTGGCTCCCAGGTTCCCTCGCTACCCTCCTCTGTGCTTTCTCTNCACAACTCTCNCCAGAGCTTTGCAAGCGGCCCTTTAGTGTTCTTCTTAGAGACATCCTGGGCTAACCCTGCACCCAGAGCTGGTTCCAGCAGCCCTGCCACCTCTGCCAAAACCAGAGCTCTAGGCCCCAGGCTGGGGGCTAAGTTGACTCTCTAAGGCCCATTTCCACACTTGTGTGCAACAGGGAGTGTCTTGTCCTCAGGCTAGCCCTATGCTGAGAAGCAGGGGGTCCTTGCAGGATCTCAGGNCCTTCCCAGGTGAGAACCTGCCAAGACCTCAGCAAAGGGAGGGAGCTGTGCAGGGCCTGGGACAGGAAAGAACTAGGTAAGGCTCTAAAACAGTGCTTCTCAACCTGTGGGCCATGACCTCTGTGGGTCAAATGACCCTTTCACAGGGGTCACATATCAGATATTTACATTACGATTCATAACAGTAGCAAAATTACAGTTATGAAGTAGCAATGAAATAAATTTTATGGTTGGGGGAGTCATCACAACATGAGGAACTGTATTAAAGGGTCGCAGCGTCAGGAAGCGTGAGAATCTCCCCTGCCTGGCCTTGACCTCCACAGTGAGGACATTTTTGTCCCTCTCAAAGGAGGTAAGCATGGCTCCCTGTGAAGCAGGCCTCAGGAGGTGTGGACGCTCAGAATAAAGGTAGAGAGAAAAGGAATATGGGTAGAGAGAGGTCAGAGGGTCACAGAGACTCCACAGAAGAGCATGCCCCTCCAGCACTGAGTCCCAGAGAGCACGGCTGAGGTGGGGGGCAGTCAGGACCTCACTAGTCCTGACTGTGGGAAGGAGAGAGAGGAAGATGTTAGAGCAAGTGAGGAGGTCCTCCAAGGCACTGAAGGCATGAGGAGCAAGCAGGGTAGGAGCCAGGCAAAGGGCCAAGGAAGATAGGAAAGATGGAGAAGGGGAGGGAAGGCTGAAACCAGGTAGCTTTGGGGNCCCTTTTCTACCCTGTGCCCTCAGCCTGGCTCTGCCCTGAAAGGCAGGGTCCCTCCTAAGAGCTCTGTGTGACTTTATAGCAAACTTCANTTCCAACACACACACCCAGGGTGGCCTCCACTTGCAGGATGAGGCCCTAGAGCTCTCAAGTAACATGACTGACTGGGGACTGGAGACCAGGGCAGCTGCCTGTAAACGCAGGGAGAGCCTAGAGCTGCCCAGGAGTCCTTGGACTTCCAGGGCAGGGGAAGTCCCTGTGTCATACCCCCTCTCTCTGGTACACTGTAAGCTGACAGAGATGCTATCAGGAATAAGAAGAAGGTGTGTGTGTGTGTGTGTGTGTGTGTGTGTGTGTGTGTGTGTGTGTCTTATGGAAAGGACCTCTCCACACTGAAGATTCTGGAACACACATGGGTCTGGTAGCAGCATTCCCATTCTCACAGACCCACTGTCCAGGAAGCAAGNTCTCTNCGGCTAGCCTCAGTGCAAACCCTCCTGGAAGCTGAGGGGCTTGAGGGAGTACAAGGAGAGAATGTAAGTGTGAGAGAGAAAGGACATAACTTTCCCAGCCAGAGTAGTTTCACAGTGGAACTTATGGACCAGACTCAGCTGCAGTTCATCCCGATCTAAACTCGGGATTAGCTCATTCACAGTACTGTTAGCACTAGTGTGTGTGTGTGTGTGTGTGTGTGTAGATATGCTGATCACTATATGCTTAGCCTGGGTCAGGTGGGGCAGGCTGGGGAGGAATCATGGCCTTGGTGACCTGGTCCTGGCAGCTTTCCTCCAACAGGTACTCAGTAAGTGCTGGTGAACATGGTGGCCCACAGACAGAGGATACAATGGGTCCCAACATGGTCATGATGACACATTCTCTCACTCCTTCTCAGCCACGGGAGCTGTACATCTGTCCATTTCCTGCTTCCGGAAGGACAGATCTCATGATTTATAGTGAGGCATAAGGACATGCAGAATAGTGCCAGAGTCCTTTGCAGTTAGGGACCGTCAAATAATGGAGCTCCAGCCAATGAATCATGAGGTGAGGAGATGCATGCAAATTCAATGGTATGTCCTTATGGGAAGAGGGAGGGTATTCTTCCCTCCATGTTTATCTTCTGCCTCAGAATGTGAGTGTTGCAAGGAGCCACTGTGAACCACATGGATGTGAGCAATACCCTAGAGATGGCAGAGTGTCACCGAGACTGTCATTTCTGTATTGTTGAAATAGGTTTCTCCCTTGTATAAGACAGTTTTGGATCTGTGACCACACCCAATCTGTCTGCTGTCACTATGCTCTTCCCTGTGTCCAGAGGCTACTCTCAGATTTCTCTGTGCAGTGACATCTAGGATAATGTCCAAAGCAGAAAGGCTAACGTGTGACTTACTGAAGGGTGTGTGTTTACAGTGTCACGCCTGAATTTTGCTCCAGGTTTCNNAAAGCCTTTCACTTTCCTTGGAGTTACTACTGGCACAGGCCGCTACCCTGGNATAAGGTAATGCATCTGAGAGACTNNAGNTGGCTTCAGATGCATCCGAGTGCAAATCCAAGACCCATCAGGAAAACAAAAGGAGAGCTACAGGCAGGGNCTCATGGGTGCAGTCCCTGAAGCTCCCATGACCACGGTCATCTCTGTTACACCTCTCAGAAGGCTGGTAGGGCTCCACAGCTCCCTGAAGTGAGCAGAAGCATCACTGTTTCTCATGCCTTTATACTCCTTCAACATTCCCTTCTTCCTGTGCAGCTCACCCCTTGCTCCCCAAGTGTCCTAAGGAATCCTGAGATGCTAAGTGGGGCAATATCTGCATTGTCACCATGCTGCATTGTCACCATGCTGCATTGTCACCATGCTGCCGTGTCTGGGCTTTCTGTGAATCCTGGGCCACTTTTTCCCTCCAGATTCAGAGTCCACGACAAGAAGAGTCAGGGTAAGGCTGCAAACTAATGTGTCCACATGTGGAAGGCATGCCACCAATAGCCTTGGGTTCTCATTAACGAGCATTCTAACTCTTGCCAACGCCACCTATCCAGGGAACTGGTTATCTACTTCCTAGTGCTTTCTACTCCGTCCCCCTCCTTGGGGATTACAGCCCACTCCAGTGAGAACAGGGAGGAGGGTGAGACTATCAGGGGAACAGGGCCCCAGGGCCCCAGTCCTTGGCAGTTTCGGACCAAAGGCAGGGTAGCCTGGTATAGGTTCAGGTCTCTTCTTATCCTCCCCGACTCTGCCGAAGACATTTTAATTCTACNGTTCATTCTTTTCTTGATTTTCTTTTCCCTGTAATCCACCACACCCCGGTCACACCAAACCCTTTCCAGCTAGTCACTCCTTGGCATTTCTGAGCCAAGCACACAATCTGTGGGCGCCTCACAGCCTCTGGCCCACCATGAACCCAAAAGGCGGCTCCAGAAGCCATGTGCTAGCTGNGGAGCACCCACTATGTGTTGTACTAACTGCTTTTGCATGTGAGTCATTTCAGACCAGGGCTAGCCGGTTGTCAGCCAGCATGGGACTCTAATCTGAGTGACTCGAGCCAGGGCTTCCGGAAACCTACCCTGCTAGCACTCATTTGCCTGTGGGAACAGTGCTGGCTGGGGATCAAAAGGTATGTCACCTGGACAGCAGTCTCCATGTCATTAGCCCTCTGGACTATTCATCCTCGAAGCCTCGCCTGACCTCAAACCTCTCATATTATTACCACCAGGAACCTCTCAGGTTAGGGAGGCAGGCATTCTCCCCACTGGCCAAAGAAGAAAACCCACAGCCAGCCAGCCAAGACAAGCAGAAACCTCAGGGGAAGGGAGGTAGGTGGTTTCGTTCTTCTGGAAGATGCCTCTCCTGGGGCACCAAGACAAGACCCCAGTATCTGAGTACTGAGTGCAAATATTCTCTGCGGATGATTGAAGAGGGGAGGGAGGAAAGAAAGTGAGTTTGGAAACAGAACTGTTGAACTCAAGAGTATAAGCCTACGTAAGCTTCATCTGAAATCTCCACCTCCCCACCTTCATCCTCAAGGACAGGGTCTGGGCATCTGGTGGCTTCAGCCATGCAGATGAGCATCAGTGGACCAGGGGACACTCACCAGCCTGGAGCCAGATCTGTTCCAGTGTGGTCCACAGCTGCATGGGGCCCTGCTTTAGGACTGAGGTTGTGATGGTCAGCTCCGACATGGCCTCCTCCAGCCTTGAGGCTGCGATAGATGATGCCCGCCGAGAGCCTGCAGAACAAGAGGACATAGGGCTGAGCAAAGTCAGGGTACCACCCGCCCCTGGCCTAGGAGCAGTCAATGCCCAGNATCACACGGCAGACAGGGCATCCAGGGCAGCTGCCAAGAAACTAGCTCACAGACCCTAGGGAGGGTCTTCTGTCCCTTCCTCTCCACAGNGGGGGCAGGTGTGCTTTCTAAGGGGTAATTTGGCAAAAATCCCACTGAGGATTTATCCCCAGGGAAAATAATCATAAATGTGAGCAAAGGTGCTCATTTGACTCCTGCCTTTAATACGGGAAACAGAAAATTACCCAAATGTTCAACGATAGGGACTGATTAAAAATAAGTGAAAGTGTAGTCATGCCAGGCTCTGAAAACACGCTTGTGCAGCACTGATATGTAAAGTAGTCATGTTACTCAGGTGTATGGAGAAGACTCATCACAGCACATTCACATTAAAGCAACTAAATATAAGTGCGNGTGGAAAGAATTCCCAAGAGCCTTCCCTTAGGTGGTAGATGGAGGGATGATTTTTAATTTCTTTTGTGATTTTGACTTTCTGTTTTCATAGTACACACGGTTTCACATATGTTGAGACCCCAGCCATTTGAAGCTGGGAAGCAGCTAACCTATGCCCTCAGAGAACCTNTCTTGCTGTGGTTATGGGCCCTGCTCAGGATATATAANCTGNTGACATTTGAAATTCCCATGCAGGTGAAACTCCAGCGCCTTCTCTTTCTCAGAGACAATTACGGCTCCAATAAACTCAGGAGGCCTCAGGACAAACCACAGATGACCGGTTTATGAGACAAGAACATGGGAAGCCCTGACAACTGGAAGCAATTCTTCTCTCTTTATTACAAGACCCCCCCCCACACACACACCATGCCCTTCCTTGGGGACCGTGGTTCCCCAAGCAGCCAAACACCCTCACAGTGTGTCTCTGGAGTTAAGTGCTGGGTTTGGCTAGTGAAATCCACTTCATCTGTCTAACAACAAAGCATGGCTTAACTCACGTCACCAATGTGGGGGAGGGGGAAAGGGCAGTTTTACCAAGTNCGACTCCACTTACACTTCCATCCCGAGACTAATTTCTCTCGTATCATTGAGGAAGGTACTCTGCTTAAAGCAGGTCCTTGGCTTAAAGATGTAATTCCTGATCTCATTTGAATTTTACAAGCCCTGGGTTTCCGGATGAACTCCAGTAAAGAGTCAAGCTGGAGGGGCTGGAGAGACGGCTCAATAAGGGCACTGACTGCTCTTCTGAGGACCCGGGTTCAATCCCGAGAACCACATGGTGACTTACAATTGTCTGTAACGTCAGTTCCAGGGGACCCAACACCCACACACAGACATACATGCAGGCAAAACACCAATGCACATAAAATAAAAATAACTAATTTTAAGAGTTGACCTTGAGCTTCGAGCTGAAATGAACTCAACCCATTCCTTTCTGTTTGACAGTCTGGGCAGACACTGGGCAGACACTGGGCAGACTCTGGCCTCTGGCTTTGGTCTGAAGGGCAGCAGTCTCTGGCCAGGCCAGCTTTCTGTCCCATTCTCCTCCCTCTTCACTCTGCTTAGGCGGTATGGACCTTCTTCTGTTGCCCACAAGGGGTAGCCACCACCCCTCTGTGGGCCAACTGCCAGCCCCACCCAGAGCCAAGATCAATCCTGATCTTACCAGAATCCGCGTCATGGGCATCTGGCAGAGTCAGGTGAATGCCATTCTGTTTCTTCACTGTGAGGCCTTCAAAACTGCCATCCTTCTCCAGGCCTCTGGAAGGCAAAGGAGGGTAGGACTCCATGATGCAGAGGACCGGCATCTCAGGGCCAGCACAGGGAGCATGAGGGAACCCCAGCTCAGCAGACTTTAAGGCTAAGAGTTCAAGCTCAAGAAAGAGAGCNAAGCCAGAATGGCTGNGTATGAGNAGAAGGGCAGACATACAGACCAGCATGGGTCCTGTACACACAGGCCAACGCAGAAACACCACAGTGTCCATGCCCTCTTTGAAGGTGAGGCCTCTACCTCCAGGCACTGGGACTGTTGGCTGGCTTCTGTCTAAGGACAGCCTGGGTGAAGGTCCAGTTGCAATGGATCTCTGCAATGGAACCCCCAGACTGCCAGGCAGCCCCAAAGGAGCTCAGATTAGGGAGGATACNAGTGACAGACAAACCAATGTGGTGGTCTCATTTTGTTTTTCATCCATTTCTCTAAGTCCCTGCATCTCCCACCCCACTGGCTTTCATTTTCTCAGAATGGGGGAGGTGGGAGGAGCCACGAAAGAACCNTTGCTCAGAAAGGCAGCAGCTGTTACACTCTTGGCCAGCCCCTTCCCATGGCCAAGGAAGCCAACGGCACTTGGCATGGGTTGGGGAAACTCAGGAGAGCCACTACAGAAAAGGTACCAGAAGGTGTCTTCCCATTGGAGGTACACTAAGATGCTGGCTCCACAGGTGATGGTGCTACAGTCCAGGGAATCTTTGTTGTCCTAACTTGGGTTCACACCGGCCCTGACCTGGTNTGTAGATGCTCAGCCATCTTAAGTGGGCTTCAAAGAAAACCATCTCTCCAAACAGCAGATCAGGGATGGTTCCTTTCCTTCCCCACTGTGGTGGTTTGAATAAGAATGGCCCCCATGGGCTAATATATTTGAATGCTAGTCANCAGGGAGGGGTACTATTTGAAAGAATTAGAAGCTAGAATTAGAATTAGAAATAGAAGGATTAGGAGATGTGGCCTTGTTGGAGGAAGTGTGTCACTGGGGGAGGGCTTTGAGGTTTCAGGTCCAGGAAATCAGTCAGTCTGTCNGTCTCTCTCTTTCTCTGCCTGTAGGTTAGGATATAGCTCTCAGCTACTGCTCCAGCACCATGCCTGCCTACATGCCCTCTGCTAAAATGATAATGGACTAAGCCTCTGAAACTGTAAACAAGCCCCCAATTAAATGCTTTCTCTTACAAGGTTGCCTTGGTCATGGTGTCCCTTCATAGCAATAGAGCAGTGACCAAGACTTTTCCACCCCCCTAATTCCAGAAGCGCCTGAGTGGGAAACCAATGAGCCAGGAACATGAGGCTGAAATGATGTCNTGCTCCTTCTCGCCTGACTTTTCTCATGGTCCTTTTCTTTTGATGTGCTATGGACGAGCAGACACCTGCAGAGGACCTAGTGCAGTGTTCACTTCCAGGCTGGCGCCCACCACACTTTTTCTCTTTTCTCGAGAGATCCTCTGCTAAGGTACTGAAACAACCCCTCTTGGAGGACTGTGCTGCACAGTTTAAGGTTAACATGCAACATGTTACTTTGAAGGACCCTGTACCAGATGGGGGATGGGCGAAACTAAGCAAGCCACTAAGACTATTATGGACAGGGCTGAGTGGCTGCTGGGTGGCAGTAGCTTCATGAAGGAGGGACTGGAAGTGATGAGAACATCAAGCTAGCAATGTGGGTTGAGCAGAACACAGCGTGTTGGGTGGGAGTGGTGCAGGCTGGCTAGGTTTGTGGTAGGTAGATCAGACCCTCCCGCTGTGGATTTTGGTCTTAGTTTATGATGGCCCAAAATTAGATTTTACAAGCACTGGTTTCTGGTTTATGGCTCTAGGTTTCAAAGAAAAATCCTTCCTGTCTCCTGAGGCAGCCAGGAGGGACTGGATCCAGATTTGTGGGCCAAGCAGTGACCTGGCTGAGCTCTACTGTACGTTGGGGTGAGAGAGTTGTGGCAGTTTCCTGAAGAGGTACTCTGCATTATGAGTTCTACCAGCCTCTCAGGACAGAATGGAACATGTGTGTGGTGACTTGGAACATCAGGGTAAGCTCAACTGTCCCTGCCCCTATGAGAACACCTGGCAGCTCCACAGCTTGCTGGTCTGAGTCAAAGCTACCTCTCTGTGGGGCCTTGTCTAGACCGGCCACTTGATGTGCAGCCTACCCGCCAGCCAGATAAGGAACAGCTAGCTCCAGGGCAACACTCCTGTGCAAACTGAGCCAGGAGGTGAACCTGCTCCAGCAAAAGGCATTTGAATGCAAATCCATCCACATCAGACAATGGTCNTTGGGCTTACAGTGCCCATCACTGGGGAGTGTTTCTACTCCTTGTGTTAAAAGTCNACCACCCACAGCTCTCTGGAAGTTTCTACCCACTAGTTCTGCCCTGCTCTGGAACCTCCCAGGCCTAGTAGCCTGCAAAGGGAGGGCNGACTCTGAGGTTTTTAACTCCACCCTATTTCCTTGGCTCTCCTCTGATTTCACTAGGAGAGAAGTTCCTCTAAGGAGAATTGAGGCCTTCTAGGTTCCCGGAGTCCCTGTGCATATGATCCATGGTCTGGAACTCAGGGTTCACTTCCCAGTACTGTCACCTAACAGGTAAGCGACTGGCAAATTAGACAAAGGCTCCAAGTCTCAGTCTCTGACAATGCAGAAGATGTAAGTGGCTGATGTATCACAAAAAGGAAGAAGCCCAGGACCTTACTGGAGGTCAATGATGGCTTTTCTACTTTCCCACCACCCTGACCTCTATCTTCTAACCAGGTCTTTGTGTGTGATATAGAAGACTGTCAAGGGATTAAAACTGAGCCACGAATATAAAAATCCCTGAACACCGAGTTCCACATCTCCATCCAAACCCACAACCACATTTTGTAGGTACTGTGACCTTTCAGAAAACTGTTAGCCTGGCAGCCACCACCTGCCAACTCTGCCCTCTATCCTGGGACAACCCAGGGGGCAATGACAGTCACTTACCCCAGCTGAGAGAAGTTATAGAGGGTCTGCCACAGTCTCAGCATTTGCCTGCAGGTCACGAGGGCTTCCTCTGGGCCTTTCAGCACCTGTTCCAGCTTCACCTTGGTGAACATCAGGCTACGGGGAAGGATAGCCACAGTCAGCAGGCCCATGTGGGGANCCAACATGCTCACCTCCCCAGCCCACAGAAGGTACAGCCTCTGATACACCCATCAGACTTTTCCTCTATGCCTCAGTTTCTTCCCTTCTTCACAGGCAAACAATGAGATACCGTTCGCCCTACCACCTGCCCTTGNTCAGACAGTATCTCTCAGCTGTGACTCTCAGCCCTGCCTGGTGTGCTCTCCCTTTCATAGGCCCAGCTAAGCAACATCTTGAGTCCTACCAACATGTGGCCAGGAGTTCTACTTCCAACAAGGCAGAGGATGGCGCCTCAGTAAGAGCCACACTCGGAAAGCAGCCTTTTATCTTATGTGTATGGGTGTTTTGTCTTGCATGTATGTCTGGGCCACACTCCTGCAGTCAGAAAGCAGCTCTGAATCACTATCCTGAACACATCAGCAAAGGCCAAAGCATTTACCCCAGATCATTAGCACTCTTGTTCACTAAGGACTAGGAAGGGCCGGGAAGACCTNCTGTGTCAGTGTTAGCCTTTCCTCATTAAGGAGGTCCACCTGTGCTGGAAGAGGGGGCCAGGCGGCACGGAAGTATCACAGTGTATCGATGTTTTAAGATCAGCACACTGGCAATACTACTATACAGCAGCTACCGGGGCAGCCTTTGCAGAATGGTTGAGCCACCGAGACCCATACAAGGCTGTGGCCTAGTTCCCAGAGTGGTCAGCAAGCAGTGAGGCCCCTTGATCCACTGCCATCGCTGCTGAGACCATTAGCATGACCATAGACCCGGTCACTGTCTGTGCTGAAGCATGGCCCATGTGGCCACACATGCCAGCTCCAGGAAAGTTGAGCTGTGCTGTGAGCCCTACTTGAGGTGCCTAGGCTGNGGCCTGACCCGAAGAGGGCCAGCCTTCCTTTTCTCTGCACAGAGACCTGGGCCTCTATGTCCCCGCCCTGGGCTTTTCACCTCTTTTTAGACTATGACTTGGTAGAGAATAATGAAGATGGTGGAATTTACCCTCGTGTGCATTTCAGAAGAGGGGTCTGGGCTCCGGGCACTTTCCCTCAAAAATGCCTTTTGTGCTGCTGCAGATAGCANCTGTCCTCTCCTACCATGGCCTCATCTCTCCATTTCACATCAGCCTGGACTGATCTTATTTTTGGTAGGCTCTCATGTAGCCTAGGATTGTCTAGAACTCACTATAGCAGAGAATGACCTTGGTCCTCCCACTTCTACCTACCAANTGCTGTGGTTACAGATGTGTACTCTAAAGTCCTTATGAACAAAAATGAGGCTGTGAACGGACANGCCTGAAGGGAACCTGTCTGCTTGTGACAGTAGATAAAGAATTTNCTAGAATCTATTGACTTAGCAAGCAAGTAGCTTCTACTGATCCCAAGGCTAAGAACACCATCAGATAGGACCCCCATCTTGTCCCTGCCTCTCTGATGCANCCACCAGTGTATTTTAAACTTGCCCNGATTTATGACTTCCTCTGTTCTGTAAAACTATAAAACCTTTTAAAATGGCTTACACATTGAAACATGGAATTCAGGGTGACCTAAATCTGTGTTCCTGGGACCATGGTCATGCAGAATGGGATTCAGGGTGACCTAGATCCGTGTTCCCAGGACCATGGTCATGCAGAATGGCTCCAGAATAAATTATCTCTTATTCCCTTTAAGATGAGAGCTATGGTTTTTATGTCAGTACTCTGCTTTGTGTGGTGTTAGGGATTCACCCTGAGGCTCTTACAAAAGCACCCTACCAATTTTTTTGAGTTTTTTTTGTTTGGTTTGGCTCTTGAGATAGGCTCTTGCTATGGAGTCCTGGCACACCGAGACCTCTCAATGTAGACTAGGCTGGTCTTGAAGTCATGGATGAACTGCTTGCCTCTGGGATTATAGGCATGTACCACCATGCCCAGCTCAACCTAGACTTTAAACCCCACTTTCCCCAACCCTTCAGCAACCTTTCTTGAACATGAGCTCATGACCCATCCTCTGCCTATGAGGGCCTGAGGGCAGAAACTGGACAGAACAGGGCCCAGTCCTGAGGGGGGGAGCTGCAGGGCAGAATGGNTGCTGCCACCTATCCTTTCCAGATCCTCACAGAGCCCAACATGCCAATGTCAAGAGGTGCCTCTGCTTCCGGGAATAGGAAGCAGAAGAGACCATCTCTGCCTTAAGGTAACAATTAGAGTGCTATAAATGTCAAGTTGCCCAGAGAATCAAATGCTGGGCTTTTGGCTCTGACTCCAGTGCAAAGGAAGGAACAGGGAAGGGGGTCTTGCTGGAGCTGGTGTCTGATGACAAAGTGGGTGGGGACAGNAGGGAGGAGGAATGTGGNAGAGTGACAGAAGCGGGCTGGGCAGGAAGACAGCTTAGAGCAAGGGTGTTGGGGGTGGGGTCAGTCTAAACCAATCTCCCCTTAGGCAGCCAGAGCAGCAGAGTTCTAGGCCAGTTACCAGGGCTGACNAGCCCTCAGCTTTCTGAGACTCTCCATAGACAGCCTTCTTGGCCAGATCCCTCTTCCCACTGCTGCCACTGAGTCACACNGAAGTGCNGGTGTCAGAGCTAGGATAGGTCCCTGGAAGAGGCCAGAGATACCATGTGCCTGGGAGAGAGAAAGCTGAGCTGGATGGANAGTCTATCAACACGGGCCGTGTCCTCCTGGTGCCTGGCATTCCACTNGCATGAGTGACCTGGAGTGGAATTTCTCAACCCAACCACATCCTCTCCAGGTTGGGCAAGAGCTCCAATGNTCATCCTTGGGTGTGAGCCTCAGGCTGAGGGGTCCCGAGGCTTCAGATTAGCTCCTGAGGAGACTTTCTGGGCTGATAGTTGAACACTGCCAGAGGGATCTTTCAACAGAATTTGTCCTGACTGATGTCCACACCATCAGGACACATGCCTCAGTGTGGCCTCAAGGCCTTCCAGTTTGGGCTCCAGCTCCCATTCCTGCCTCTTCCTCTGTGACCTTGGCCTGATGACATTGGTGTCAGCAACTCCTTGACAATTTCCCGGCTTTGTTTCACAGTGTGGGTGAAACAAAGCATTGTATGCTAAGTGGGTGAAACAAAGTTCCTGGGTGGGTACTTAGCATGTCTGCTGGGGCTCACCATTCCCCTGTCACATCTGGCCAAATCCTACACAGATGTCACCCTCCAACTTTTTCAGTACCTCCATGGGGCTGAGGCTTAGTTAGGGTTTCTACTGCTGTAAAGAGACACCATGACCATGGCAACTCTTACAAAGGAAAATATTGAATTGAGGTGGCAGCTTACAGTTAAGAGGTTTAGTCCATTATCATCATGGTGCAACATGGTAGCTGGGAGTATGGCGGCATGCAGGCAGACATGGTATTGGAGAATTGTACATCTTGATCCAAGGGCAACAGGAAGTGAACTCAGACAATGGGTGTTATCTTGAGCATATATCAGATCTCATNTATCCACCTCCACATATATCCACCTCCATATATCCACAGTGACACACNTCCTACAAGACCACACCCACTCCAACAAGGCCACACCTCCTAATAGTGCCACTCCCTTTGGGGGCCATTTTTTTTCAAACCACCACAGGCTGAACACACCCCTTTCCAGTACAAGCTTTCACAATGTCTGGAAGTGCACACTGTTGGCCTGTCTCTAACACAGCGATCCACAAACTCAGGTCTGTAAAAAACTTGGATCCAATTCTTCTAAGACATTTGTATCTAGCCCAGAAAATACACAAATTTGTTCCTTGCCCAGCTATTAAGACAGAGCCCTTGGCATGCCATTGTGACTGGCTGGAGTTATGGTCATAGCCTCATCAGACCTNGTGCTCCCAGGGGAGCTTCTCTGGGACAGGTAAGGCAGATGGAGCAAGCTTGGCTCTCCTCATCTTCAGGCCCATCATATGCCATATAGATGAGTCTAAAATGTCTTTGAATAAGTAATGATAAGACTTTAGGAAAAAATTCCAAGGCCCAGGTCTTTTTTCAAGAAGCNCCTAGGTGACTGTGTGTTCAGTTGGCACTTAATTACATGCTGTGTCTCTTTTGCTTAAAAGTTTAATGATGAAGATAAGTTCATATGAAGTACTTTTAGCCAGATATTCCAGGAACAAGGGTGTGGCCAGTCCTGGTGTAGGTGGGAAAGTCATCATTTGTCTTTGTGTCCCCTCAGTTTGTGTCCACCTGGCCAAGAAGTTTCATCAGCTCACTCACGTCCCTCAGCAGCAGTGTGCCTCGCTTCCCCAGTTCCTGGGTGGGTACTTAGCATACAATGTGTGCTCAGCACAGGAGTCTGGTCACTTGAATTCTTACAGCTGCAGTGTGGAAGGGACACACAACACCAGGCAGGCAACACATGGGGCAATTCCATTCCNACCTGCTCAAAAACAGGGTCTGACCTCACAGGACAGGCTCTGAGGAGAAGCCATGTGCTCTAGGTGTGCTGTGTGGGTTCTAGGTGTGCTGTGTGGGTTCTAGGTGCACTGTGCAGGTGTCTGGCTCTTTCTGACTGGGGGTGTATGTGTGGGGTCTTCCTCTCTGGGGTCAAAGGCAAAAATGTATAACTGAAACACGCCTGTCAGACTGGAATACCAGAATCTACCAGACACCCTGACAAAAGCTATCCCAGGAGAGGGATGGTCAACTTGGATCACATTATTGTTCTTAAACTGCACCATGAATACTGGCCTGGGAGACAGAAACTTGAACCAAAGTCCCCTCTGTTGAGCATGTCACAGGTTCCATACCCGTAAAACAGGAGGGAAATCACCTACTCACACACTACCCATGAGGCTGAACCCTGAGAGCTAGGAGCAGCAGCTTAGAAACCCCAGGGAGGCACACAGCTGTCCACAGTTCAGCCTGCCTGATGTTCAGGGCAGGCCCCTGCTTCAAGCTGAAACCNTATGAGACTCAGAAGACATTTCTAGGCCAGCTGCCTCTGAAGGCTCTATAAAGTGCCTTAGCTTCCTGGCCTGTTCAGGAAGTTCTGTAGCCTCTGTAATGAATGGGAAAGTGTCCTCCTCAGTTGTGATAACCCTCTTGCAAATGTCTGGTCCTAACAGGGAGCTAGAGTGCAGACAGAAGCCCACTGTCTAGCTCTGCTCCCTTGAGCATGTCCCAGGCTTGGGNTCCCTCANGCACATCTTAATTGTTCACCTTGTGTATTGTGATGAGGTAAGGGAGTCACCCTGGCCCTGGCTCACTTCCTGCCAAATGGGATCTGGGGGTACTTCATCCTTTCCAGCTCCTTTTGTGTTCTCTACGAGTGCCCCAGCCTTTCTGAATGAGTCTATGCAGCTGCAAGGCAGAGATGGCATGACCTAGNCTGCCCAGTGCCTGTGCACTGTTCCCCTTGAGAACTGTTAGCAGTTGTCCTCAGACCTGTCTTCCTGCCAGGCCTGGGTTTGCCTAGACTGGGGCCAAGTTCTTATCTTCCAGAGCTTTTCCTTCACATCCAACCAACAAACCTGTGCCGAAGCACAGAAGAACATAGTTGAGTCGGAAGGATTCCTCAAGGCCTAGAAAGCTGTGGATGTCTCCAGGGTCCGAGCAATTTGAAGGAAGCAAGGCTTCAGGGAAGCTTCCGGAATGTTCCATTCTCCCTGACCCCACTGTGCTCTTGAGATCTTGGGAAGCTTTTCTTGCTCTCCCTGGCTCCTTGAAGGGTGGCGGCAGGTGTGGCAAGTGTAAGCAAGGGAACATTATCTCTTTAAAGGACAGTAATTAGTAATTCTAGCTGGGCCTGCTGCACTGTTTTAATGAAGAGTTCTATTTTTATAGAAAACATATAATTGAGTGAAAAAGCAGGCTATTCTCTGAGTGAGGTGGCCATACTCTGTAAAGTCTAACTCTTCAGGCCAGAGCCTGCACACAGCAGGGAATCCACATGAAGGGTTCCCTGGCTTCCCCAATTCAAACGCAGAAAGCTTAGCTGACTCTGATGACTCCTGTATCCCGGCTCCTAGCCATGGAGCCTAAGGTAAGATGCCTGGATTCAGCTTCATCTGTGTCCTCATGCATAAAATAGAAATGGCAACAGTTCCTATCACTCCTAGGGCTGCTGGGAGGGGAACAGGAAGATGCAAGAATGGTGATGCCCCAACGGGTAGCATGTCATAGTATCTAGCTATCGCTGGCATAGGTTCTAATCCCTACTCTGCCCCTCACTGGGTATTCAATCTTGCTTGATATATTATCTAACCTTGCCATTAACGTCTTCATGTGAGAGTTGGAAGGTCAAATCACAGTNGGTGTGGTGATACATGCCTATAATCCAACCACTCAGGTAGAGGCAGAAGGATCAGTAGTCCAAGGCCAGCCTAGGCTACATGAGATCTCATTTTACTAAAAACACCACCAGCAAAAAGCACACCAAAACAATTAGGCAGGAGCAGGGCTGTGAGACGCCCAAACCCTCCGTGCTTCCTCCCACCCCACAGGAGTCCCCTGTCCTGCCAGTCTGAGGGTCTCCTGAGGTATACGAGTGTCCAGCCTTGCACCCATCCTTCACTCTCCACTGGGGCAGTAGACAGAGGAGAGGCCACAGTCTCTGCCACAGAGGGACTTTCAAACTCAAATAACGCAAGGGGGAAAGGTCAGAAGCAGGTCTTCAGTGGGGTAGTTCGGCTCTGAAATGTGAAAACTCCAGGAACAGGGGGAGTCTCCGGGAACCAGTGAATTTGGATGCCAGAGAGGTCGGGGGGTAACCAGGAGGGCCGAAAAGCAGGAATAAAGGTCTGGAGTAGGCACAGGGGCCCCCATCTCATGATAGGAAGACAGGATGAGCACAGAGACAGGGAGGAGCTGGGCTCCTCACCCACAGCACCAGCCAGTCCTCCTGGTCCTCCTTCAGCCTGTAATCACCTGGCTCTTGCAAGGAGGCCCAGACCTTGTCTAGGATGCCAGGGTCATGCTAAGCAATGCAGATCCCTAGATCCTCCAAATTCCACTGCTCTGGGAAAGTCACCGGGGCAAGGGATTGATTACATACTCACATGCTCTTTGACATGTGGTCTGTATAGGGACTCTAGCAGGAATGGCCTCCCTGGAAGGAGGAGGGGCCGTCCCTAGTCCCAGTTTTATTACTCTCCCCCAGACTAATCTTTAGCGCTCAAAGGATCCTTTTTAGCAGTTCTTAACCCCAAAGCTAATGATTTTTCCCTGGTGTGGAGGATTACTGTGACCCCTGTTCCCTAATCCTTGAAGGCTCACAATGATCCTGCACCTCTTAATGAATTTAACTTGATCTGAATCTTTAAAAAGGAGNGGCCCAAAAGTCTCAGCTTCCTGGAGTAGCTCCTGTCCTTCAGAGGCCCTGCTCCACCTGTGAGGAACCCCAGCCCAAGGATCTGGCACACCGTGCCGTGAATGGGCTATTCCCATCTGTGTGGAGTGCCGACTGCTAGCTGACTCCACCAGTCCAGTCTCCCAGTCTCGACTTCCTTCCATCACAGGCCACCTCTAGACAAATTCCTAATAACCTCACCAGACTTGAACATAAAGCACACAACACAGGGCCTTGCCATTTCATGTAGACTGTCGGAGGAGATCTTAGGTAGGACAAGGGCAGGTTCTGATCTGGTATATACAGCGGTATAGTCTTTTTATCTATCATCCCCATCCAGGGTGCTGATCCTCAAAGACCTGACGACTTCCCATTAAAGAGGTAGGCCAGCCCTGCTCTGTGGGCAGAGACCTCTCAAGTCACACAGAGCGAGACCAGAGGTGCTNACGGGATAGCCGAGGAGGGAAATGCTGAATATCAACCCAGCTCAGCCAAGGAGGAGCTGACCTTTGAGAAGAATCCCACAGTGCCAGTGATTATGCCTGGCTTAGCACTTCCTCAGCCACATGGCCAGCGCGTCCTGGCTGCTGTCCCCACGCACTGTGGCAGCCAAGCATGTTTAATGAACCCAGCAAAGTGATAAACTATGTTTGTGTTAATACCTTTGATTCCAACCCCCCTCCATGAGTGTTGGTATTTTAAGCATCCTTTTGATGTACCACAAGTCCTTANTAAGAACAATCAAGTAAGCACACCGGGTTTAAGGCAGAAATGCTAACAGGAGTCCCAGGACTCTTGAGCCCTTCTGCTTGGTGGATTGTACCTCCAAAAATATGTCACATGCAACCTGAAAAGTAGGTGAAGGGGGCCAGGTAGCTCAGAGAAACACCCTGGAGGTTCAACTTTAGCCGTGACTGGATCGAGCTACAGTCTGGCTCCAGTTAATACCTAGTTATTTCACCTCAAACATTTTCCAAAACAGCCCTGGTTTCCTGGGGCAGATGGCTNCAGTATTGCATTTGTTTATCTGGGGCGAGCAGAAGCTTGTAGAGAGGGCTATATGGTTCCTACCCTGGCAAGTGCCTCTGGGGCTCCAACACATCTTCCCTCAGGACTTCCCAAGTCTCCTGGGACTAGGGGCTGGGCCAGCAGGGGCTCTCAGGAATGCCTATTCTGGCGGATAAGGGATGGGTAAGGTAACCCTGCCCACTGTGGAGCAGGGAAGAGAACACATTTACTCCCATGTCACTTTAGGTATGCCCTGGGCCCTCAAAGTCAGCCTGGCAGGCTGCCAGGGCTGGGCAGGGCAAATGACTGACAGCTTGGTTATTGGAAAGCTCCCATCATTAGCCTAGGAACTTTGTTTGGTTTCTATGGTGACCTTCACTACAAGGGCCTGACTAAAGCTGAAGGAATGTGTTACCTAAAACCATTGCCTGACAGTGCTCATGGCTTCAAGGAAGTATACTCATTGGCNGTCCATTCTTCTCCACCCCATATCCCTGTCCCTCCTGGTCAGGCTTCCCAGCTGCCTCTTCCATGAGAAGGACGGACCAGCAAAGATAACTCTGGATCTGCTTCAAATTCTCACATTCCCCACAGGAAGCCTGTGGTCCTCCTGGCCTTGGGCCTCCTGGGCAGCTGGCACATGTGTCTTAGGCTTAGTCGGAAGCCCATGGGATTTCAGGAAGCTGCTGGAGGTATCTGGTTCCCACCATACCAGGTTCACACTGTCCCCGAGGAGACATCGTCTCTGCCTCATCACGTTTCTGCCTTTTTAAACCTGAGCCACACTACCCTAAGGCCATCCTACAGCATGGAACTCAAAGTCCCTCCATTTTGCTTCCTAATCCCTGAGTCAGAAGGGTTTTCAGAAGCTAGACTCCACGAAGACTGGGTTCTGCTTTGTGTGCCTAGATGGTGCCTGGAGCCTGTGTGGGAACAGCAATCCCTGCAATGGACTCCAACAAAAGCTGGATTCTGCTATGCATGCCTAGACGGTGCTTGTGTGGGATCAGTGACCTCTCTACGGTGGACTCCACAAAAGCTGAGTTCTGCTCTTCATGCCTACACGGTGCTTAGTGCCCGAGGGGAAACACTGACCTCTCCATAAAGCTTTGACTTGCTCCCCAGAGCTGCGTCACTACTTAGCCCAGACTCACCCGTATCCCCTTCCTTCAGCTCCTGACTCACTACACACAGTTCCAGGTGTCAATGAGACTGCTTGTGGCATTCCCTCCACACTCTGACCTTAGAGACAGTTGTCCACCAGCCTGTGACCTTCTTTAGTCTGTGTCTCACAGTACACTTTAGAAGCAGAAGAGGCAGGGCAGAATTTTTTTTCTAAGGAGGCACAAATTGCTGTGGTTGGCATGGGTAAGTAACAGAAGTAATTCAAAGGCAGTGACCTAACTGGCTCTCACACTGGGATAAACTCCTAAGATGGGGGTCCACACACCTATCAGCTTCTTCCTTTGCCTAGGCCACTCCCAAGCAGTGGCAAAGCAGGTACCCCTACACGGACCTGCTGGCTTTCATCCCTGGGGGACAGTTCTTGAGTCCGCTGCACTGACGACTTTGCAGAAAGGAAAAACCTCTAGAAGGTGTGGCCACCAGGATAATGGCTGCAAGCTGCTTGGTAGGAGACAACCTNTATCATGGGCCTACAAGTATCCCGAGAATAGACTTTGTTAGGGACAATGAGGTCAGGCCAAGGGGGTTTGGTCTGTTGTTTTGCTGAGCGATATTTACTGGATTGGTTGTTTAATTAACTGCTAGCAACAGCTGGAGCCACACATTGTTCCCAGCTCAGAGAGCAGCTGGAGAAGCAGGACGCACAGTCAATCGAAGAGCAATGACATTTTTCAGTGATCCCTGACCCATAATGGACTCAATGACATTTCCTGCTAATCCATGGGTTTTTGTACTCCAGGGTTTCATCTGTGGGGAANAGTATTGACTTATTTGCAAAGGGACATGGTCACTCAATAGAACTGGGGATGTATGTATATAATTTATTTTTCTATAAGAAAGATTAATTTTCTCACACTCCCGTGGCCTGAATCCCATGAATTCCTCTTCTGGTTAGTTTTGTAGCTTTCTAGGGCCAGATCAGATCAAAGCAGAGCTCCTGAGTCTGGGAACTGATGGGCTCATGATAAAAAAATTACTTCTTCTATCTCATCTGACCCTAACTGAGCAGACTGAGTGGGGGAATTCTCTTTAGGGTAGAATACCCTCATTCCCCGCTACTCTGCAGAACATTCTGTAGGACAAGGAATAAGAACATACAGGGTCTCTCACACCCTAGAGTTCCCACTGTCCCTCCATGCAGTGTGATGTCTCTGGAGGTGAGCAGTTCCCATGGCAGAGGCTGCCCCCTTAAGGCTCTGCCTGCAGAAGCAGAGACTATTTTCCAGGCAGCTCCACACAAACATGTGGGCAGGGGGTGGAAGAAGGAAGCACCAGGGATGGGCACAGTTAGGCTGCACAATGGCAAACAGCACAGTCTACACCCCACTACCTCTCTGGGGTCTTGGCCCATCTAAGAACCTGCTGAAAGCTATCTCCTTGCCTGCAAGTAGAAAAAGTTCTCATTCATGTACACCCATGGAACTCCCCTTGAAGGGGTGAGGATAGATGTGGCGTGAGCTTGGATTTGCACCAAGCTCAAAACCAAAACCTCTGTCCTACTGTAAGGACTCAGGGGAATAGGGNACACCTAGGTGAAGGTGTGGAGAGTGCAGCCTTGTAGANCAGTGGGGCTCACTCACACCACAAGGGAGGGAGGGGGCTGTCCAACCAGCCCTAGAGCAGGAAGTTAGGAAGGAAGCCACTGGGAGGAAGCATCTTCCTGGGGTGGTCCAGGGAAGCAAAGGAGTAGATTCCATAATACCCCAGTCCACCTCACACTGCTTGGGGTTCAATTAGACTTTTAGCAAGAGCATCAGCCTTCCACAGCAGGTCAGGGAGGTGCAGAGGGCTAGGAGGACATTCAGGGCTGTGAAGCCATGCAGAGATGCTGAGGAGTGGAAGGGAGTAGCTCTGATCCTCTCTGTTTCACATTTGGGTCTCCATGGAAGATCTCATTCGGAAAGGAGTTGGGGCTAAAACATTGAGCACCGTGGCCCTCGTGGCACTGTCTCTTCAGTGCTCAGCCCTGGCAGTGGGCAGGAAGTTCCTTCTCTTCTTCCCCCAGGGTTCTAAACTTTTTTCTTTGAGCATTCTTTTCCCACTTAGCCCAACTGATAGAGTAAATACACATGTACTCACAGGCACACACGGATGCGTGCAAGCACATAGAGAACACATACGATGGCATGCGTGCCAGCAGCAGCAAGTCAGGACCTGCCAGGCAGGTAAGGATGGAGCCTGGAAAAAGCAAGGTACCACTGCAAAGAATAGAGGCCTCTTCTTTTCTGGATTTTTACTATATATAAAAATCACAAGGCTGGGAAGATGTCTGAGTGGGTGAAGGCACTCACTACCAAGGCTGCACACCCGAGTTCTATCCCCAGGACTCCCATGATAGAAGGTGAGAACTGACTACCTCAAGTTATCCTCTGACCTCCACACATGTGCCACTGCATGTGTGTACCACCCCATATAAATGTAATTTTTTTAAATTAAAAATATATAAAATATTACCACCTGGTACTGCTGCACTATACCTGGGATTCCTATTGTCCACATCTGATTAATATGTGTTTTATAATTCCTAAATGGTGTGTCTTATAAAACAAATAATTATTTCTCCAAGACTGGATGGAGCAAGGCTCAGAATCAGGGCTATACCTCAGTACAAGGATGGATTATCAAAGTGGACACACACTTTACTTATACCTGGCTATGTATGAACAGCTGGGATCCACTGGGGCAGGATAGAGGGGTATGTGTGGGAGGACCAGATAGGATCCACCAAGCTAGGGTGGTTTAGACTGCAGACAGCAGACAGTCGGGGCAAGGAGAAGCAGGGGTCATCAAAACATGACCTTCCCCTAGATCCCTTCACGAACCGTGACGTGGCTTTTGCCTTGGCTAGCCCTGATGTCCTGGTTTGATGGCAATAGGTCCTTTGTGGTGGGTAGGAGGAGGAGACCTACCCCTGCTCCACCTGCTGCTGTCCTGTCCCAGTGCAATGTGAACCCTGCTCTAAGAAGCAGGGCATGTGACTGGTGTCATGGCTCCTTTGTCCTCCCAGCTAGTTTTACAATTTCATCATTGGCTAGCTGTGTCAGGGCCATGATTAAGTAACATGCCTTCTAAAGTGGTACCCTCAGGACTGGAGGGCTGGGTGGAAGCATTGCACGCACGCAATCCAGCAGTTTTCCCCTCTGGGCCCACAGCCTCTGTGGGGGGCCCAGGAGCACTAGGANACATCAGTCCCCACCAAGCACCCTCTGTGCATACTGCCACAGCCCCTCGTCATTCCTACACCACCTTGTCCTTCTACCCAGGATGTGTCTAAGTGATGGACACTTAATTCTCTGTGTACTGGCTGCAATGNGACAAGCTGAGGTATGTCCAGGCAATAACCAAGTCAGCCCTCCACCCAGCAGTGAACCCAGGAGACTCACTTGAAATTCTCAGGGTACTCGGTGATGGCCATATTGATGACATCCAGGGCATGCTGGTAATGCTTCTGGGCAGAAAAGAGCAGTGCTAGCAAGTGGAGGGCATTGGCATCATCCCTGCACACCGTCAGGGCCTCCTGAAGATGCTCCATTGCTCTGGAGATCTGCCAGGAGAGACCACCAGTTTAGGGACCTTACCCACGGACTCGGTTTCCAGCTATGGCTCAGCTCAACTCAAGTGAGCCTGGGGCAGTGGAAGCAAGGGTATTAATAAAACATTTCCCATCAGACAGCCTGGCAAGGGACTTGGGTAGACAAAGGTAAGCATTTTGAAGGGGAGGAGTTGGGAGCCGGATAGGCTGCCTGCCACATGTGGAAACTCCTTCCCAGAGCTTTGCTAACAGCAGTCAGAGTCTCTCTCAGGGAGAAGGTATGGAAAAGGGGGTGCTCTAGGAAGGTGGTGCAGTGGGACCAAAAGTGCGGAGGAGGGCAGCGGAGATGAATGGCAGAAAGGAGGGTGTGTCCTCTAATGTGGGCAGTGTGGGGCCTAGCTAGATGTGAGGCTTCATTTTTGTACTTTGTGTTTTTCAACTCAATAATTATTCTCTAGTAAGGTTAGATAGGGAGGATGAGGCCAGTTCACACAGGACCAAGGAAGCCACTTGTAAAGGTCTAAGAAGCCATCACAGGTGGTTCCAGGGTAAAGCAAAGCCTTTGGGTGAGGCAGACCTGCTGCCACACAGAGCCCCAGCATTTAGGGCTTGGGTTTGCCTCCCTTCCTGGTGCTGAGTGGCGGGGGGGNGGGCAGGCTCCCACTGCTCTGAGAATCCTGCAGACTGGCAAGGAAGATGACACACCCCTGGCCCTGCTATCTTGCCAAACCCTGGCTCCTAGCTGGGCCTGGGAAAAATCAGATGGTCTCCTCTGTTGAAGAAACTGTATGGGGTACAGCCAGGTCAGGATGGATTAACACATCACCCTGGATGCTGCTCTCCATCTGATTCTACCTGAGTACATCCACCCACCCCCAGCTCGGCCACATAGAGCAGTAAGCTCAATGAACTCTCCTCACATGGCCTGGCCTGTGCACGCTCGGTACAATTTGAGAAGTTTCCACAGTATTAAAGAGTGAAAGAAATTATGGTTGTCACCAATGTTAACACGCTCCTTCAAAGGTAGCTGGGTCATCCTGGTGATTGCAGCAACTCCTTAACTGTCCAATGTGACCTGCCAGGTGGCCCTGCATCCCCTTCACTACCTCCTCCTTCTCCAGCAAAGGCATGCAAGACAGTCTCTTGTTTCCAGCCCACCTGCCCCCTGCTATCTGAATCAAAAGAGCATGCTCTTTGGGGAGACTACTGGAGTGGTAGAAAGAACTTGAAAGGTCTGGGTCTCTTGTCCCTGGGAGCTCCTGCCTCTTGGAATTCCATGTCCTACACATTAGGCATATGGCTTACCTGAGATGGATTAAACTGGTAGGGTATGTACAGTTGGACATGCTCACATACCTTTTAACCCTTTGTCTGTTCAAGCATCCCTATCCTGACAGGCTGATGTTTGAGTGCTGCTTAGCACAGGCTAAACCCCCACAGCCTGCTAACGCCACACTGGGTGAGTGAGGGGCTCAGTGTAGGCTGGTGGTTCTCAAACTTCCTAATGCTGTGACCCTTTAATATAGTTCCTCATGTTGTGGTGAGTCCCCCACCCAACCATAAAATTATTTTTGTTGCTACTTCATAATTGTAAGTTTGCTACTATTATGAATTGTAATGTGAACTATCTGCTATGCAGGATATCTAATATGTGACTCAAGGGGGTCGCAACCCACAGGTTGAAAACCATGGGCATAGGCCAACTCTCCTCCTTAAGCTGCAGGTTCAGAGTGCAGTATGGTAAGGTCTAGCCCATCAGCTCCATCCTCAGACTTCTGGCATTCATTCAGACTCAGCTCAGTTGCCCAGAATGCATGGGGCTTCTCCCTGCTGCTTCAGTAAATGGCACCCTCATCGCAAGGCCCTGCTTCTGTGGAAATGCTCATCCATTGCCAGGCCTTCTCCTCATCCACCCACCTCTCATGTGTGTGGAGGCTGTGACTGCATACCCAGCGAGAGGACTGGGAGAGACACGGCACCAGGCAGGAACGAGGAGGGTTAGGATGGCCTGTTTGGACAATACACTAGCTATGAGCCCAGCGCACAGGCTCTTCTGTTACTCTCTTCACGCACGCCACAGTGGGGTAAACACCTTACAGGACACTAATGGAGAAACACCCCTCCTACTCACACCCTCACAGAGCCAAAAGTTTTGGCTCCTGGGCAGGGTGGAGTGTGTGCACCCCAGCTCTTCCACTGCTCTGCTGGTACCTAGGGCCAGGTAGACACACCTCTCTGGTCTGCATTTCCTCTGTAGAAGGATGCAGTCGGGCTCCTGTGGTTGCTCCAGGGCTCAGGTATGAGGCACATCCTGCAGGGACTCAGCTCAGTGGAGTTCCCAAAGCCTCTCTTCCCCACTTAAGCTTCCCAAGATCCCGCAACAAAGGAACTGTAGGATTCTTCCTCCTAGTCCAAGGGCACGTGCTCAAGGCAGCTGCATCTGTTTTGGTGACTTTGTCCACATCAGAACTCTTTAGTCAATTCTTTTTTCTGGTTTTTTTGAGACAGGGTTTCTCTGTGTAGTTTTCGTGCCTGTTCTGGCTCTCGCTCTGTAGACCAGGCTGGCCTTGAACTCACAGAGATCTGCCTGCCTCTGTCTCCTAGGTGCTGGGATTAAAGGCGTGTGCCACCACTGCCTGGCTGTCAATTTTTTTTCCTTAATGCAGTGTCAGAGACTATACCCAGGGCCTTTCATATGCTAAGTACGTGCTCTATCACTGACCAGTGTGTACAGTCTTTAAGAGTCTTGTTCCTTAGCAGACCTAAGACACCAACCTCTCATGTTCCCGATCTTGCTTTGCATTCCCAGTGTGCCAGGCCCAGCACATGGTCTTCTTCTGGCCACCAAGTGCCAAGCCCAGAATTGTGCATAGGTCAAGGAGAGTATGAAGCAGCAGCTAATAAGATCAGTGTGGCTACCACCTTAGCCTATGTGACTCTCCAAGGCTGGTCCTATCCCGTGACTCACCAGAACAGACCCCATTATCCTGGGAGGGGTATCCAAACCCCCAATATCACAGCTCAGGGCAGCCAGCCATGCTCTAGGCAGAAAGAGCCAGATAGCCACAGAGACCCAAATAGGTGAGGATACTAGCTTAAGAGTCTACTCAAGGTCCTCAACCTTCTGGGACTCTCTAGACGTGGTGTCCCCAAGAAAACAGCACCAGACCCCACTGGCCTAACAAACATTGTTTTTGGAAGATAGGCACCATTCATCAAAGACCGGTGAATAATTGAAGAGATTAAAAAATTCGTCACCGAAGGTTTATCATTAACATAATTGGCAATAAAAGCATCAGGTTCCTTTACAGGGGGCTAAAAATAGAGCGGTCTCAGGTACCTTTCCATCCGTTCCCAGAAGCTGAGTGATGTTCCTATTGGAGAGGCATACAGTGAGCGGGGCCTAGGCCAGGGCCTGGGAGTCAGGACCATGGATAAATGGTGGAAGTGGCGGAGGGATGAACGAGTCACAGGGGAGGAGGTTGTGGGAGAGGAAGGGAGAGGAAGGGAGAGGAAGGGCAGAAGGCAGGAGCAACGACGTGGGACCACTAGGTAGAAAGCAGCTGAGATGGAAGGACTCGGAGATGGAGATGGAGGATTCAGACTGACTTGTCAGGCTGGACAAGAGTCCAGGTGGAAGGCAAGAAGGAAGGGCTTTCAGTGGTGGAGCTACCCATGCATCGAGGCTCCAGGGGAGGGTGAGGAGGGAGAAGACCGAGTCCCACTGCTCCTGAGTCAGAGGAACCAGCTAGTGGAGCTGCTCCAAGGTCAAGGGTGATAATCAGACCAGCCTCCTGGCAGAGATCCAGGTACCCGGGACCCTATCTCCAAATGGGCCAGGCGCCTCTTTGCTGGGGCAGGGTGAACTTCGGGTCAAAGTGTGAAATGAGGTCATACTGTCCCTGTGTGGGATGTTTAAGAGGGAAATGAAGCAGCACCCACTACAGGGCTACCCTACCCTCACCTGTCTATGTACAAATGTGGATTTCTTTTTTCTCTTTTGCTTAGTTTCTTGAGACAAGGTCTTGCAGTGTATCCCAAGCTGAACTGGAGCTCACTCTGTAGCCTAGGCTAGCCTCAAACTTATGAATTCTGTCTTAGCCTTCTAAGTATCAGGACTGCAGGTGTGCACCACCATGCCAGGCTGTAGACAGCCTCTGAGGCTTCCCCAGAGTTGTCCTGGGGCCACAGGCCACCTACAGTCCCTAACAGTCAGGGTGTACCAGAGGCAGCATGCACTGAGTCAAGGCCACCAGGGATGCCCAGAGTACTAGCCTGAGGGCTGCAGGGTACATGAGATCAAAAGAGACTCTGAAAGGCATGATTTAGGGGAGTGCTTACAACAGTTGGGATCCCNGACACTGACCTCACAGATCACTAGGGGGAGAAAGGTGGTTCTACCTGGAGACCTGCTGGTGGCCATGGTGGTGATGGTCTTGGTAGGGCAAAGGTGGCTACCCTACTGAATCCCCGAGGTCAGGAGCCTGCAGTGGTGTATTTGGGGTCAGGAGAAAGCTTTGGGGTCACACAGAAACCCATCCAGAAATAGCCCCACGTGCCAATCACACTTTCCCCATGTTGAGGGTAGGGGGCAGGACACAAGCAAATGATGCTGTGGTCACTTACCCATTCTCAGGAGATTGCAATATTCTAAGGAAAGTCAGGGCACTGAATAACCATTTCTGTGAGCCCATCATAAGTGGGCTAAGGTGTAACCACATTGACCAAATCCTCACTAGATCTCTCACACAAAGATGTTCACATGAAAGACAAGGGTANCGAGGGATAGACAGTCACATGGAGGAGGTCAGAAATCCCACAGATCTGAGGATTAGGAACATACCTGTCGGACGAGGGCAAGCTGCAGGGAGACATAGAAGATAATCTGGGGGTCATCGGGTGCCAGCTCCTGGGCTCTGCAGGGAAGAGAAAGCCAAAGTCAGTTACTGTCAGCTGAATAGCATGCCAACCTTGTGCTGGGTGCTGTGGGCAATATGGTGGGAGATTATGTCAGCCCCCTTCAGATGGCAGATGATGGCTCAGACAGGGGTCCCCAGGCAGCCCATGGTAGAGGACAGTGGCTCATGGAGGGCTGGCACAAGCTGAGGTAGGGCATCTCCAAGGTGACAGACCTCAAAGGAAGGGTAGGACAGGGATGGGGGAAGATAGTGTCACATCTGTGAATGGCAGCCTGGCTATTTCTCTGTGGCCATCAGTTAGTCTGANTATGGCTTTCCTACTAAAGGACACTCACACTGCCCTGAGGAAGATGCAGGGCCTCTGAACTGCCAATCTGAGCAAGACGTCCTGGGAACACAACACTGGTGGGGCAGGGGAGTCCCAGGGCTGGAATATCTTGCTTTTTTTGGTTGGGGAACAACCTGACCCAGAGGGAGGCTGTTGTNTCACAGGCTCCAATCACACTGGTACAAGGAGTCCTAGCCAGGTCCTCCCCAGTAACATCCCTCTGTCACTTCAATGTGGGGGATGGGGTCAGGCCAGGGGAAGGAGGCACAGGTGGGCTGGGTCTGAGCAAGGCAGGGCCTGATGAAGGAGCTTCTTCCCTCCCTGACTCCAGGAAATCTCTGTGAAGCTGTGGCTGGGAAGTTCCTGCAGCTCTGGTGTGGTCAGGCTAGAGGACACCAATAGCATTCCCAAGGCCCTGCTACCTGCAGGACACCATGTAGCTGTGGTTCTCAACCTTCCTGAGGCTGTGACCCTTTATGACAGTTCCTCATGTGGTGACCCCCAACCATAAATAAGATTTCATTGCTACTTTATAACTGTAATTTTGCTACTGTTATGAATGGTAAGATAAATATTGGATATGTAGGATATCTGGTATGCNACTCCCAGAGGGGTCATGACCCACATGTTGAGAACCATTGATGTATAGGCTACATTCCCTGCTTTCTGTCCAGTATCACAGTACCAGTAGAGGCCTGAGAGCCCCAGGAGCAAGGGTTGGGCCTGGCAGCTGTAGTAACCCAGCTCTGAGCTGAACACAGGGCCCACCCGGGGCCCAGGGCTGAGGGCAAGGTCACCTGACACAATAACCCACTCCTGCCTGCTGGGTGACTGGCTGGCATTATGGTTTCCTTATCCATAAAAGGGAAGACAGAGACATCCATCTCAGAAGGTGAAACTTCACTGTGGGACCCTCCATTTTACCGCTCTGCATGTGAAGAAGCAAAAGATTAGGCAGNTGTCTCCTCACCGCTCAAGTGTCTGCAGTGCCTTGCGGTGCAGTTCATCTTGCCTGGACTTCAAGGAGGCTGCAGGAAACACGATGGGTTGTGGGTGGTCACTAAAGAAGTGCAAATATCTCCCTAGTCCATCCCAGGGCACAGGAACTTAACAGGAAGGAGTCTATCAGGGCCCTGTTTGTAAACCTCAAGGTCCAGTAACAGGGTTCAAGTCACAGAAGACTGTGGTGACAGAAGCAGACTATGGCTAAGGGATTGGTGACCACCTTACTAGCCCAAGCAAAGAGGACAGTGCCTGAAGATCCCATGACTTTGGGTGTGAGAGACAGCTGATACCAGACTGTCCTGTTATGGCTTCAAGGGTCCCTTGAGCCTACACACAGGGGCTGGCACTAGAGGACATGGGCAAAGTCTGGGTGGGGGTCATCGCTCCCTCCCTTCCAGACTTCAAGGACAGAAAAGTAGGTGTCTGCCTGTTCAATGGGGAGCACTGGGCTGAACTAGAAGGGCTGAGAACAAGAACACCAGGCCTGGGACAGGAAGGATGAGAACCACATGAAACTCCCCTAGGTACTTGGTACTGTGTAATGTCTGAGAAGGGATTTTAAAGGCCCCGGAGGATTGCTGCAGAGCTGAGGGTAAAGGTAGGCCCATGAGAAGTGGAAGGAAGCCACAGTGGGGTGGACAGCTGATGGCACTGCAAATAGGAGGTATCAAGAGGACCACAGAGGGCAGTGTGGGCTGGGCAGGACCTACATGGTGACAGACCTGGGTCCATGAGGAGGAATGGCACATTGGTGGGTAGGTGTCTGAGCAAGAGTGGAAACTCTTGGAACTGAGGTGTGTGTGTGTGTGTGTGTGTGTGTGTGTGTTGGGGTGTGTACATGCATGCACATAGCCCAGAGGAGTGCTCCTGACTGTGGGGAGTAGCAAGGAGGGATCACTAGTGGAATGAGCCCCCTTGGAGGCAGCTGGGAATCCTGAGGCATCGTCCACAGGCCTAGTCCCCTGAAGCCTGGCGCTCACCATCAGTGGCCTGCAGGCTGTAGGTGAGACCCAGAGCCAGGTAGCCTTTAGGCAGGAACTCTCCTGCTTCCTCACCAAGGCTGATCACCACCATGGCAAAGTGTTCCGCCTCTTCCAGCTACAAAGAGAAAAGTTAGTGGTCACTGGGGGAGGCTTTGCTGTCCTGAGCAGGAGAGGGANCACAGTCACCAACCTGCGACAGTGTCAGCCCCAAGTATAAACAGAACAGTTCCTTACACTGGAACTGTAGGCAATGTGACTTATCCAGGCCATACAACTACTAAGCAGAAGAGCCAGCTGTTTGCTCTACCAGGAAGTGCCTCCCTGGATCTATGTCCTCTCCAAGGAGCCAGTATTCAAGGTCACAGATGCCAACTCTTTCAGAGAGACAGACAGATAGACAGAGACTCCCTGCCTGGGAGAGCCAGCTCCCAAAGCCTGCTGTGCTGAGAGCATGAACTCAAAACAGGACAGTATGTGTGGCTNCCTCCTCACGTGGTCTCTGTAAGGAGGACCTGCTCAGCAGACAGAGGGGAGCCAGGGCTGGCTGGGCCTCGGGAACATGTTTCTTGCAGAACATGGCCAACTCTGCAGAGTAGGCAGGCTGCCACACAGGCTAGTCTGGAGTCGCTCCCTCCCTTCCTGAGCAGGAAGCCAGTGAGCTTGAACATTCAAGGGAAAAAGGCCTTAGGCTGTTTTTGTCCTGGGAGCAGAGGGACTGTTCCAGTTGGAAAAGGCCCAACTGGCACGGGCAATGTGAGCACACATCATCACACACAACATGGGACACAAGGAGAAGGCACATGAGGGGGGATTTGGGGACATTTTGTGGCACCCCTAGCAGTGAGGCTGGCTGGCAGGCAGGGCTGGGGCTAAGGCTGTGTCCATGCTCATGTGTCTCCACCCACTCTTTCCCACATGCCCCTAACCTGCTCTGTGAAGAGCACAGCAGGGATGTCTATGTATTACCCAGTATATAGCAGCTCCCACGGCTGCTTCCTTCAACATCTCCCTCCCACTCACACACCGCTTCCACACCACCAGACAGACAACCATGCTCCTAGCACAGGTATCCCATCCAGNTAGAGAATCACACAGGTGACCGGTCCAGTGGAGGCGGCAGTCACACTCATGTTGGCTTCCAGCAGTGCCCGACCCTACTCAGATCCTGACTTAAGCTGGTTCCCTCGGTAGGAGTAGAGTAGCTCTGACTGCTGGCCATAGCTGGGGAGGGTGCCCAGGTAAAGCATCTCTCCCTGGAGCTTGGTAGAATTGCCTGAGACAGAGGCCATGGAGAAATGAATGGGCTGAGCCCCCAGTTTGGACACAGCCATGATGAGTCATGTGCAAAAAAGAAAACAAACACCCCCCCCAAACCTGAAGGAGCAGAGCACCCATTGTGCAAAGAACAAGACTCCTGAATGCACCATGTTCCCTACAGGGCCAACACTATTTTGAGTTCTGTTGCCACCCACAAAGCAGCCCTTCTGCATGTGGATTTACTGCAGTAATTATAAAGGGAAAATAGTATTAATTCCAAGTAAGTTAATGTACAATACAATAATTACACATGGTATTAATAGACATGGGTGCGTTAGCTAGCAAATGGGGAGAATGCTGTCATGGCAGAAGTGAAAACTAAATAAAAACAAAACATTTTACTAGGCACACTGTCTCTCTTCGTCTAAAGCAGGTGGGGCAATCTGAAAGCCTTAGAATTTGGCTCTGAAGGGCTAGGACCCCAACCAGGCTCCAAAACAGCCCCTGACTCCCAAGTCAGCTCTCTTCACAGAGGCAGGGGCAGTGTGGTGATGAGGACAGTGCTGAGCACACTGCCTGGGCTCCACTCCTTTGAGGTTAACTTGTGGGCCTCAGTTCCTTCTTCTGTAAAATGGGGACAACAGTGTCACCCTCAGAGGGCTGCTGGGAGGACTGATGTGTGTGAATGCTTGGTGTGCTTGACTAATTGTTAAAGATGAACAGCAGTGAGTATATGTAATATATACATATGCCACAATTACTATGCATATATGTGTGTATATGTCTATATTAACCACACATCATTGCACTGAAAAATTGGCAAGCGGCATTGAAGGACCTTTGGAATCCAAAAAGANGACACTAGGTACAGCCTGCCTTTTGTCTCTGGGCCTGGCTGTTCATCCCAGAAAAGCCTCAATTACACAGGACAAGCAGGCNCCTGGCAGACCTGCCCAGTCTGCTGTACAGGTTCACACTCTCCAACCCCATCTGAGGTTGAGGATACCTTTGCAACCAAAGACCACACACTCTCCATACACTCATCCCTTGCATAGAGGATAACAAATCAGAATATTTTCCACCCTTCTCTTATGATCTATTCCTTTTTTTTCTTCTAAGTGTTCTATTCCACAACCCACTGAGTCTTTGACCCAGAATCTGAAAACACTGTTNCAATCTCTCAGCCACCCAACACTATTTCTACCAAGCACCCTTCCTTGCCAGCCTCCTCCTGCTGGGGACCTCAGGTTCAGACTCCAGACACCTCCTCTTGTGGCCTCCTGGAGGCTGTTGTCTCTCTGCCACCAGCTCAGTTTGTGGCACAAGGACCTCTTTCTCATCAAAATACATCTAGATGAGGGGTTTCCAGTGTGGTCTCCTCCTCACCCNACTATGACACTGTCTCTATAGGCCTCACTCGGAGCAGCCAGGTGATCTTGCCACCTAGGGAATGTCCTCTCTGCCTCTATGTTTCTGAACAGCCTGAGGCCTGACAGCCATGTCATAGCACCATGGCAGGAGATTATGAGGCACAGGGAGCTTGTGTGACGGCCCCAACTCCATGGTCAGCTATTCAGCAAATTTAGAACTGTGACCCCAGCCCAGGCAGGTCTGAGGGCTTCATAGCTGCCCTCTGCCCTTTCTCAGTTTTCTCCTCCCTGACACTTGGAAGGAACAATGCATCACATAGGGTGACCCTTTGGTGGTTTGGTCTTGCTCTTTGTAAGCAAGGAAACACTCTGTGCCTTCCCAAGTTCCTTGGTCTCTGAGGCTTTCCTAATTTGGTCCCTGCACAGCAGACTTGCTTGGCTGAGCTGGCACACTTGCTCAGGGATGCCTTCCATCTCTGGGCAGCCTCATTCACCTGCACCGAGCAGAGTGGATCCCGCCTCAGATCCTGCACCCATTTTGTCTCTTTCCAGGGACTGGGAACAATTCCATTCTGAGACTGCAGGGATCTGTCTAAAGACCTCCAGTTTCTCCTGAGGCCCTTCCTGTAGGGCCTGGAGCTACTTTGTGGAAAAACTGCTTTTTTTTTCTTCAGTGAGTAATAGGCACTTTCTAACTTCTGCAAGATGGTGGCAAAAGAGTGGCGTTCTTCCCTGCTCTGTGAACAATCCATCTTCCTGGATTTGAAAAATGAAAGCAAAGGCATATCCTTCCTAAGTGATTACTATTTTGAAGGTGCTAACAAAAATAATGGCAACCATTTGTCATATATCTACACAGTGCCATGCAGACACACACCATCTCCTAAGGTTCACAGCCACCCTATTAGTGGACATGTCAGTTCCTAGATCATAGAAGGGGAAACTGAGGCACAGAGAGAGCGAATCACTCCCTCTAAGCCACACAAGCTAGTGAGTGAGGTAGACTAAAAGCTTTGAACCCTATCTGTTCTCCACAGCCTATGCTCTTTCCTGTACCCATGCTGCTCCCTCAGGGGATGTGAAGCCCATGAGAGACATTACAGGCCTTTGCACAGGGAGCTTACCTACATCTGATTTCACCTCTTCTGCTGTCTGTGTGGCATACAATANACGAGCATGCCCTGTCCTCTACACCTCCTGAAGGGGTTCCAACTTTCTAAATTAAATCAGTTTTAAATATCTGTGTTTGGAGGGATCCAAGAAAATTCTTTTCTATCTGCTCCCCAAATTTGCCTTGTGGCCAGAGTGCAAGGCAAAGGAAGTGGAGAAGGTACTTAATGGGACACAAAGCCCATACCAGGCAAAGTTCATAGTGAAGGACAGAGTTCCTGGAGGCGAGGGGCACAGGCACTGACCAGCATCACCCACTGGCCTCAGAAGACATAGCTCTGTCCTGGAGAAGCACAGAGGATCATACCACAGTTCAGTCCATGTCCAAGGTAAGTACAAACCAGACTTTAAGAGGTCCAAGAGTGGGGCTGGTAGGATGGCTCAGCAGGTAAGAGCACTGGCCGCTCTTCTAAAGGGTCTCCACTAGATTCCCGGAGCCTACATGGTGGCTCACAACCCTCTGTAACTCCAGTCCCAGAGGATCTGGCACCCTCTTCTGGCATCTGTGGGCATTACACACACATGGTACACAGATAGACATGCAGGGAAAACACTGTCACTTAAAATAAAAAAAAGGGAAAACTAATTTTAGGAAAAGAAGAGGGGTGGGGGCCCATGGGAGGCACCCAGTACTCCAGCAACCCACCCTCCAGTAGCTTACCTACTCATCTGCAGAGCCTTGCTCCCACCTGTGTCTGACACCACCAAACTCTGACCAGGCCAACACTCAGACTATTCTTAGCCCCTGGTACCAGAGTGCCTGTCTCCCCTTTTCTGATGACAAGTCTGCATGTTTAAGTTTCCTTCTGGGCTTTTCTATTTATGTTGTCATTGAGTACTTTGCTCCTAACTCATCTGATTTCAATTTGGACTGATTTGATCCTAATTTTATTACCATGTAATCTGAATGCACATAATCACTGTAATTATGCTGCGGAGGGAAACAGCTCCTCCATGGCGGGAAGACCTAAATCTAGGGCTTCCTGGCAAGGGCGCCATTGGCTGCTGGACTCACAGCTCCTTGGAGCTGGCAGCTCNGGGGAGCACATATGCCCTCCCCAGCCCTGCTCCCAGAGACATGGGTATTATGGGCTTCAACTAAGGGATGAGCCCNGGGTTTCCTCTCAGAAGTCCTGGAATAAGAAGGAGTCTGAGCTGGGTAACAGCCCTCTGCACCTTCAGCTCCCAGAACTCTTTGCTGCAAGGGTTTGGCCCAGGACTCTGCAGCCTGCAGCTGCATGCCACCTACAACCAAGTGGGTGCTTACTTTGGATCTAGAATGCAGAGGAAGGAATGGGGGCTACTTAGCCTCTTGGAGAGGATATGTGGGGTACAAGATGACAAGTGAGAGGGATGAGGAACTTGTCCTGTGTCACTCAGAGCATAGAAAAAGGACTCTCCCTGACTTTGGGAAGCTGAATGGGGCCAAAGAAAGTGAAAATTATCTGGAGATAGTTACCAGTTAGAGATAATATTAGTGTAGTACTCCCTAGGGTCCAGTGCCCTGGGTCTGAGCTCATCAAAGACCTGGGGCTCAGGGCTCCAGGCTCTATTTTCTCACTGACCTTTTGGGGGCACCTGCATGAACCTCCAGCAGAGGCCATCAGCTGAGGAGAAGTACCCTGTGAGCTATAGTCTTCTAAAAGCCACAATAGTAGAGAGTGGGTAGCAGACAGTAGGATCAGGAAAGAGGCCTAGGGGTGCAGTAAGAAGAAAGAAATGGCAAGGAGGCCATCTTTGTTTTGTCTCAGGCTAGGGTTGAGTTTGACTGCTCCCCTTCTCTATTAACTATGAGGTCATCTGAAGCCTCTTTTCTAATAGGCTGGTCTAACTCTGAGGACTTGCCAATCACCCTTACTACTTTCCATCTGTTTGACTCTCTGGAGATCACACTTCAAAGGGCTATTCTGTCAAGATCAAAGTTAGTGGGTCCTCAGAAACTCTCCTCCAGTCCCCACACAAAAGTGGGACCCTTTCTTCTATTGCAAACACCTCCACCTCGTCCCACTTGCTGGAGCCTTCCCCAGGAGGTTACTGAATCTCAGGCTGAATCTCAGCCCTGTTTGCCCTACCCCCACAGCTCACTCACCCAGTGCAGGGACCCAATGCAGACCTTGGCAGCCATCAGAGGCACTGTGGGGTCCGAGGGCTGTAACTTCATGCACTCACGTAGCAGCGACACAGCGTAGGCTGACTGCAGAAGCAAGAGTAGGGAACAGAATCACTGGTCACCCTAGGTCCCCATACTCTGGGGTGCCCTATGCCCTCAGGGTTAGTTCTCCCAATAGTGCTTCTCTGTATCCCTTTCCTTCTAGGAACCAGGAAGAGAGCCCAGTGGGAGGGGCCCAGGTGATAGTCACTGCAGGCGAACCCTCCTCTGAGTTTTGTTTCCCTCCTTTGGAGAAAGGAGACCATGAACCTCACTCTCTGGAGATGTGACATCAGCTAACATGATAACAAACAGAACCTTTCCAAAAAGAATTCAGATCGGAACTGTAGAGATTTGAGAAATAGACAGAGGCCCTCTAAACCTGTACTCGGAAAAGAGAGCTGGTGACAGGACTGGACAGGTGTACAAAGGCTGGGAAGAAGGTGAGGAGGTGAGAGGGCCAGGGAGAACCTCCAGACAGGAAGTGGAGGCCCCACAGGACTCTAGGACTCAACCAGGATTTGCTGAGGATAGGCAGGAAAGGGCCAGAAGGGAAGGGCATCCAGGCCCAGACAGGTGTGTCACCTATACCAAGAGGAATGACAGATAATTCTCCAGATCTTATCATGTGCCAGGCAGTTTTTTTCTAAGTCAGGGGCTGCTGAAAGAACCTGCAGGCTGAATCTAGCCCACTGCCTGCTTTTGTAAATAGGGCCTAACTGGAACTCAGTCACGCCTGTTGGTTTATATACTATCTGTGGCTGCGGCATGACACCACACCGGTGGAATAGCTGAGAGAGACTGGCTATTAGTCAGTCGAACCTGACTACTGCCCNACCCTTTACAGAAAGTCTGCTAACTCCTCTATGAGAGTGTTGGATTGTCACAGCGTCCCTACCAGATAGGCAGCTTTACAGCTGAGAAAAGAGAGAGGCTTGTTCAGAGCCACATAGCCCGTAAGTGACCAAGCAAGGGTTGAACACGGCCTGGGTCTAACACTTAATCATTACCCTATGTGGCCTCTGTGGTGATGACCCTGGTCAGGGGAAGCTGGTTTCCTGGAGAGAGGGAGGGGTGTTTGTGTGTGCGCGCACGAGTGTGCATGCGTAGTCTGGAACCTTCTGTTTTCTGAACCCAACACTTTCTGAGGCAAACTCAACAGTCACTTTCCTGGCATGTAAGCTCCTACCTGTGACCCTCAGGTATATGTGTGTGATCAGGACAATTACCATCTCCTGGGTCCCACTGTGGGCTGAGTTCCTCACTTCAACTTAGCTTTCTTCTTCCCTAGCAACTCTGGGGGTGCTGCTAAGGGAAAGAGGGTTCTGGCAGGCTCATCCGCCTGCAGCAGGATATGACTGTAATGTGTGCATCTCTCACCCCCAGCTTACCTCGCTGTTCCCCACCATCTAGGGAAGACCTTTCTTCCCTAGTCTTACAGCATCCTTGGGCTCTGACTGAACTATAGTGTGCATACATTTTGAGTATGTTCTCAGGAATCCGTGTGCTGGAGCTTGAACCTAAGTGGCTGGCCCCGAGTAGGAGAACGTGAAGAGACGGGGTCTAGTGGGACCTGGTTAGGTCACTGTGTGTGCCCTAAAAGGACTGGATATCTTTCTCATAATTAGTTCTNGCAACAGATTGGTATAAAGTGAATACGGCTTGCTCTTCTCCATCTGGCTTCCTGTTTTGCTCTACAATTTTTCCCACTTGCACATACTCCTGTGACGTCATCCACCTTGAGGTCCTCACCAGAACCAAGCCAGTGTTGGCACCCTATCCTTGAGCTCCAAAACTATAAGGCAAATAAGCTTCTTTTCATTATAAATTCTTTTACCTCGGTTGTTTTATTATAAGTAACAGAAAATAGACCAATGCGGCTAATTGTAGGTATCTTCATCCAGGGCCCGTACTAGGCTCACAGTACTGGGCTGGGGTGGTGTAGTCAGATGAGACCTCTAGGGAGGTCACAGAAAGCAGGGCAGCTGGGGAGACAAACACCAAAATCCCCCATCATTCTAACAACACAAGAGAACAGGACAAGCACAAGAAAGGGCCAGAAAATGACAGGCCTACTGGGAGTACCCAGTCCAGAAAGCAGCAAGTGAGCTGCCAGGCCCCACCTCCTCAGAGCCCCTCTCCTGGGAATGCCACACTAAGTCCCTCACCACTGTCCCTCAACCCACACACCCCAGCAAGCCTCAGGCTTCTCCTCAGCTTTCCTTAGGCTGCTGACCTTTGCATTCTGGAAACACAGGATTCTCTAGTCCTGACCCTCCCCAGTCCACCCACCCCTT
>LZPO01087171.1:231887-266076 GCA_001675575.1 Neotoma lepida | reverse complement strand
CCAATTCCAGGTTCTAGTTCATCATAGCAGGGAATTTATAGCCCCAGGAGCATGAGGGAACTGGTCCTATCACAAACACAGTCAGGAACAGAGACTATGGAACACATGCACACCTGTCAGCACTCAGTTCCCCCACTTTTACAGTCCTGAATCCCTGCCCAGGAAATGACATCATCCCAATGAGCGGGTCTTCCCACCTCCACCAATATAATCAAGACAACCCCCCACAAACACTCCCACAGGCCAATTCAATCTGGACAATGTCTCATTGAGATTCCCCTCCCAGGTGACCCTAGATTGCACGTCAAGTTGGCCAAACCAACTGCCTTACTTACTCTCTTCTGAGGAGACACACAACAGTGACTCTGGCCCAGCCCTGTTGACAGACTCTCCCAAGACGTCACACATTTTATTTCCAAAATTACCTCACTGGCCCATTTATGGATGACAGAATAAGGAACAGAGCAGGTAACNAGGCGGAACCANGACTGAGATCCAGGAGCCTGGGGTCTGGGTCTTGTGCTTGTAGAAACTAGTTAGTGAGATGGGTGTGGTTCATATCATGAAAACAAAGCTGACCATTATGTGACCTTGACCAAGATCCATACACATCCTGTGACCCTTCTCTTATTTCCTCATCTGTAAAATGCAGACACACTAGGATTAANCTGACCTGAATGAAACTATCAACATTCCTTTATTCTCCTTCTTCTTTTGGAGACAGGTTCTCAGGTAGCCCACATTGGTCCCAAACCTTTATTTTTAAAAATCTGAGAATGACCTTGAACTTCTGATCCTCCTGCCCTTCTTGAACCCAACTTCTGAGCACTGAGATTACAGACAAAAGGCAGGTTTCNTGAAATGTTGGGGACAAACCCAGGGCTTTTGCATACTAGACAAGTGCTCTACCCACAGAGGGGCATCCCCAACCTNGATACTTGTTTTTGTAAGCCATAAATAATTGAAAATAGGTAATTTCATATGATGCAGCATAATGTTTACCTAGGAGGTAGCCCCCTTGGCCCCTAGCAGAGAAAGGTCTTGTTTTGACCTTTTATTGTCTACATGTAAGTTACACTGTACCCCTTGGCACACAAGGGTGACATTTGCTCCCATCTCCAGAGACAGGTGGTAGAGTCTCACAGGAGGGTGTAGGTGATNCCATGGCCAGGTGGAGAGGGCTCCAAGAGTTCTACACCAAGACTCTAAAACTGAAAACTGAGATTCAGTCTGTGCTCAGAGGAAGGAGAAATTTCCAGTTCCCCAAAGAATAAATCTGACTCGGTACTTCCNTCTCCAAATCTGGCTAAGCAGCTAGGTGTCCCTCCCCCTGAAGCAACACTTACCCACTGCACAAGCACACACTCAGCATGGCTTTAATAATAATGCCTACTCAGTGGGTACCCCGGTTCCAAATGCCCTTTACACAGCAATGTTCAGATCTAGAAGGGCCTGGCCTGGCCTGGCTGAGGAAGGGCAGTCTCCCTGCCTTGCAGTCCAGGCTCCCTTCTCATGTCTACTTAACAGGATACCGGTGCAGCCACAGGTAACCCACTCAAGTGCCCTGGACAAGCCCTGCCATTATCCACACAGACACTCAAAGAAACACTCCTTTGTGATCACTGAATGGCCCAGCTCAGGGCGTCTCACTTTCTTAACCTCTACTTCTCAGATGCAACATCTAAGAGACCTGTTTCTCAGCTCCGCGGCACCGATGGGACTCCAGAGCTGAAGGACTTGGACTCAGCTGTGTGGACATACCCCTTACTCCTGGCTTCTATAATCCATGTTCCTCCCTTCTTGAGCTTCCCTTGGTGTAAGAGGTCCATCTTGCATCTCACATCTCCAGGGCTACCCGACCACACCATGCTCTCCTTCCAGGAGCCTCCAAAGTACTCTGAAGACACTGCCTACTACTGTGTCACCATGGGCGTGCATGCATGCACACTCTCACATATATATCTGTCCAGGGTANGAGTGACAGGTCCCCACTGCCTTATCTTTCCATAGTATGCAAACACAGATAGCCTGGATACTGGGATCATTCACTAGTTCATTACCACCACCCCTGACCAAAATGCGAATGCCATGAGGTCAGGGGCCTGGTTCCATTTTGCTTACTGCCACATGTCTGTAGGAAGAGGAAANGGGCTCAGAATGATTGGCNGCTTTGTCCCTGACCCTCAGCTAACGAGTACGGNGCTGGAGCCCCAACCCAGGTCTTGCGCCTCCAAACTGCATGCTCCTTCAGCTCCTGTCTGTTCTCTTACACTAGTCACAGCACCTAGCTGCTCAGTGCACAGTGCTGACTTGTTTGTGACGATCAATTTTTGTAATCCCAGAAGAGGGTTTCACATGCACTCAGTCCCTACACATCTGGGACACTGGGTAGCNAGCNTGGCCAAACTCAAGACTGATGAGCCAGACTTGCAGAGAGAGAGAATGTGTGTGTGTGTGTAAGGGGGGGAGGGAGGGAGAAAAGGGAGGGAAGGAAGCAGGACCAAGAAGCTCGCACCTTCAGAGCATCCCTGGGAGGCAGAGCTTGACTAGGCCATGGATAGCCTGCATCCATCCCAGCACTCTCCACAACCCCAATCCCCTGGGGTCAGCGGTACCTGGGGCTTACCATGGACTCACTGATGAGCAGCAGCAAGAGCGCCTCCTCTATGTTGTCTTTGGGGCAGTAGAGACTGGAAAACACAACAGCATTCCTGGCTGCAGCCCAGCCCACACCGACAGCACCTCTGGCCTCCCACGCAGTCCTTGTGCCCCGAGTCAACATCAGCCTGGTAAGGTGACCCTTCTCCTGCATAATTCACAGGCACCGAATACCATGTGCAGCTCTTAACTAGCCCCAGAGTTCTGAACCTGAAAGGCTGCTGCCATCCTGCAGAAGAAATGGCCCATCCATCCCCAGCCTGAGGTGAGGCATAGGGAGAAAGCAAGAGGCCCTGCCGGGGACTACAGACTCCACCTTAAACTGGCTCACATTAAAAGGGTGGGTCGGGAGGACAGGCAACCTCCAAAAGTNTNGCTTCCGGGAGTCATGAAGAATTCTCTCCCAACCCCACCAGAGACCATCTTTCCTTAGTCTCTAAGATGTCTGCCAGGCACTGGGTAGGGTGGAGTCTGGGAAAGCAGGGTACAGTGAAGAGCCACCAGCAGGGAACAGAGCCTACGGTATACACAGTGAGAGCAGAATGGTGCAACAGGGCAGGCGGCACTCACTTGTCTCCTTCATAGAGGTGAGGTTTCCGAAGGGTCTGGGTGATGAAGGAACTCTCCTCNTTGCTCATGAACTCAGGCAGAGGGTGGGACAGAGGGCTCCAGTAGCATTCCTCACTCAGGGAATGCAGCAGAACCCCTGCCAGGTGCTTGGCCGCCACCTGACAGAGAGCAAGACACTCAGGCTGGGATCAAACTTCTTCAGCTTGCCTCTGTGACCCTGGTTGCCAACTAGCAGTTCTGCCCACTGCATGCCCTCGATTCCATTCCCAAGTCCCTCACTCTTGGGACCCTCTGGCATCAAAGCTCATCACCTCTCCTATGGATGGCCTTGCACAGCCCTACCCCATTTCTTTTCTTTTCTTCTCTCCTTCTGGCTCTACAAGTGAGGACACTGCAGTCCCTTCCAGGTGAGAGGAGGCCACAGGTACAGGAGGCTCCCTACTGGACATCTTCTAGAGACTGACAGTCGACCCAAAATTCTAGTGAGAGACACAGCTGTGGCTCTGATTTTGGAGGGGCAAAGGTCTAAGAACACAGACCTGAGTTGGGACACAGAAGGAGAGTCAATGACATTTATTAAGGTCATGAAGAAACAAGCAATGCCACACCATCATTAGGGTAGTTTTGCTCATGCAAGGGACGGAGGTAGATTTCAACTCTGCTCTAACGCTAGGAGTCATCTTCAGTCCCCTGATGAAGATGATATNAACAGGGTGCTTCCCAAGCTTGGTGGGAAAGCATTCTGGGATCAATTAACAATGTCTGCTGAGAGCAGAGGAGGGTGAGCATAGGCACTCGTGTGACATCTCTAGGTCAGGAACATCGTGCTAGGGTTTATGTTGTCTCCCATTCAAATCGACCTCTGCATAGACTAGCCACAGCCCATTACCACTTTGAAGTTCTGCGTTGCTTTGGTCTCCACAGTCCTCAGAATCTCCCGGAGCTCCCTCATGCCTTTCACGATGTTCCTGGAAGAGGATAGCANAAGTGGGACCATTGCTAACCGAGCTTCACAGACCCTCCTAACCCAGCACCTACCACGTGGCCTGTCTGCTTGGGTTTTCTTTGAACACCTCAATCAGTGGCATGAAAAGCCAGAGCTGTAACTCCAGGACCCTCAAGGCCTAGGACTGCAGGCTGCAGCTGGTAACCAGGAAACCCANTTGCTGCCCCCACAACTCCTCAGCCCCCGGGGGCTTTGCAGCCTGGCAACTACAATAGGACAAGATTGTGCAGATCAAGTCCTTTGCCTTCAGGGAAGCTACAAGCNCCCAGGGTTATCAGTAAGAGCTTTGTTTGCAAGCCTGAGAAGGTAGACAAAGACACCTGGAGTAAGGGCAGCCGGGACTTTCCCTAACCTGCCTCAGCCTCCTGATCTCTCTCGCCTGTGTCAAGGAAGCAAGCCTTACTTGCCTCTGTGGCCCATGGTCACCTGCAAAAGATGGGGTTATGCTCAGCTCAGTGTCTCCAGACTCTTTGTTGGCATGCTACATTCTCAAATTTTACTACTAGTCCATCACCATCATTATTATTTATGTAATATTTTTGCTTATATCTCCTTTTTANTTAGTAGATATCTCACTCTAATTAAAAAAAATTGGAATCATAGCTTTGTTGTACTAGTAGGTTTTTGGTTTTGTGGGCGTTTTTTTTTGTTTTTTGTTTTTGTTTTGCAAAATATAGTAAGTGCAGAAGTATTTTTAGCCCAGAAGTAATTTTTCAAGCTCGGTGTGTACTACTTAATTCCACTGTACTTATCACTAAAGGTACTCAGCCTCCACGCTAGGAAATGATGACTCATACCAGAGCTTTTCAAAGCACAGTCAGTCCCTGGACCAGCAGCACCGATATCCCAGCAACTTCAGCGTCCCAAGAACTTGTTAGAAGGGTCTGGAGAGACGGCTCAGTGGGTAAGCACACTTGCTGNTCTTGCAGAGGCCCCAGGTTCAGTTCCCAGCACCCACGGGTGGCTCACAACCATCCATAACTCCAGTTCCAGGGTGTCTGACCTCCATAGGTTAACAGAGTATACATACATGCAGGCAAAACACTTATATACATAAAAATAAACGAATCTAAAGAAATTTAAAAGAGAAAAGGAAATGCAAGTCCTATGCTATTCCACCCCACCCTCCCCACAAGGAAACTCAGGAACCANAGCCGAAGAGGACACAGANAGACTGTAACAGCCAGAGGTCAAGGAGGGCCAGACCTAAGCAGTATTTTCTAGATACGACAGGACTTCTGAACTCATGATCTCACAGAGGCTGTGGTTAGCGGCCGACAGNAGATCAAACCAGTCAATATTCTATCACGGGTGGGGAAGGAGCCCGTGAGCCCCCGCCCCTAGCTGAGGAGTTATTGACAGCCGATGGTTTCTGAGGGAGAGTCAGTTTTCTTTAAGGGTGTGGCTCCTGGTTGGGTTCCACATCCAGCAGTATCTATTCAATACCAACTGGACTCAGTGGATTATAAAAGAAATAAAAGGATATGAAGTGGGGAGCAGGACAGGAAGGAGGTGCCAGGTTTCAGAAGGGGCAATTGGACACAGAAACGCCACACTCCTGGGAATATGAGGTGCTCTTTGTATGTCTGTCTCCCTGGGAGGAGTCCTCATTTCTCCACAGCTTTTGGGAAAGTGATAAGGCATGCCAAGCTTACCAACGCATGTGGTAGAGGGGTCATTCCGAATTCCTCTCTTTTCTCCTAACCAGGATTCTATGTTACTGACATTGTAACTTTCATTAGACTTTACATGGATGCTCAAGAGTAAGAATAATCTCTAGCAGAAGGCAGAAGCGCTTGAGGGACAGGTCCTAGTCTCACAGTCATCCTCTACCAGCCCCCAGCAGGAAGAACAGATTCCTAGTAGATGGCCCAAGCCCATCACAAAGAGGGAGGATAAAGACAGATTTAGGGGCTCCCAGGAAAGAGGAGATAACCACCCTGACAGCTGAGTCCACAGGCTGAGGCAGGCTGGTCCCCAGGGCTGTCTAGGGCCCTGTGGCCCAGAGGAGACAGGCCACTCCTGGGGCCGTGGGTGATTTTCCACTCTACGGGCGACCTGCCAGCCTCTTCCCTGGCAGCCTGGCCCAAACTGCTACAAGGCTGGAGCCAAGAGTATCTCATGCCTCTTCTTCCTCTGCTACAGGAGGGACTGTCTTCTCTGTCGAAGCAGAGAGGCTGCTCCTGGAGGCTGGGGAGGGGACCCTGATGTCCAGGCACTGACCACCCCAGTACACATACAAGGAACTAGTACTGCATTCTAATACGATCCCGTATTCCAAAGCTTTCTGTTTGTTTGTTTTTAATAATTTTCAGATCTATAAAGGATCTGGGCATCTGAATAGGCTGCCAGGAATTCTTCTGCAGGGTAAATCATCACCCTCAGGCATGTTTTGAGNAAATCCCAAGTTTTATTGACTATCCTTAAAGAAACAATCCACACAAGAGGTTCCAGTGGCCACGACCACACAAGGAGAGTTGGGCTCCTAGCCTAGGTTGCCTGACTCTGCCATGTGTGCCGAGAATGCCCCCGCCTCAGCTTGCCCCTCTAAGAAATGCCTAAATGGGGGTTCTCAAATGGCCCAGATGGCCACAGCCTGAGCAATCCTAGCCTAACCTGCAGCTGCCTGNGCCAGGTGGAGCTGGGGCTTTGCCCCGTGAGAAACCAGAATGAANGATCTCTTTGTTCTCATCTTTCCCGCTGACCTTTCTGAGCCAGGCTGCCCACTTTTAACAATATCCAAACAGAGTCTCAAATAAACCTTGGCCCAGGAACAGGCTGCATGGGGAGAAGCCAGGAAGCCATTTATTCCAACCAAAGTCAAGTCCAATTGGCCAAGAGGCGGAGCAGAGGGGTGTGTATAACAGCTCAGCTTACAAAGGACTCCAGGTGGAAGGTGTAGGCCAGCAAGCCCCTCTGCCCCCTCAGCCGTNAGTGATGCAGGTTTTCCAAAGCCCTTGACCGTGTGCAGTCTTCACAATTTTTCAGAAGACTACATCATGCCAGTCTAAACAGAACATGTGACTCAGTGCCCTTAAGAGATTACCATTGGGACTGGTGGTGGTGGCGCATGCCTTTAATCCCAGCATTTGGGAGTCAGAGGCAGGTGGATCTCTGTGAGTTCAAGGCCAGCCTGGTCTACAGAGCAAGTGCTAGCTAGGAAAGCCAAAGATACACAGAGCAAACTCTGTCTCAAATTAATTAGTTTATTATTTTTTTAAAAAAGGAAAAGAAATTACCATTGTGGGATAGGCTGTAACTCAGTGATAGAGCACTTGCCAACATGTAGGTAGCCCTGTAATCCATTCCAACACCATCAAATATAACTAACAAATATAACTAATATAAATAAAATATTCCACTTTAACCTCTTCTAATGGGGAACTAAAGCCTGGAAGGTGCTTGTCTTTCTGGTATCATCTGCCCAAGATCATCGTGCTAACTTTCAGCTCTGAGGCCCTGGAGGGAGACAACATGTGTCTTCCCACCTAGTCACTCTTTCCTCTCCTGGCCTTTTGAGCCCCAGAACTCCTGGAACTCAGTTCACTACGTCATTACAAAGTGCCTTCCGCATGCTAAATACCTGGTCAGCTGCCCTGTTTGCAACTGGCAGCCAATAACTCATTGTGGCNTAAACGAAGAGAGACTAAATGAATGAACAGCCTTGCATATAAGGCATCCACAGTCAGTTAAAATAACCATTCCTGATTTCCTGGGAATCATCAAAAGAGTTTTGCACACTGTAGGTACTTAATGATGAGGGTGTTGATTTGAAATAATTAACATAATCAANATCAATGAAACGATCAAAATAATCAATAATTTGAAATGATAAATTAGAACTTATTGAAAGGGTACTAGTACATACAACCCTAACTATATAAGTCCACTTTTGAGGGCTGGCCCTATACATGAGAGATTTCCAGGCAAGTTACCCAGAAGAGCATGACAAGTGGCAGACTCCAGCCAACAAGGTCAGGTGAAGTTCAGCGGCTGTCCAAGCTGTTCATTTTCACCAAAGAACCAAATCATCTGCCTCAAAGACAAACAATTTCCACCATCTGAGTCAGACTGAGCATGGAAGACAGAAGGTGTCGGCCGTGGAGTTCACCCAGGCAGTGAGCNTTCTTTTCCAACGAGCTGGGGAGGCTGAGGAAGAGGGCACAGACAACNAAGAAGAGCTGTGCCTTGAGAGGCCCGTCCCCCCAAGCAGAGCACCAGCACAGAATGCTGGGGCACACAGCCCAGGCTGTGGTGTTGAGCCTTTTAGGTCCCTGAAACCCCACTGATAACAATCTTGTCCCTCTCCGCTGCCGCCAGGCCCTGCAGACACACGTAGGNACATGGCTGCTGAGAATGAGACAATTACTGCCAATAATCTAAAGGGACACTTTGCTTCTGGATTAGCACCTGGNAGACAAGGTAGGGCAACTTGTGGGGAGGGGATTGATTGACTGACTAATTGATTGATTACAGGACTAAAGGAGCCACCTAGCCAGGGGTGGGAGTAAGGTTGACTCCCTTGGAAAACACTCCTTTCTCTCTTGGTTGGGGTGCGGTGTAAGGTACATGTTGCCTTAGTTATTACAACAATGCATTATGAAGATTAAGCGTAAAGCACCCAGCCCACCTGGCTCAAACTCACCCCAACCCTGAGCAGAGAGAATGGGTTCTGCCAGCTCTAGGCAGAAGGTAGGGGAAACACCAACCCAAAGAGAAACGGCCCTTGACCCACGATGNNTGAAGGAGCTGGCTCCAGTTCCTGTTCTTGGCAAGTGCCTGGGGCCCTCAGTCCTGTCATGGTCAGCGCACTGACACTGGACACCAGCTTTCTTGGCTCACNTTGCACNCCCTGGCCCACCTCACAGCCCTCTGCTGCCTCACCCCTGAAGCTGCTCCATGCAGACCCAAGCTCCTTCCTGAGCCTCCTTCACAGGCAGAATTCGGGGTCCAGCTGGCCATCAGTGCCCTCCTCCAGTGTAGAAAGGTGCCTCCTCTAGGAGGCCCAGCTGCCACAGAACTGCCTGAGGCCAGGCTCCAACTGGAATCCAAGCCTGCCCTCTAGTGGCTGAGGCAGGGAAGTGACGGTCCCCAGGCTTTCTGGCCCCCATCCTGTTCTCAGGGGCTTTTTAGGTTAGGACTTTCTAATTTAGCTCAGTTAGTCAGGAACAATACCACCATAGCACAAAGGTCAGGAGTCACTTGGAAGAATTAGCTGCCAAGTAAACAGGGCAAGGCCTCTGGAAAAACTGAATGTCACTCAGACATATGAGTGACCAGGCACAGGTCTCAGACTTAGCCAGGATGAAAGAGGCTAGGCTTCTGGAGGCTCAGAATAAGAAACTGTGGGGATCAAGTGAATGACACCCACTGTATGCAGTGGACAAGACCAGTCTCAGGAATAATATCAAAGCCTTGGCTGGGCAGGGGTAGACTCTGCTGAGGTGGGTGCTTTGTGGGGGCCAATAGGCACTGCTTGGTCTGGCCTCACCCCATTCCCAACAGAGGCTCCTTCTCCAGAGTAGCCAGGCTCCCTTTGACACAGAGCAGCACCACAGCTGACTCCAACCCCACACACCTCAGCCACCTCTGCAGTCCCCCTGCCCTGCCCCAGGCAGCAGCCCACTCCTGCCCTCTTTGGTGCTACCTAAACCTGTCCACAGGAATATTTGTTTACACTGTGAAGATGTGTCTTTGCTAAGGCACTTTCTGATTGGTTTAATAAAGAGCTGAATGGCCAATAGCTAGGGAGGAAGAGGTTAGGCAAGACTTCTGGGGACAGAGAAGACTCTGGGAAGAAGAAAGGCAGAGTCACCAGCCAGACATAGGGAGGAAGTAGGAGATGCAAGATGGAAGAGAGGTAATATCACATGGCGGAACATAGATTAATGTAAATGGGTTAATTGAGACACTCCTAAGCTAAAGGCCAAGCTTTCATAATTAATAAGTCTCCATGTCATTATTTGGGAGCTGGCTGGCAGGACAGAGAAAGACTCATTACACACAGTGGGTACTGGAGGCTCTCTGTGTTGGTCTCTGGGCTGTCTCGGGACCTGAGTCCTGTTCCTCCACTGGTCTGGAACCCTCCTCTTACTTTTCAAAGACCCCACAAACTCAGATGTGCAGGGCTGTAATTTAACCAGCTGTAATGTAAGCCCTCTACCATAGAACTTCTGTACTTTAAGCTAAGACAATGGTTCTCACCTGGGGGCTGCCTGTCCTCCCACCCTGGCACTCACCAGTGAATGCCTGTGAACACAGTTTTGGTTGTTGGTGGGGGTGCTTCTGGTATCTAATGGGTAAAAGGCCAGAAATAGAGATGTTGGTAAAAACCTACCATGGCCCAGACAGTCCCCAAAACTAATGCAAAAAAAAAAAAAAGTGTTAAGGTAGAGAAATTTTGGGCTAAGGAGACTAATACATTTGTTTAAGAACAAAATTAGAGCTGGTGACTCCCCAAGGAGGATACAACTGTGACCAAAGGATGACAACATACAATTACAACTGTCACTGATGCAGACCTACCGTGGGCAGGGTATGCTGGGTCGGGATTATGTCATGAGCAAAGCCGTAGGTGGAGAAGCTGAATGAACTCAGGTGATATGCCTGCTTCCAAGGCTTTGCCACCGAATGGCCTATGACTTCGGACAAGGTCCTTCCCTCTTTTCCTTGGTAAAATGGGGACTGTATCTGTTCTTCCTTCACAGGATTACACAGAAGGGCAACACCCATCTGCCTGTCATGCACTGAGCAAACATTAGCTACTAGTATGAGAAAGGGGTTCCAAGAAATAATTTGTAACCCAGGTAGGCCCAGAGTACTGCAAGCCCTGCTTTAATTCAGAGGCCATGATTGATACNGGGCTGAGTAACTGCCATGTGTCCTGTGGGCTTGAGCTGTTTACTTGGCAAGTGATGACTAATTTCCATTCCTCTTTATGTGCTGTGGCTAGGGTGGGGCCCGGGTCTTGGCTTCTGGGACTGAAATGTGTGCTTCAGGGGGAGAAGTGATGAGGAGAGGGAGGCTGAGTTACATGGAACAGAAAAACATCTGAACTGACTTGCCCTCTTCCAGGGAGCATTGGCAAGTCAATGCTTCTACCCACTGGGGTACCTCGTACACACGCTCTCACTCACAATTTTCCTGCTTGAGTGTGCAGGATGCAGACAGGAGCAAACAGGCAGCTGGGGTGCGGTAGCAAGGAGGAGGACCTGCAGCCAGAGCTGCCCTCTGATCATGTGACCGAGTCACAGAGGGGCAAAAGGAACCAAGGCAGTGCACTGAAGGTCCATTCAGGGGCCCTGATTACCAAATCAGGCACAGCCCTTCACACAGTCCTCGGATGACCAGAACGCCTTTCTGCACCCCAAACCTCAGAAAGGAGGTGGGGCTGAAAGGTACTCAGACCTGTCCTAGGGTCTTGGTGGGTGTGGTTGAGCCAATGACTCTATCTTTTCCAGCTCCTGTCCCTCAGGAGTGAAGTAGGGCCATATGACCTTCTTCAGAGGTGTATCTACCAGGCACATGATCCAGGCTGGCACCTACCAGATGCCCGATAACCAAGGGCTCTCTCTCTTTCCCTCCTGGCTGACNTTGATACCTTAAACTCTCTACACCTGCAGAAAATGTGGAGGGGGTAGAAGGGCATCATGGTGTGTAGGTGTTTGTGTGGCAGTGGGGTGGGGGAGGGTAACAGCAGCACCTCCCCAGCCAGATTAAGCCTGTTCCTTCCCTCTCACTGTCCTCTTACAGTCCCCGGATGACAGAGGACAAAGAGTAGAGGGAGTAGAGACAGAGTATAGGAAACCACAGCCCCTGATTTCCAGTCCCCTCATGACTCTATCACCCACTGACTTTTCCCATCAGACACCCAGCCACAGCATCAGCCAAGCACGACCAGGTCTGGGAAACCACCGCTAAGCTGCAGGCACTCAGAGTGGGTGCAGTGAGGTGGGGTCAGGTCAGAGCGAGAGGACTTCTGCTATGAGCCGTGCAGCCTGCTTTTAAGAGTGCCAGCTGTGGACTGTGGGTGCTTTTAAGAGTGCCAGCTGTGGACTGTGGGTGCTTTTAAGAGTGCCAGCTGTGGACTGTGGGNGCTTTTAAGAGTGCCAGCTGTGGACTGTGGGTGCTTTTAAGAGTGCCAGCTGTGGGCTGTGGGTGCAGCTCGGTTGGTAGAGTCCTCATTGATCATGCATGATGCTATGGGTTCGATGCCAGCACCACACAAACTGGTTGTGGGGCACACACCTGTTAAGCCCAGCACTCAGAATGTGGAGATGGAAAGATCGGGAGTTCAAGGTCATCCTCAGCTGCACCGAGTTCAAAAGGAGTGCCGGCTCCAAATATCAATCAGACAGATCCCACATGTGTCATCTTGTCTCTAGCCAAGACAAAGTTACTTTTGTTCTCTGCCTCAGTTTCCCATATGAGAAGTAGAGATCCTAACTATGATCTCAGAGAGCTGTTGGGAGGACTAAAATATGCAAACAAAGTACTTAACAAGTGTCTGGTGGGAAAATCCGAATGGAGTTAAGTGGCACAAATTATTATAAGGATTATTCACTAAATGAATGGTTGGAAAGAGAATTGTGAAATTAGAACTGTCCCTGCCCTACAAATTTTATTCCACAAGACCTCCATACCTAAGAACATCCTCTCTTTCATTGTGTCCTGCAGGTTCCCGGAGGCCCCTAAACTCTACAGCAGGGGTCAGTAAAGTTTTCTATAAAGCACAGATGGTAAATACCAGCCGGGTGTAGTGGCGCACACCTTTAATCCCAGCACTCGGGAGGCAGAGGCAGGTGGATCTCTGTGAGTTCGAGGTCAACCTGGTCTACAGAGTGAGTTCCAGGACAGCCAGAGCTACACAGTGAGAGAGACTCTGTCTTGAAAACACCCCCCTCCCCCTAAAAAGATGGTAACTACAGGTTTGCCCTAAGGTCTGTGCAGAGACAATTCAGGATGAATGAATGAGTGTGGCTGATATATTGACAGCTTTGTTTACAGAAACAGGCGACAGCCACTCTGCTGTGCAGGTTCACAGGGGGCTGAAGCCTTAAACAAATACCCCCAACCTTCCCTCAAAGCTCCAGGGCAGGGATCTGAAGGTGCCATCACCTTTTCTCACCCTTGAGGACTCCTAACTAGCAACTGGAGAGGCTCCTGAGGGAAGGGATGTCAGAGGGCATCCTGGATACAGCAAGGCCAGGACAGTGGCAGATCCAAGCTAGAGTCTCGAGACAGGCAAAACAGGAACCGGATTGCTACACCACTGTCTCTGAAAAAGGACCAAGAAAATCCAAACGTGGCGGTGGGTGGGGACAGCTGGGCTCCTCAGCGCCTCTGTGTGTACTCTGGGCCCCTCTAGAGCCACAGGTGGTCTGGGGAGCCCGGGGATGTGGGCAGCCCCACCCTGAGCAGTGAGCTGCCTGGGCCTTCTGGACCTTCGGATCCACATGTCTGTGGTTAAATGGGGACAGCAACACTGCCTGGCCTTGTACTCAAGGGACTGAAATAAGAAAAGGGTGTAAAATTTATACCTAGGCCAGCAGCCTCTTCAACCATGAACTGAATGGAAAAAAAAAATACTAAAAACAGCTGACAACGTTCCTGGTTTTGATGGTCGTAGCAGTTGTGACCCCAGCATTCTGGCAGGTGTTCATTTGTGGTTTAATACCCACAATGCTTCNNGGCAGGCATGGTCCTCCCCGCTATTTCACAAGCAAGGGAAACAGGTTTGGAGAGGGGCTATGCTCATGGCCATACAAGCTCTGGCAGAAGTGTGTGGATTGGCTCTCAAGGGTGGTGGTTTTTATGAAGGCCATTAAACAGGTATGGTTGATCAAAACTGGTGATCAACTCAACCTTCAGCCTCTCACAGGCAGAGAAAATCTGTGGCCCCGGCCCTGGATAATCACTAGGGATATTTTGAGGTCTTTTGTGTGTTTTCTAATGCATACATGCTGTAGAATAATCCTCTGTACACCGTGAAGATGTGTTGCTCTCATTGTTAACAAAAAGCTGATTGGCCAATGGCTAGGAGGGATTTGGGGGGCAGAGAGACCGCTGGGAAGAAGAAAGGGTGGAGTCAGGGAGTCANGAGAGTCATGAGGCAGACATGAAGAAACAACATGGGAAGTTCTTAGATGAGGGGAACGAGCCTTAGGGTAGCATATAGATTAGTAGAAATGGGTTAATTTAAGTTGTAAGAGCTGGCTGGAGACAAGCCTAAGCTATCAGCCAAGCATTTATAATTAGTAAGTGTAGTGGATAGCTGTTCTGTCTATGACTTTGTAACACCGTCCCTAGAGATGAAGCAGGTAACTGTCCTACCTACCTATGACCTTGAAGTACCTGCCCCTTGGGCGTGGCTCAANGCTACCCTTAAGAGCAGCAGGCTGCTCTCTTCTCTCGATCGTGGGCTGGATGCGATCGTTGGCTGGATGGTGTGGACCATCTCAGCAGCAGAACAGCATTNGACTGTATGTACCTCAGCTTTCCAGGGCCCTATGATAAATTTCCCATGCTGTAGTGAGATTTCCCCCCTAATAAATTCCTTTACCCTTTAAGCAGACTCCGTGGATTTCTCGCATTAAATAAGTCTCTGTGTGGTTATTTAGGGAGTGGCTGGTGGGACAGAAAAGTCCACCTACACATACAGGTATAGATTTATTTTCCTCCCTCTAAAAACAACAAAACACTAAAGTACATGCTGCTTATAGCTGTGAGCCCCTTGTGTTCCTGGCCGCCTTTCATTCTCATGAAGTTGTCTCCTGTTGGGGTGGAGGGGAATATGGCTGAGTTCACTACTCCTCAAGTCAGCCCAGGGCTAGGTGGACACAGACACCCAATGACTGTATGAAAACAGCAGGCTTTAGCTAGGCCNCAGGTAGAGATTCACAGGAATCAGAGAACAGTCAATCTTCGGGAAAGGGTTCTGGCCACATAAGCTTAGGAAACAATGGGTTGAAAGACACAGACTCTTGAGACAAGCGACCAAACAGAGCAGGTGGTAGGCCTCAGGGAGGAGGCAAAGGCTGTAAAGTTCTCTAGACCTTATTTGATCTGAAACCTCTGTTTGTAGGTATCACTTGGTGTAGGGATGCTCCAAGTGCCCTGGGCCTCTGGTACAGCAGGGGGGTCAGTGTTTCTATCCAAGGGTATCCCTGTTCAACTAAACATCCCTGTCCAGTCAGAGCTCTATCACTTTCAGGATGTGGGATGCCTCTGAACTCTGTCTTCAGCGCCAAGAATAAAAGTAGCAGAGTCCTTTCCCAGATTTTAGAGCTTGGCTCCATAAGGCCACTGCTGGGAGGTAAAAGCGCTGAGATATTTGTAAGCAAGCATGTGGCCCGGGCCTTGGGAAGACCTAGCCCATCCCCCTTGACGAGAAGGGGGTACTGCACGAATTCCTGAACAGGATAAAGGGGTCCCAGGTGGAAACAGTTTACCTCCGCACATTCCTCATGCCCGACACNGGCACCAAGGTAGGAAGTACAGCCCTAGAGCCACCACCCTTGGGAGCAAATCCACACTCTGCTGCAGAGCCTGTGTGACCACAGGCAAGTCCCCAAGCTCTCCAAACCTGTTTCCCTTGCTTGTGAAATAGCAGGAAGGGTCATGCCTGCCTCAAAGCATTGTGGGCATCAACCATAAGTGAGCACCTATCAGGATGCTGGTGTCACAAAACATCGAAAGGTTCCAGGTCTAGGGAGCTCTCAGGCTGCAGGACACATGGTGAGTGGCTCATCGAGGTGGCATGGAGCCTCAGGGCCCTGCTAGTGCATCTCCTCCTCACTGTGTGTGAGGTAATCTAGGAGATGAGCCACTCCTACGTCTGTGGACTGGTCTGGCAAATCACTGAACCTGAAAATGGGTCATGGAAACTGTGGTATGCAGCCAAGTGGGTGACCTGACACCTGCTGTTTTCAAGTGGCATCTGGAATGATTGATGGATATATGGCTCTGAGCCTATTNGGTAATGTCAAGATTGACCTAAATTGTAAGGNNCCCCCCCCCATTAAACTTCTTGTGGGTGGGGAAACCCCACATCACAGATGTGGTCTGTGTTGAGAACAGGAGTAGAGAAAATGCAGTGTTTGGTTTTCTAACTAAACAGATGCCATGTGCAGGAATTGTCTACTCAAATGCAGGTTAAATAAAAAGAATGAAGTAACATATCATACCAAAAATGACACAGGGGCTTTAGAGTCCCTGTGAGAAGGGGGATCATGGGACCTTGATCTGACCCTTGGCCACCTTGAGAAGGAGGTAACATCTTCTTAACCCTATCTTCTGGCTGGCTGTGAGGATGAGTGAGGGGAGGTGAGACACATGACATGCCTTCTCTTCCATGAGGACAGGCTGCACTCAGTCTTACCAGTGACATCCTCCACCCCAATCCACAGTGTCCAGAGGGGACTGCAATGGTGCAATGGGCTGAGGGAGCCCCAAATCTCTGTTGCAGAGGCAGCTAGGAACCCCTAGCTGCACCTGGATGGAAGCCTACTGGGCCACCTCTGAGTCATGCAGAGCACCCTCCAGATTCTATAGCTTCCTCCCTTACAAGAATCACCCACTGCACACCAGAAGACACCACTCCTAGCCTGGCATAGAACACCACCACCACCTCATTATTCATAGAAACAGATGATGAAGACTAACATTCTGGGGCCCCAAGGCAATGCACAGGAACGCTTCCTGCTCCCTCTTTGACGATGGCTCCTCAAAATGATGAGAGCTTTTCCTTTCACCATCTTTGCCTTCATGTCTCATGATCCATTGCAAACTGAAGCGAGCAAGAACCAGGCTAAGAAAAACGAAATGGCTTTGCCTATAACTTCACAGTGACCACCACCAGGCCAGTGATGGCTGGCAAGCCCCCTGCCCTCAGCACCAGCTTCTAGGTCTTGGACTCCTCGTGGTCCCTCTGAAGAGAAGCACTCCTGGTTCTCCACCCATGCCTGTCTGGGCTCCTCCTGTGCATGCCCAGGCTTTATTGCTTTAATTGCTCCTACAACTTGATCCTCTGAACACTCCATGTGACATGGGCATGACCCAAGCAGGCCAGCTCTATGCAATTCTCTAGGAGAGTGCACACACATGAACACACGCATGCATGCACAGGCCCAGCCAGAACAGGTGAGGCAGGGGTGGAAAGCCCAGGCCCAGAGAGAAACATCCAGGGCTTCCTGGGCCAACAGCCACCTACCCTTTCTTCAGGTTCTTCACATATGCACTCTGGAGGGCAGCTTCCAAGAAATAAGTGAGTTCATAGTCAACTGAGGGACTGCCTTTTAGGTGCCTTGATGTGCTGTTGTTTGAGGTCTGAGGAGGAAGAGTAAAGGTACAGTGGTCATCTAAGAGTTCACAGGAGGCTTGACAGGGTATCAGGCGCTCTTTACATCTGAAAAGCACATGGCTTGGAGCAGACTTCTATGAAAAAGAGAAATGTAAAGAGCTCCTGGCATAGCTGTCCATCAATGACCTGAATGACCTTTGTGAGGGTCAACTCAACCAAATCTCTATAAGCAGCCTCTGCCAGAAAATGGTACTGAGTTCTGATTGTAATTTCCTCCTCTTTTCTTGACAGCCAACCAAGTCAGAGGCTCCAGGGAACATCTGGCCCTCAGAGAACATCTGGTTGTTCCACTTCGGGGTGTGAGCTGCTAACATCATATAATACTAGGGTGGCCCTCATAGCAAAGAAGGTTCCAGACTCAACAGTCAATAGTACAGAGGTAAAAAAAATCCCTTGATTAATGACATGACTGGCCCAAGGTGGACTGCTCAGGAAGGGCCCGTTATGAGAACAGGAGGCAGCTGACTGGGCCATTTACACAGTGAAAGCTGTTTTAGTATCTTCTGGACTATCTTCAGCTCCCATACATCCCTTTCCTTTGCACACTAATTCTAACTCACTCTGCTAAAGAACCTTCCACCTGCTGGGCAGTGGTAGTGCACGCCTTCAATCCCAGCACTCAGGAGGCAGAGGCAGGTGGATCTCTGAGTTTAAGGTCAGGCCTGGTCTACAAAGTGAGTTCCAGGACAGCCAAGGCTACACAGAGAAATCCTGTCTCAGAGAAAGGGAAAAAAAAAAAAACCCAAACCAAAAAACCAAACAAGCAAAATAGAACCTTCCATCTCACATCGACTAAATATCTACAAAGCATAATTTCTACTTGCTCACCACAAAGATGCACACAAGTGTTAGAGATCATGCCCTGGCGTTCCTGCCAACGCTACTCATTGACCTGCATGAACTTGGGAGGCCGTGTAACTTCTCTCTAATCTTGACCCTCTTTATCTGTAAAATGGGAATCACAGCAGCACCTACTTTATCCCCCCAAGGAGGGGGTTAAGTGACAGAATGCATGTAAACCCCTCAGAGCACTGCATGACGTGAAAGTAGGCCCTCCATGCAAGGAAGAGCTGAGCTCCTCCCTGAGGCACACTGCGGGTGGATGCCCTGTGTACCGTTTAGACAGGCCCACTGTGGGAAGGTGGGCTGTGGCTCCGGGAACTTGTTCAAATCCTGCTGGCTGCCTCTGTCCACCTCTGGAAGGCTTGGAGAATGGGGACCANAGCCCATCTTCCCTGGAAGTTCAGCAAAGCTCTTGTGAAGTGCAGGGAAGGGTGACAGATGGCAAGAATCAGACTGACCCTGTGCTGTGTCCAAGAGACCAGTGGTTTGATCTCTCTAAAGTTCATTTACTACAGGGCCGCTTGTGACACCGCTGTCCCAGGGTTGTCACATCTGGCCCTGCAAGTTCAGCTCACCCTGGGGTTCCTGCTCCCTTGAGTGTGACACAGACCCATTTATTTATTAAAAGTCTCCTCTTGTGGTAACGAGTTCCTAACAGAACCGGTGCACCATAGTGANTTCTCCAACCAAAGAAGTGGCAAGTCTGGAGGGGAGGTGCCTTCCTCTAATATCCAGGAGGACCAAGAAAGCTTGTGCTCAAGAGAGAGCAGCTATTTGTATAGTACCCCTGTTCCCAGCTCACCTTCTCCAGCTCCTGCAGGAACACCTGAGCCACCCAGGAGGCCCTCTCAAAACAGGCAACCACTTCCTCCTCCCGCTCAGTCAGGCGGATGTGGGAGGCGATGGAGTTGGGCAGGCGTTCCAGGGAGAGGCCTGCAGGAGAAACAGAGAGCCTCAGACCTGCCCTGCTTGGGCCCGCACTCTAGGCCCCTCCCATGGGCACAGGGTAGGTGCATCGGAGGGGATGCATGGTATGGAGCAGCCAGTGGGAGGCTGAGGTCCATGGAGGGGAGGGGAAGCTGAGGCAAAAGTGGTGTTAGCAGCAGCCAGGAGCAAGCAACCAGCCAAGAAAGGCACTGGGGTCCCGCACGGTGAGGCCTACCGTGCCACCCCTGCCCATCCTTGCAGTACAAGGTCAGCCCCGTGGAGCCGACTGTTCACCTCCTGGGAGTTATCTGTGATAAGCTATCTGCCTGCAGTGCATACCTGCTGCTCTGGCCCCTGTCTTTCAGCANCAGCATCCTGCTTTTCCTCTGACCGCACTCCTAAGGGTAGCCACATGGCCCAATACGGCCAATAGAAACCGGTCTCATAACTGCTACTCATTTCACAGGCATTGTTAAGCCGGTGCTGGAGGCTAACCTGGAAGTGCTAGAGAAAAGTCTGCCTTAAAAATGTCTAGGGCTGGAGAGTTGGCTCAGCAGGTAAGAGCATTTGTTGCTCTTCCAAAAGGCCGAGGTTCGATTCCTAACATCTGTATGGCATCTCACAACCCTCTATAACTCCAGTCCCAGGGGAGCCAATGCCCTCTTCTTACCTCAGTGGGCACCAGGCACACACATAGTACATAGACATACATGCAGGCAAAGCATTCATACACATAAAATCAGAGTGAGTTCCAGGACAGGCTCCAAAGCTACAGAGAAACCTTGTCTCAAAAAAATAAAAAACAAATAAAAAAGATAAAATAAATCTTAAAAAAAATAAACTTTTAATATCGAGCTTATAATCTTAGCACTCAGGAGGCTGAGGCAGGAGGATCATGAGTTTGACAGCTACCCGAGACAACTCACTAAGACCTCATCTCAAGAAAACAAAAAAAAACAAACCAATCAACCAATGCCCACACAGAGTGAATATAAATGACACCCACTACTCAACTGCATACATTAAAACGATAAAATTTCATGCCATGTTACTTTCTTTACCGCATTAAAATGTCTTTAAATTAATAAGCATATAGATCCAAGGATCAAACAAAAGTTAGCAAACCAATCCACAAAAGACAAAGGAGGAAAAGCATTGTTAGACATATTGGGGGTTGGGGAGAGAGAAAGTCCACATAGAGTAATGATCGGAAAAGTGCAGATTCCAAAATACAATGTTGGACTGCCAGGACGCTACCTTCTCAGCCCCACCTACTAGAAATGTCCATGTACAAGCCAACATCCACCCACCCACCCATGTTCTTTTTCCTTCTTTCTTTGCTTTATCCAAGTCAGTTTATTGAACCATTTCTGNTGCTTGCAGCTAACATAGACCTGACTAGAGAATGCTGCCCCTTGGGACTAGGGTTTCCCAATGGGCAAGAACCACTGTGTCTCTCATCTTTGTGCCCCACATTACCTTGTGTGTAACAGACATTGAAGACAACTTATTCACAGAAAGGATTAAGAACACAGTCCTCTAAGCCTCAACATAACTAGCTGATGCACCTGCCCCTTCTCCAGGCTGCATCTCTCCAGTGGGTGGCCACAGAAGCCTATTCTACCTGTGGTTACTTTACTCTAACCCGAACTGCACACTGTTTCCAAAGGGACCTTTCCAAAGTCCTCAGGTGTGCTTCCTGCTACAGAGAAGGCCTAAACTAGGGTTGCTTCACCCCATGTCTGCCAAGATCTNTCCTGATCACCTTACCAACTCCTTTTCTTACCCGCCCTGCTTCATCCATCCCAACTTCCTGCTCCCACCTGCCAAGGATGCCATCCCGGCTTGCCNGGGTTGTTCTTCCTACCTGGATTTCACCACCCCACCAAGTCCATGAAGTTACTGACCATCTTCTGACCTACTGAATGCCACCTCCTCTATGAGGTCCTTCCAGACTAACCAACTATTCTCTCCTCTCCGTCCTGGCTTATACTTCTCATGTCTCACTATTTATTAACTCATTTTTCATATGCTCTCCAAAATAGANGATAGGCTCTTTCTAGACCAGCTTAATGGGGTTCACTGTCCCTCACCTGGCACACAGTAGGTACCAGACAAGCACAGGCTGTCTGGGTGAAAAAAGAAGCCCAATCATGGCTGACAGAGTACAAAGTGCTCTGCAAATACAAGGAAGAGAATTAGCATTGTTTTCCTTGGCTACAATATCAACACATACAGATTCAGTGACCTTGCTCTCTTGCCAGGCTGGGGTGTGACCATGTCCAAAGGCCAGGAACCTCAGCCTGGGGGAAGGTAGGCACAGAATGTGAAGGCCATTGCTCAACACAAAGACCCAGTTACCCAGGTCACTGAGGGTCAACATGGTGTCTGCCAAGTGACTCACTGTGGAGAGTAGAAAGCTCTTCACTCTGCAGGACCAGGGAGGAGGAACAGAAAAAGGAGGCAGGAGGAAGGATCCATGACCTCTTCCACAGCTGGCCTAGACCTCTCTCCCCAGGTGTGCTGCTTGTCACCATGCAAGAAGGTGGGACAAGAGCAAAGTTGTTTAAGAAGACCATCCAGAACACTAACACCAGGGGACAGGACACGGCCAGCGCCAAGAGATACAGAGTGGATCTGCTCCAAGGCAGCAGTCCTGTGGTGCCCAGAGATGAGCTAGAGTGGACTCCCTTCTGTACACTTCTCGGTGAGGCTGCTGGCTCAAGTCTTCCATGGTCTGGCTCCTACAAAGGTGAACTGAGGACACTGGTGTGGGGCCTCCACCTTCCTCCCTGTGCTACAGTTGTCCCCATCGCATACCCACGCCCCCATCCTCCCCACCTCCCACCCCACCCTGCTCCCAAGCAAAGCGGCTACTGTGCTTCTCCAAGAATTCTAAGCCCATTGTTTCTAGAAGTTCAAAGCAAAACTACCTCCTCCGTGAGACCCTCTGTGACGTTTAGTATTGATGGACAAGTAGTTGATAATACTATCCATGCCTCTGAGCGTGTCTGTAAAAAGGATTTTCTAGACTGGGTAAATTGAGGTAGGGAGACCCATTCCAAATGTTGGCAGGACCATTCGGTGGGCTGGGGTTACAGAACAGACTGGGGGGTAACGTGACCACCAATGCCTTCCTTCCCTTGCTGTCACGGATTTCTGCTCAAACCTTAAGCTGGAATAAACACTTCCTTTCTTGCGTTGCTTTTGCCAAGGATCTCTCTCAGCAAGGAGGAAAGGAACTAATACCCTCTTCCCGGTTGTTTACTTCCCTCCCTCTGACTCAGCAGAGAATGTTAACTGCATTTCCCACTTCATGTTTCATTTTGTTTGGGTGGCTTTGGGGCTGAACCCAGACTGGCACACTCCAGGCAGGAGCTCCACCGACACTCTCCAGCCCCTGTATCTTTACCATATACCTTTACCCTGGGTTGTCACCACGCTATTCCTGGTGGATCTTTCCAGCCCAGGGGACAGCTCAAAGCCCGTTGTTTAGAAAGTCCATGGAAATGAGCACAGAGATGAGCAAAGTCAGGTGTGCTGAGTGTAGTGCCTGGCAGGGAGTTTAAAAAACACATCTTGAAGAACTCACTAACTGCGGCAGATCCCTGAAGCTCTGTCAGCCAGCCTAACCTATTTGGTGAGTTCTAGACTAGTGGGAAACCCTGTCTCAAAAAAAGGTAAATGGCCTCTAAGGAGTAATACCCAAGACTGCCCTCTGGCATGCACTTGCATCTGCAGAACACACACACATGCGTCCACGAAATACACACATGCACACATAGACACACATGAACATACACATACACACAGATTAATTTCTTATAAATTATAATATTCGAATGAAGCAAGCCACCAAAAAGTGCATATGATATGATTTCCCTTATATGACAGTCACCATATTAGTGGTCACCTGGGGGATGGCGGCGAGGGTCAGCTGGGAGGGGGTGCTAGGAAACCTTCTAGGGTGGAGGGCATGTTCTACTTCTAGGGCGTTGGCTATGCAGACATTCACACTAGTCCAAATCATCAAATTATACACTTACAATCTGTATGAGCTCACAAATATGAAATTTTATATGAAAATATGAAATTTTATATATATGAAAAATATTTTAAAAGAAATAAAAGTCAAGCAGATATGTTCATTGAGGAGATTGTTTGTAGGATACATTTCTTTTTTAAAATTTATTTGTATTTTATGTGAATGGGTGTTTTGCCTGCATGTATGTCTGTACACCATGTGTGTGCCTGGTATCCAGGGACACTAGAAGAATGAATCCCCTGGCCTGGAGTTACAGATGGTTGAGAACCACCGTGTGGGTGCTGGGAATTGAACCTGGGTCCTCTGGANGAATAGTCAGTGAACTTAACCACTCAGTCATCTCCCTCCAGCCCCTGTGAGATAACTTTCAACATGCTTAAGACCAATAAGGTTCCCAGAGCCAGAAATCCTTGGATGTAACTGCTAAGGAGGTCAACTTCCTGCCCACAATCTTTAGAAACATACACCAACCCCGAGAGTTCTTCCCTTCTCCTGGTGAGTCCTTCTGCACAAATGGCCAAAGGACAGCACAGCACCAAGTCCAAGTGGAGACATGCAGCTCTTGAGCCCACCTCAAAGGTTCCTGGTGGTTGTGGACNAACCCTGTGGCCCAGGCAGGAAGCCAACAGCTCCCTGGCACTGTTTCCTGTGCCCACTGGCAGACTGGGACTTTCTGTGAAAACAACAACCACAAACCAAGGAAAAGGCCCCNTTCAAAGGAACTTGTGAGCTCTCTATTTTTCAGGTCCAGCCCTGGCCTTAGCATGAGGCTGGTCGCCTTCAATCTGANTTGACTCATCACATCCCTGTAGCAGGCCTTCCAACAGGGCACGCCCTTGGAGCCTTGAAGCCTTGGGCCCTGGATACAGAGGTGGAGTGCAGAGCAAAGCAGGCTTCCTTTGCTAAGANTCTCTCTCCATTCACCCACTCTGCCAGTGAGAGAGTGCCCACNGCATGTACGGAAGATGTTTAATCACGGGTTTACCAAGCATGGGCACCCTAAGTGGTGGGGTAGAAGACAAGAAATCCAATTTCTTCTTTAACTTAAAGGTCGGTAGGCAATGGTTGTTACAGATCACATTCAAAAGTGAGTAACTTCCGGGCGGTGGTGGCGCACGCCTTAATTCCAATTCAAATTCATAGAATAAAAAATTAAAGGATGATCACCGGGGGTAGGGGAGAAAAGAGGAAGTATTGTTTGATAAACAGTTTCAGTTTTACAACAAAAGGAGTTCTAGAGACTGATTGCACAGCACTGTGTGACCAATGCGAAGATGCATGCTTTGTGCTTTCATTGTGTGTTTGAGACAGGGTCTCTGTACCCCAAACTCTATCTTGCTATGCAGCTGAGGATGGCCTTGAGTCCCTGATCCTCTNCCAACCAAGTGCCAGCATCACGAAAGTGCACTGTCATGCTCAGCTCTTAGAATTTTTATGATATATATANGAACCTATGTATCTCTGATATTGGGGAGTAAATCCATGGTCTTGCTAAGCATGACTCAACCACTGAATANATAAACTACTATCTGTGTGTGTNTGTGTGTGTNTGTGTGTGTGTGTGTGTGTGTGTGTGCTTTAACATAATTTTTTATATTGTCTTTGGCCTCAGGTAGCCCAGGCTAGCCTCAAGGATGACCATAAACTTCTGATCCTCCTAACTCCACCTTCCAAGTACTGGGATTACAAGGATGTGCCACCACCATGCCCAGTCTTGTGTGGTGCTGGGGAACAAACCCGAGCCTTTGTATATGCTAGGTAAGCAATCTACCAACAGAGTTGCATTCCCAGTCCTAACATCATCATTCTTTAAAAGGTTTATTTATTCTTATTTTTTGTATATGAATGTTTTGGGTGCATGCAGTATGTGCACGCCTGGTGCCTGTGGACAGCAGAAGAGGGTATCAGATCCCCTGGGGCTGGAGTTATAGGCAGTTGTGAGCTGCCCCTGTGAGTGCTTGGAACAGACTCAAGGTTCTCTGCAAGAGCAGCTAGTGCTCTCAACCACTGAGCCAAATTTGCAAATCTCCTGCCTCAGCCTCTCCAGCAGCTGGGATTGCAGGTAAGCACCACTGTACCTTGCAACATTAACTTTTAACAGTAGATGTCAAAGCATAGCTTANGGACTTGTCCATAAAAATCTGTAAGGAAAAGAGAATGGAAGGATATATCTCAAAATGTTTACAGAGACCAAAGTCCTAGTTTATCCAAACAAACAAAAGAAAATGGGATTACCAATAAATTACCATAATTACTATGAGGGNTTACCTACCTCATAGTGAAGCCATGTTAAGTAAACAAATGAAATATTATAAAGTGCTTTGCTATGATGCTCACAATGTCCTCCTAGTAAGCATACTTTTCTCCAGACCCACAGGTGAAAGGTCTAACTCAGAGAGAACAGATTCATTCCAAGACCCCGTGGGTGCAAGTACCAGTATGGAGACCAGATGCCAGTCCTCTGGCTTTATCACTCTCTGCCTTCAGCTCAGACTCTTGGGCGTCTCCCTTGCCCTTGGCATCCACCGAGGCTCTCCAAATCCCCAGCTCTTCTCTCGCCTATCACTTGAGTGTCTGATGGCTGAGTTACAGCTATGTACCCTGCCGGTAGGGTAGATCCAAGGGTGCATGCTGACTTCTCAAATGCACTCCCTAATCCCTATCTACACCTACACCCCCAACTACTTCCAAGGGAAGGCTTCAGTAACAGAGGAATGAGGCTATGAGTTGGCTGTGAAATGTCCCCCACGGGCTCACGTGTTCGAACACTTCTCGATAGCTGGTGGTACCATCCAGAGGTTATGGAANATTTACAAAAAGAGGTCAAGCTGCCAGACACAGATCACTAGGGCTGGGCCTTTAGGATTCTAGCCTATCCCCAATTCTAGTCCAGTTCCTATTCTTTGATCAGCTACAGTGTGAGCAAGCAAGCCCCTGATGCCATGGACCAAGCTGCTCTGCCATACTATCCCTACTGTGACAGGCTGCATCCTCTCATACCAGGAAACAAAGCACACCTCTCCTCCCTTAGGTCGCTTCTGTGGGGCTGTCAGGACACAATGCAGGAAAACCACATGCCTTCTGCCTCCCCAGGCCATGGCCTCCCTTCTGTGGGGCCATCTTGCCNTAACGGCCGCAACCAGGAGATGATGCATCTTTACCCTGTTTGTGTTCTGTCAGCCCAGTTGGTATTTGGTGCGTGCTTGGTGAATCCTGGCAGTGAACACACCCAACCTTCTCCTGAGATGTCTCCTCTCTAGCTGGAAGCCAGTCTCTCACTCTGAGGCCCACAGCCTGGGGCCCAGGCTGCAGCACACGGGGCGCATCCCTTCCCCACAAGCCAGACAGCCTACACCTTAGGAAAGGAGCCAAAGCCAACACCTAATTCCTGCCATACCAAGGCAAAATACAGCAAAACAAAAACCAGATATGCTACCATATCCTGGCCTGGGAGCAGCTGGTGCTCTTTTATTTTCAAAGTTTAATAAGCCAGAAAAAAGTCCTTAGTGAGAACAGANATTTTAGGATTGCACTGGCAGAAAGCAAATAGAAGCCACCATCACCACACCTAAAACCTGANGAGGTAAAGGACTCAGGAACCAGAGCCNTCAGAGCTGCTTAATTTTCCTCCTTCCTCCCCCAAAGTTAACCAGATGTGAACAAAGGTCACATTTCTTCAGAGCCTACAAAGTGGTCTGCCCAAAGCTGGACAGGTGANATGAAGTCAGCTTGGCTGAAACAAGGGCAGCGCTGGTCCTGAAGGACCCCCTAACCCCCACTCCAATCCACTCCATCATGGATGGAGCCACAGTGATCCCAAATCAGGAAGCAATAGCTAAGGTCTGGAAGGCTTAATGTGTATGCCTGGAGACGCAGGGGTCTCCATGTCATCAGCGCACTGAACGTACCAGAGAAATGGAAGGGACAGGCAGGAGGCAAGGAGAAGGACGCTGTATGNAAAACAACAGTCCTCTGAGCTAGGTGACAGTAGCTTCCTGGTGCCAAACTACTGCAGACCCAAGATGTTGCNAACAAGCCTTAAAGCATCTTGGAGCTGGTCAAAACCTCAAGGCCTGACCCACAGAAAAGAGGGCGGCTTGTGATCCTGGGCCCACAGAGGTCCAGGACCCAGAGCTTTGAAGGGGGGAAATAAACTATGGAATACTTTATGGTGGTGCAACCCAGGGCCAAAACTCTAGGACACCAACCAAGATATCTGAGCCTCTCTGCCAGCTCTCAGCTCCCAATGCTCTCTCAGCGGGACACCTGACCCCACTCATACGTCTCATCTCTCCTCTACTCACTCACTGAGCTCCAGGAAGGTGTGGTCCTCCCCAGTTCCCGACTACCCACCTCCCTGAGCTTTATTCTTCTTCTTAGCCGGCAATGGTTCGCTCCAGGTTCAGGTTACTTTCCTAGCTCACTGGGAAAGGCTCTACAATCAGGTAGTGCCTATCACCTCCCTCTCCACAGTGGCTCGAGTATACTGGTACTCCCTGAATACATGGGATGAGCCCAGGGCTGGAGTCAGAGAGAAGCTGGGCTCACACCTGACCCCACTGCTCACGGTGTGACCTGAGAGGAGTCATTGCAGCCTGGGCTTCAGAGCTCTGCCCTCTATGCCTTTTATCTACTTTGGTACCAGCACTCTGATCTCCCTCTAAGAAGTCATCCCTATCAAGCAGGCCATAAGATCACATAAGGGAATTGCACCTCTGGACCATGCCTGTGTTCTAGTTGTAGCTCACCAAGCCAGATGGATGGGAACCTTCCTCAGGCACTCTCTCCCTCTAAGGTTGAAAGTGCTGGTCTGCAAAGACCAGTAAACTTGGAGACTTCCATAATGGCTGTGAGTCCCTAGATCCAAGTATGCCTGATACTATTCTACACTCAGTTCCTCCTCCATTTTATGAGTATTCTTCCAGCATTTCTGTCTCTATAAACCTAAGGCTGGTGATGTAGAAACTGGCCCCCTGAAACATGGTGCCAGAGGGGACAATCCCTGAAATGCCAACTTGGCTGAGCCAAAGTAATAGAGGAGCCCTAAGGATGTTGCCATCTCTCAGCTGAAAAACTGAAATTCCAGATACACAGCCTCGGCACCACGAGTTGAAATGCAGCCCCTATAACCTGTAGGTGAAAGCTTGAAGCCACAGAACCTGGCAACGAGGCATGTGCCCCTGGTCCCGCCATAGCTTAAATATTCAACCGAGGGCTGAAGGCTGAGAGAAGCCCCAAAGCCTGCTGTTGAGGGTGGACCCCTCAATGCCTGAAACAGATCCAAGGACTTTAAGAAACAGTCAGTAGCTTGAGTTTCTCATCCATGGATCNTATGGCAACTGCCAAAGGCTAACAACCAAGAGTTCTAGGGAGCCATAAAACCAGAGTCCCAAAGTTGTAGACAAGGCCTCCACCTGTAGAGATGACCATAAGGACATCTGAAGTATTCCACTCACACTAGGAGAGAAGCCACCCAGCAGCAGCAGCTCATTCTTCACAAACTGTCCCCTTAAATGTCCAGAAGGCTGAGAATCAGGGCAGAGCCTCTCATGAAATAGGCCGGAGAGGGAAGGCGGGGCGGGGGGCGTGGCCACGACATCACGGCCACGCAGAATCCACAGCCTCACCTTCTCTAGGGCTTCTATTTCCTGCTCTCTAGAGTTGGCAGAGTCAGTTGATGTTAAGACCTCCTAAGCTAAGGACAAGAAGGTGTGGCACCAGGGAGCTCAAGTCACCAGTTCTGGCAACACTTCTCTCCTCCTAGAACACTGCTTCCCTTGGAGCCACAGCACATCTGCCCCCCTTGGAGCCACAGCACACCTGTCCCCCTTGGAGCCACAGCACACCTGCCCCCCTTGGAGCCACAGCACACCTGCCCCCCTTGGAGCCACAGCACACCTGCCCACGGTTCCCACAAGGGAAATGGACCTAGCTGTTCATCCTTGGCATCTCTAACAGGTGCCTGCTTAATCGACTGCTGGCAAGTGATACTTTCTTAGTGGGATGTGGGCCAGAGACCTCAAGAAACACCACTAGAGGCCAGACCCTGGACAAAGGAGGCCCACTGAGCCGACAGAAGAGGGTAAACACACTGCAGAAGGTTCCAAGTGAGCTTGGCGGAGGAGAGGCGATAGGCTGAATAACCTAGGAAAGTCTTGTGTTGGGGGTACTTAAACTGTCCAAATGCAATGTTAGGGTTTGTACATAAAGTAAAGAAGGATACAACCAGCAAGGACAATGGCTCAAGAGAAAGAAAAAGGACAGAATTTCAGAAATAGGTCTTTTCATGAAAGTATCTTTCTATTTTAGTGAAGGAAATGCATGCTTGTATTGTTTTTGGCTTCTTTATACATTTATTCATCTGTGTGCACACTGCATGGAAATCAGAGGACAACTTTCAGAAGTAAGTTCTCTCCTTTCACCTCGTGAATCCCAGGGACTGAACTCAGGTCATCAGGTGTGGTGGCTTGAATGGGAATGGCCCCCTGAGGCTCCCACATTTAAAAGCCTAGTCACCAGGGAGAGGAACTCTTACAGGATTAGGATTAGGAGGTGTGGCCTTGTTGAAGGAAGTTTGTCACTGGAGATGGGCTTTGAAGTTTCAAAAGCCCATGCTGGTCTCCCTCTGCTTGAGGATCAGGATATAGCTCTCAGCTACTTCACCAGCACCACACCTGCCTGCTGCCATGCTTCCCACCATGATGACAACTATAAGCAAGCCCCCAATTAAATTCTTTCTTTTATAAGAATTGCCTTGGTCATGGTGTCTCTTCACAGCAACAGAATAGTGACTAAGATATCTTGCTTGAGCCCTCACCCACTGGGAATGCCACCAAACAAGAGGGCCACTTTGCCAGCCCTCTCTTGTTTCTGAATGAACCTGACATGGACAATACCCCTTTTTACCCTTAGAGAAGTTGAATGGTCATATATTTCCCATCCTATAGACAGGCTGTTCTTTGAACAACAGAAACCCAAGACTACTACAACCAGCCCTCTCTCAAGGTCCCCAGTGAGGTTTAGCATCTCTGCCTCCCTGGGAACAAGAGGTCCAGTCTGATAAGGAATTGTACCTCAGGTCCTTCTAGATGCTCTGAGGGTAACACTGCCAAGTCCCTCTGCTCTGAAGGGGAAGATGGTGTGCTGGGTATGCTTTCACATGTTGAGGATGGGATAGAGAGATCAGAAACCTGTCCTGAACTGCAGAAGAAGAATAGCAGTTCATATTTGACCCCATCGAGTCTCCCAGGCTGGCGAGTCCAGGCTCCCCTCTAACACAACAGCTCTGTGCTCTCCCTCTTAGCCAGGTGTGCACTGGGTAGCACCACATGGAACACCCCCAACAAAAGGGTCGTAAAGCTGTAGTCTAGGGCTGTGGAGATGGCTCTGTATATCGTTAAAGGATTTGCTGTACAAACATAAAGACCAAAGTTTAGATCCCCAGAACCCACAGAAATGCTGGGTGGGCATGACAGCCTGCCTGTAATTCCGATCTCAGAAGGCAGAGACAGGATCCTCAGGACAAGCTCTGAGTTGAACTGAGAGACCTTGCGTCCATGAATATGGTAGAAGAGCGACTGAGGACGAGTCCCAACATCAACTCCAGAGCCCCACATACATGCATGCACACACATGCATGAGGACCCACATACACACACACAAACACGTATCCACACATACGTGCATATAACATACACAAACATGAGTATGCAGAAACGGTAAAGGGAAAAGAAAACTATAGTCTGACAGCCAGAAGTGCTGGAACGGGGTCAAGCTGGCTCATTCAGAGGCTGCCCAGAATCAGAAAGAACCAAAACTGACAGGCTTCTGGGGCATGGAGAATGCTAGTCCCAATAGAAGCTAACTGATGTACTGGGTAAATGGCTTCCCTTCCATCAACCTGTTTCTTTATCTATAACACAAGGATTTGGTCTAACTCTTTTCCGCCTAGAATTCTGAGCACTCCATCAGAAGTTGTCTATGAGGTATGGCTGCCCAGGTTCCAATCCTGTGCTGTGAGCTCTTGCAGAAGCCACCTGCTCCAACCTCAGCTCCTCATGTGTAACATGGGAAGAAGAGAGCACTGACTCAGGGGTGTGCAGAGTCAGGTGAGGTCACACCTGACTTGGAGTGAGGATGTAGCAGCTATTAGTACATTACTCAGTGAGCTCGGGGCTCCTGCCGTCACTACACCCGTGCTCTCAAGTGAAGTCAGTAAAACAACCAGCCCTTCCCATCTCCTTTTGTGCCCTCTGGGTGAAGAGACCCATCAGACCCCACAGATTCGGTTAAGTCACAGCATGCACACACTGATGGCCTTGTGCATGGTCTCGAGCACACACAAGCTCAGGCAAACCCCAACATGCCAAGCAGCAGGTGTGGTCATTGCAACAGGACAGGGAGGACGAGCAGAGAGGAGTCAGGCAAGGGGCAGGGGTGGGACACATGCAGTCACTGAGGGATGGGGAGCCAGTACAGCCTGCATCTGACCAGCGCACGAGAGCAATGCCGGATCCTTACCTCCCTGGCAGGACCTCTGACCACCAGGACTGTGTTCCCCCAAGAAGCTGGAAGCATGCTGGAGAGAGTAGAGAGCAGGACACAGACAGCAATATGTACTGAGCAAGGCTGATAGGAGAAAGGACTGAAAAGAGTCCCAAGGGAGGAGGTTTAGATCAGGACATCCACAGCTGAAGTGGTTCCCAAGAGACCCCCAAAGACCTGAGCACCAAAAACTCTTCACTTCCCATTACTGGCCAGTGCCACAGGCACAGAAGGAGGTGAGCAAGCAGAGGACGAAGGCCCTTCCAGACTAGGCCTTACCACGTGGGTACTTGCCCTCCAGCCCACCTGCCCAGGGAGATTAACACGGTAGGCTTCCTAGGATGATGTGGACTCAATAGGGAAAGGACTCAGGGACCTCAGGGCCCCTCCAGCCAGAGTCCAGGTCGTCCATAGATATTACAGTTACTCCTATGAGGACCCAAAGCCCACAGAGGAATGTGTCTGTGTCGGGACAGGGAGGGAACACACATTTTCCCACGCCAGCATCACAGACTGAAGGTTCTGGTCCTCACTCCATCTGGGTAACTTTGGGCAAGGTACATTTCCTCTCTAGGCCTCAATTTCCCTAAAGAAGGTAACACGTACTCTACCAGTGCCAGGCTCCAAATCCCAGTGGGAGTACAGGTGGCTTTTCTAGACTTCTCTCTGAGGGTTGATTTTACTGGAATAGAGATGTTCAAACATCCCGGAATTTCAGTAATAGTCTAGGAAGAGGGGACTTCACTGCCACTAAGAATAACAGTAGGCTCTTCTCAGGGCACAAAGTGTGCCACGTGAGTGTGAGAGTGTGTGTGAGATCAACACAACTGGCAACAGTCCCCTTCATGAAATTTTTCTCACTGATCCTGTGCCCCTGAGTTTCTTCTAGAGTATTCTTTGCGCTGGGAGGGTTGAGAGCTCCTCTAGGTCGGGAAGTCTTTATCACTGGATCTCTGCAGCCCCTCTCTGTTCTTCCCCTCTCTGCTCACACAGAGGCCCCACACCTGGCAAGTGACAGATCCTAGCAGTGCCGGTCACTAGATAGAGCAGGCCTGACAAGTACTGGCATGCCCTCTAAGGTTTTTCTTGACCTGGTTATACAACTTAGCTGGTCATGAGAGCGCCGAGAGGGCTGGTATCATAACCTCCTTTTACAAATAAGTCAACAGAAGCCAGGAAAGGTGAAGAGGCAATTTGCCCAGGGGCATCCAGTTTGGTAACTAGTTGTCAACAAAGCCCAGGTGAGAGAACCTGAGTCCACAGAGTCTCTAGAGCACCAGGCTGCCTTCCCTGAATAGCAGTGTGTAGCCATGGCCTGTGGTTAACATCTGGACACTACCTTGTAGGCCCCACCCTCATTACTGTCCACTGCCCTGTGCTGCTGCCTGCTCTAGACACCTGAGACCAGAGTGGACCAGCTGGGCGGTGGGTGAGGCCCAAACAGCTGTGCATAGCTACCTTTGATGACGAAGGCCTCTGCCAGCAGCCGCATCTGATACAGGGGCTTGTTCTCCACAGACATGTCATCAATCCCGGCCCGTGCATACATGCTGATGGCGTCCCGGTATGAGCCCTCCACATAATGCAGCTTGCCCAGGATCAGCATGGCCTCACACATGTACTGTGGCTGAAAGGACAAAGACACGTTAGCAAGTTCCTGCTCCAAAGCTTCCACCATGTCCATCCTACTCCTCCTCTATTGAGCCCTAAACCATGAACTGCCTAAGATCCTGCTCAGACTCTCCTTCCTCCTCCAGGAAGTCTTCCATGATGCCTGTGCCCCACTGCCTCCACAGCTGAGTCCACTGCTTACACTGTGCTCTTCATGCAATGCTATGACATGTATGTCCCCAATTGCTTCATGCGTGCGTGCGTGTGTGTGTGCATGTGTGAGNGCATGCGTGTGTGTGTGTGTGTATGTGTGTGCGTGTGCGTGTGTGTTTATATGTCTTGACTTCAGGCAGCTGCAGAACTGGGCCCTGTCTTCTCTCTCTTGAGGCCCCCACAAGGCTCTGATCTAGGCTGGCTCCTCAGGAAATCAACACTTATTCTGAATACTTGATCAACACTTATTCTGAATACTTGAGGACAGGAAGGGAGCCAAATTTTATACGATGGTGTGTGTGTGAGTGAGTGTGTGTGTGTGTGTGTGCGTGTGTGTGTGTTTTAGGTGAAATTAGAGAAATAAGGTGTGTGTGTGTGTGTTTTAGGTGAAATTAGAGAAATAAGGTGTGTG
>LZPO01087171.1:210839-223351 GCA_001675575.1 Neotoma lepida | reverse complement strand
ACACACACACACACACACGAACGCACACGCACGCACGCACCATTTAAATTGTAAGTTATTTTTTTAAAAAAAGATTGTTCATGAGTTCATAACCTCTGAAGCTGGTTGGTAAAAGAAATGAGCTTCCTTCTTTTTCCTGAAAGTATTTTGTAAATGTTTCATAATAAAGTGTTACCAAATTAAAACACTGGGTGGCTGCGAGACCGCTCAACCAAAACTTGTCACTAACGCCTGACGACCTGAGCTAGTTCCCCGGAACCTCAAGGGTGGAAGGAGAGAACTGGCTTCCTGCAAGTTGGTCTGACTTCCACATGAGCACTCGGGCTCAAGCACACCTGCCCCTCAAATAAATAAAAGTAATGGAAAAGGTTGTTTAAAAAAATCAAAATACCGCGATGGTTTTGTTTTCACGTGACCAGACCTCATCGCCACAGGCNGTGGGTGCTCTGAAGTTCCTCTCTCCCGTGCTCACCAAACACCGGATGTGAGTTTGAAGAACACACACAGACTGCCTCCCCCGTGGTGGGAGCAGCTGCTTCCGACAGGAAAAAGGCCTGGGGCTCTTCTGCCTCAGCACCAACTCCTTCAGCGAACCTGCCCAGGAGCCGGCTCCTCCCCCTCCTCCCCTCCTGGCACCTAGGTTCTGATGCTACTTTAAGCCTCTACAGAAAGCTCTAACACAGCAGGACCTCAGTGAAACAGGGACCTTTGGAGTTCAGCCACCCCTCCCTTCGTCCCTTCCTCCCTTTTCCACATCATGTCACCATCAGGTTACCCACTCAAGAGTCTGACAGGACAGGTGAGGTGGTTTTTGTTTGGTTGGTTTTTGGTTTTGCAAGACAGGGTTTCTCTGTGTAGGTAGCCCTGACTGTCCTAGAACTCACTTGGTAGCCCAGGCTGGCCTTGAACTCATAGAGATCCACCTGCCTCTGCCTCTCGAGTGCTGGGATTAAAGGTGTGCACCACCACCACCACCACCTGGCTNGACAGCTGAGGTTTTAATATCTTCTAGGCTGGAGAGATTGCTTAGTGGTTGCAGGGAACCCAACTTTGGTTCCCAGTACCCACATCAGGCAGCTTGCAATCCCTCTGTAACTCCAGCTCTAGGAAATTCAACACCTTCTGCGGTCCTCCATGGGCACTTCTACTCATGTACACNTATCTACATGCACAAATACACATAATTAAAATACACAACATTAAAAATATAGATCCTTTTTTTTTTCTTTTGGTCAGGATCTCACTGTGTAGCCCAGAGTGGCCTGAAACTCATAGAGATCCTTCTGCCTCTGCCCTCTTCCCAGTGCTGAGATTAAAGATGTGTGCCATCACATCCACAAAAAAATAAAAATAAAAATAAAAAGATTATCCTTCCTATGCTGCAGTTTCAGGGATTAGTAAGTACCAACACTATTCTCCTCCCAAATAGGTTCCCATTCTCTTGTGTAACTATGGAATCCAGAGAAAGAGAATGGAAATAGTGGTCAATCCAAAATGTTCTTACCGTTNGTTTTCCTTCCTCTTGTTGGTGTATGTGTGTGTGTTTGTGCACATATGTGCACATGTGTATAGGTGTGGACATTGGGATAGTGTATCTAGATTTAATGAGGGAAAAATACCCACAGGGCCAAGGAGAGGCCTCCTGTTTTTCACTGGTCAGTCTCCCCATTTAGATCAGTCAGTTCTCATGTTAAAGACAACTCAAGCTTCGGGCCCCAACTCTACCACTAGGTGCCAGCTTGCTGGCAAGGACTCCTGCATGAATGAACACAAGCTCTACCAGTGTGCACATTCTGTGACCTCTTTACTTTGGTGTCTCCACATCAAAGACGAGGAGAAAACTCCTAACTTCCTCATGGGGTTATCAGTAAGAATTTAACTGATGCTAGAGGGGGATCTGCAGAAGGGAGTCCGGCTAGATTTGGAAAATGTGGTACCTTGCCTTCACCTCACATTGGGCGAGCACATTAAGAATCTGAAAAGTCCTAAAAGGTTGTGTTGCTCATGGTTACCGTTGGTGCTGGGCATCAAACCCAGGGACTCCACCACTCAGTTCCATCCTCTTAGTTTTGGGCATTTTTTTTGAGAAAGAATTTCACCAATACACAGCCCAAACTGGCCTCAAACTCGAAACTGCCCTCTGCCTTTGCCTCCCAGGTGGTTAGGACTACCGACTCAGATTTTAAAGTCCATCTCTGAATCCATTCTTCCCTTTCCTTGTTGGCTCTAGCCTTTTCCCCGCAGGATAATGATTAGCCAATGCTGAGGCTCCCTAGAATCTCTAAAGAACTTAGGAAAAGCAATTTCTCGGGGATGGAAGGAGGCCCTGCTTCCTGCCCAGGCCCAGCACCTTGCTCTGTGGGGCCAACCTCACTCAGATTCCCACAACTTACCCAGGAACCAACACCCACAGGTGTCAATTCCCAGGCCCAGCCTCAGCAGCCACACCACAAAGGACTCCTACTGTGTGTTTTCTGCTGTGCCCTGCAGAGGGGAGAACTGACAGAAGCCCCCATGGCCATGCTCAGACCTCTTGGAAATCCCTGCATGCAGCACTTTGCTTGGGCANACACCCTGCCCTTCCCAAACATCAGNCAGGATGACTGCAAGCAAGGTCTGCCACTTCTCTGAAGCCCTCTGCCCTTCCTCTGAGCTCTACAATCTAATCCATAACTGCGCACCAGCCTGCCTCCTATCCACTCTTGGCGTTCTGCAAGCGTGGGCATTCTGCTCTGTGCATCTTTGAGAAACAGTACAACAAATGAAAAGATGTACTCAGGATCCTGGGTTCAGATTTCACAACTTACTGGCTGGGTGATGAAGTTATTTACCTATAAAGGACAGCAAATAGGAACAGCTGTGAGGAGTGATGGCTTGATTAAAGTCGAGGACTTGTCTCACACACAGTAAGCAAAGGCATAGGCTATTACTGTTATTATAATCATTCCATCTTTCCCACAGAGGCGTCCTGGGCTGGGTGGTTTGGGGAAACTCTTTATATCCAGACTTAGTCTCTGCCTCTTTCGGAAAAGGTGGGTGTGTACACGCGGGGAGGNGGGGGGGGCTCTCAAGACAGAAGCAAGGCACCCGAAACAGGATCTGGGGCTGGAGACTGGGCGGGGTTCTCCCTCCGCCCCATCAGGGTGCTTTCCCGCCCCAGCATGAGAGCCCAGCCCAGCTAAACCAGCCCTACTGCTAAAGCCACTGCCAGGGCTGGATAGGGCCAGTGTCCGCCACGGGAGAAGAAACTGAGGCTCGCCGGCCTCTTCTCCGACCTACCCAGGCGCTCAACAACCACAGTCCAAGTCTGCTGGGGACAGAGCTCGGTTCTCTACTTTATTTGAAGGGAAAATAAGAGAAGACACGGAGGAACAAACAGCATGAGGGAGTTTAGGCAGTTTTTGAGAGGCAAGAGCCCCGTCCAAGGCACTTCTCTGATATCTACAGAAACCTCCACTTCACCGCAGGGTTGGTTACCTACATGACCTTCAAGGGCAGAGAGCACAAGCCTTTTCTCCCTCTTCTCTCCAAACACCCAATCTGCAATGTAATTTTTCTTTCTTGGGCAGAAGGACTTTCCTAACTGCCTCGGCTGCGAGGGTAGCGCCCAGTGCCAGCTCGGGACGCTCGGTCAAGCAGCGCTTCCTGGAGGAGGCGGTGCTTTTCGCGCGCTCGCTGCGGGGCGAACCTGCCCTTCCTTCACTCACCGGTGTCCAGAGAAATGAACCTGCCGCTCGGGCTGTTTCGCCGGTTGCTACTGCCGCCGCCGGAAATGCCCAGCGTCTGCAGATGCCGGACCAGCTCGAACATGCGGTCCCAGTGGCCCTCAGCGCGGCAGCGCTCCATCTCGCTCTCCACCTTCAGGTGGGCGCCGTGTGCGCCCTTCGCAGCCATCTTCGTGCGGGAGCGGTCATGGGAGGTGCGGCAGAGGAGTAGAGACCAGGCCGGGGACGACGTCCAGGCTGGGGCACACTCTCTAGCAGGGTCGACGGGAGTGCAGACGGCATCCGGGGCCCCGGTGGCAGCGGGGGCCCGGGTAGCGGCCGTTGGTCCTGTCTCTTATACACATCTAGATGTGTATAAGAGACAGGCGACTGCGCGACCCCAAAGAGTCCAGAAGCAGCCGCCGCCGCTGCTGCAGCAGCTCCTGCCGCCGCCGCCGCCGCCGCTGTTGCAGCTGCTGCCACAGCCCCCGCCTCGAGCCCGGGCGTCGCCAGCTAGGGAGCCTCCCGGGGCCGCGGCTCCACCCCCTAGTGGGCGTGGCTATCGCCCGCCGGGCCGGGCGCGCGGGCAGCCAGCGAGGCCACAGCAGCCAGGCGCGCGCCGGGCGATCGCGGCCCGCCCTCCGCCGGACCCCCGCCGCTCTATGGGTGCTCACTTTAATGCTGCGGGGAGCCCGGGCGCCCGGGGGCGCCTCGCTCCCCGTTCCCTCCCCATCCCGTCGGGACTCTCGGCCCGGGATTCTCCTCCCGGACCGCCCGGCTTTGTGTGGTGGCCCCGTCACCGCCACTGCCTGCCGCACGTCACAAATCTGAGGAGCGGCTGACAGGACAGTGCCAGCCCCAAGCTCCTGGGGATCCCGGCCTGATGCAACGCGCCGCGCCCGCGGGGCTGGGGACAAACCGTCCGGGCCAAGTCCCTGGGCTATTCCGACGCCCTCGACTTAGAGAAGGCTTATGTTTGTTTTAACTGCGGGACTCCTCTTTCCACTGGACTCCCTACTCTAGGCGGCTGGGTTTAGTCTATTGCTCTGGGTCCTTAAAGACGATCTCAGCAGCTTTTCCACTTACTGCTACTTCATTTTGGTGTCTAAAGACGGATCAGAGCTGCAGCAAGCGCTTAGCTTGACTGTAGGGCGATCGGTGCCCAGGAGTTCAAAGGACTCGGGGCGGGGCTTGAAGGGAGGGGCCAGGACTATCCAGGCCAGATGGCTAGCATCGTCACCTCGCCCTCCGTGAGACTGGGAATTGAGGGTGTCACTCAAACCACAGCCAACACTGAAAACCCCCAAGACCCGTACTTAGATCACTAGTTGTGTGGCCCAGTTCGAAGATTTCCGAGGTGAAGGCCGGAGGTCTTTCCACTCCCTGCCCTTCAATGTCAGGAAATTCACTACTTCAAATCAGGACAGATAAAAGGGCTGGAAGGTTTTCGGGTTTATCAGAGCCCAGGCTCCTGACGTCCATCAAATCCAGCTTCTCCGTGGATATCTTCCCTGAGAGCTAAATGCAGCCTCCTTCCTTCCTGGAAGGCAAGATTCCCTGCCCCTGGGTGCTGCCCTGAGTAACTGGGGTTCGGCTGAAATAGGCTTCACCAAGGAGGGAGGAGGCAGAGAGACTGAAAGACTGACTTGGGTGGCCTGAGAATACGCTGTCAATTTATCCTAGCCAAATTGTTCCTGGGAGTCACCCCTGGGGCAGGAGTGAACAGCAGGATTGACAGAATGGGGTGTAGTCTGACAGAAACAAGGAAACCCCCTCTTTCCTTCCCACTCCTTTGTCAACCACCACAGCAAATACTAGGACTGNATGCAGAGAACGCCCTTGCCTGTCTGACTCTGCCATGGGTTTGTGGGTAGGTGTGGGGAAGGACGCNGAGTTCAGGCTTCAGATTTATCCCAAGTNTTGCTCCATGTACCTGAACCTTTCTCAGCTATTCTCCAGCAGAGCCAAGACCCTGATCCTTCAATGATCAACACTTTTCAAGAGAGTGAAAACCTATAGGAAAAAGAANAGCTGTGACTGTATTAGTAACATCTGCCGAGAAAAATAGGCAAATAGCAAAGTGGTGTTTGTTGGATGTAATGGTGTACACTTGCTATCAGAGCTTTTGGAAGCTGGAGGCAGAAGGAATACAGAGAATTCAAGGCCAACCTGGACTACAGTAATGTGTTCTATGCCAGCCAGGGATACATTGCAAAATCCTTAAAAAAAAAAAAATTCCAGCACTCGGGAGGCAGAGACAGGTGGATCTCTGTGAGTTCGAGGCCAGCCTGGTTTACAAGTGTGAGTTGCAGGACAGCCAGGAGCTGTTACACAGAGAAACCCATCTCAAAAATCAAAAGAAAAAAAAAGAAGAAAGGAAGGAGGAATGAAAGAGAGAAAGAGAGAGAAAGAAAAATGAAGTTCATGGAAGGAAGTGGGGCAGGGGTTGGTGTTTTGTTTGAGACAGGTCTCACTATGTTGCCCTGTCTGGCCTGGACTCACTGTATAGACCAAACTGGCCTTAAACTCATAGAGATTTGCATCCTGAGTGCTGAGAATAAAAGCTGTGCACCACCACAGTGGGNAAAAGTGTGTATTTTTTTAGTGAGCAACAGAAACTCTATGGCTTATGCAGACCTGGAAGCCAATCTGACTGCAAACTTAGTTTCTGTCTCTAGACCAGGGAAAGGGTTTGCTCCTGAACTTCAAGAAAGGCTGTNGCAGGATACTGATGGTATTTATGAGGGAAGGGCTTGGTGAGATCTCTCATACACTTGGACCTTGAAAGGTTTATGATACTTAGGTAGGCCCAGAAACATTGGATGTCTTTCTGTATGCTGTGAATATGTGTTGCTCTGATTGGTTGATAAATAAAGNTGCATTGGCCTATGGCAAGGCAGCTTAGCGGCAGGCAGGAAATCCAAGTAGAGAGACAGAGAGAAGGGCGGAGTGGAGAGACACCAGGTGCTGCTGAAGGAGCAGCAAGATGNCAGCAGACCGGTAACGCCATGTCCACACGGCAACACATAGATTAATAGAAATGNGGTAATTTAAGATATAAGAGCTAGCTAGCAAGAAGCCTGCCATAGGCCATACAGTTTGTAAATAATATTAAGCCTCTGAATGATTATTTTATAGGCAGCTGAGGGACTGAGAGGCTGGGCAGGACCAGAGAAACTTCCGCTACAATTGAGAGCTAATCCTAACTCACAGAAAGCCTATTCATGCTTGGATCCACAGGGGAATGGTTACTAGGGACTTGGTTAAGTTAAATTAACAACAGAGAAATTTTTGAAAAGTTGGCATCAAAAGTTGCCTGCAATGGTCAGTAGGAGCCAAGAACCCTCATAGTTGTCTTTTTTCTAATTTGTCTGGGAACATTTGCAGTGCCTGGTTTTCTAGAATAAAGGGTTTACCTCTGGAATAAATCTTGCCTTTCCTTGTTGTTGGGGATTTTTACTCTTTTGGGGGACCCGNCACCCAGCTCCCAAATAAATCACACACGGAGGCTTATTCTTACTTATGAATGTCAGCCTTTCTTAACTTATCCTATCTACCTTTTGCCTCTGGGCTTTTCCCTTTCTCTTACTTCTGTAAATCTTACTCTTATTCTGTGGCTTGCTNTGTAGCTGGGTGGCTGCCCCTGGAGTCCTCCTCCTTCTCTGGCTCCTAGATCCTCTTCAATCTAGGTTTTTCCTTCTATATATACTCTCTGCCTGCCAGCCCNGCCTAGCCTTTCTCCTGCCTTGCTATTGGCCAGTTCTTTATTAGACCNTCAGGTGTTTTACACAGGCACAGTAACGCAGCTTCACAGAGTGAAATGCAACATAAACAAAAGTAACACACCTTAACAAACTATTCTACAACGTTTCCTTACAAATTAACAACCTGTGTGTGGCACTCTTAGATCCTCTCTGAGCTAAAGAAGGAAGTCGAGGGATAAACCAGTCTCACACCTCACCTCCTTTGAAGGAACCAAGAAAGGGTCACCACATACTGACTAAGAATAGTCCCAGAGAACATTATGGCCCTTGGGTTCTTGATTGGCACACGGGNAAAGGAGAAAGGTACCTCAGNGAACTCCAAGGCACAGAACCCCATATACAATGTTGATTTCTTCTGGAGAAGAAAAATAGAAGTAGTGTTGTTGTTGTTTGTTGTTTTATCTAAAAAGACACCAAGAAAAGCAATGCACACAATAATTGCAAAGCTCTGGGGCCTCGCAGCAGCATCTGAATTGGGTGCTGTGGGGAAGTGGAGAGTGNTGATTTTATTGATGGTACTGTACCTATGTCAATCATGAATTTGTAAAGTTATCTTTGAATCTTTACAGACATGTTTCCTTCTGGGGTTCAAGGATAAAACGGGAACTTGAACGCCCTCACTTGTGGCTTGCTCCTCCCCAACCCCTACTTTCAGTTTCTGAGTCCTACGGCTCTTTCAAAATATCCTGCCTGGTTTGGGAGGTCTAGCTGCAGGGCTATTTCCCTCTCTTCTGCTTGCATAGCAAATCCTTACATCTTCTCTTTATGGTTTGAAGCTAGTCACAAAAACAGAACTGCTAGAACGTGCCTGCTTCTTGACCTGCTGAATACTCTCTCTCATCAGGGTCCAACAGCCTCTCCCTGAAGGCTTCTTCCGGCTCCTCTCTTGACCAAACAGGAGGGTGGCCTTCTGAAGGCCTTGACCAACATACATGGCTTTTCTAAACTTTTTAAATAAAATTCAATATTTTTTAATATAATTCAATTTCTTTTAAGTCACTGTAGGAGACTTCCTNTCTTTGTTTTTTTATTGAACTTTCTGCATCTGAAGTACCAACTAGCAAATGAATCAATTGGTATATATCTTGAAGATATAGTCTCAAAATAATTCTACATTCACAATTAATGGCTTTTCACTGAGAATGAAACCGAAATGTAACTGTACCATGGAGATTTTTTCCCCCTTCTCTTCTGGTGGAAGTTTATCTTTAAGAGGTAAGTGGATTTTGTGGTATCTGGCTATCCAAGAGAAAGGAGGGCCGGAAGGAGAAATAGACGAGGCGATGGAGGCACACGGAGTGGAAGGACACAGGGAACAGATGGTTTGAGCTGTGATGTGAGGCGGCCGAAAAGACGAGTTTATGCTGTTTATGTTTTTATTTTGCTTTGGTCAAGGAATCCATGAATCATTTTGGAATCTGATTCCTTCTGGATGCTTCCTTATGCTAATAGAAAAGAGAAGACGATGATGACTTCTGGGTGTTTGCATTTTTGTTCCCCTCTGTTCGAAAGCGCCTCTCAGGTGAATTTTGTTCCTGTCAGAAGTTCACTGTAGTAATCACTGTATTTCTAAAAAAACAACCCTAAACTATTGTATCATAGAAGGCTGTGATTTAAAGTTAAGTGCACACATTTGCATGTAAGATGCCTGGTCCAGGAAAAGTACAGAGCAAGGANGGCTTACACAGGGACAAACGCNTGAGAGCCTGTGAACACTGAGNTAGTTGGCTCACCTGTGCACGGTATGGCTCCGGGCTGATCGGCTCACAGCCAAACATTTCCACAGCGCCTGNTAGTTCTCTGCAGAAGGAGTGTTTGGAAAGATTCTCCAGGGCACAAGGGAAAAATGAAACAAGCCTGAAGAAAGTTCTCTTAAAGTTTTGAACAAAGACAAAACTTGCCCCTTGGCAAGTTAGGATTGACGAATTGGGTTCACACTTGCCCTCTCTACTAGATTCTTTCCTCTGTGGATAAGCAATAAAAATGGCAGGAACAGGCAGCAGACAAGTGGTAGTGCTGTTTAATAAGGCAGACATCCTAAGAAGAAACAATTTTCATATCAAATCAGGCCAGGCAATCAATAAGATCCTAAAATATTGTATGATATTTTGTGCTCTGACAATAAAGCTTACCTGGAGATCAGAGCGCAGAGCTAGCCACTAGTTAACCATAGAGGCCAGACAGTGGTGGCACACACCTTTAATCTCAGCACTTGAGGGGAAGGAAGCAGGAAGATCAGGAGTTCAAGGCTACCCTGGGCTACACGAGACTGAACCAGTCTAAAAGAGAAACAGAGCTGGGCGGTTGTGGTACATGCCTTTAATCCCAGCACTCGGAGGTGGAGACAGGATCTCAGTCCCCCATTCAGTCTGAGGATTTGTGGAGACAGGATGCCCCCAATTTGGTCTGAGGATTCATAGAGGTAAGAAGTTTCTCGTGGCTGCGGCTCTGCTTCTCTGATCTTTCAGGAAAGCTTTATTTGTCAGAACACAAACAAAATATCATACAACACTAAAACAGTCTTCTTACTGTTAGGAGACAAAATAGACTCACCGTTTGGGGAACTTAAAAAGAAAAACTAAAGGAGCTTGGGCCCAATGCAAGACTCCTATCCNGCATTGTTTCAGTCAGAAATACTCCAGCCAGGAGGTCCCAGGGCCTCAGAGAGACACACTGTTTCCAAGTCAGGAATCTTAGGTTGTGTTACTGTTTGAATCTGAAAAGTCTCCACAGGTTTGTGTTTTGAAGGGAACAAGTCTGACAAGTGGCAGTGTTTCTGTNAGATGGGGCATGGCAAGTGGAACTAAGTCACTGGTGGGGGTGATTTGTGTTATGCCCAGATTAGACCCCCAAAAAGACCACCGGAGACCGAGGATGTCCAGAATGCAACAGCAAGGTTTATTCTCTCGAAATACAAGCCACGCAGGGAGATCGCCTCCGTAACGCCCTGAGGCAAGACAGAGAGGAGATCTGTCCTTGCTTTGTGAGCTTAACTTTTTAAAGGCAAAAGTCACAAGATTTCTTAAAGGGGAGGAGGGTTAGTACGGGTTTATTTTTTTACTAGCTTACTCTTAGGAATTTCTACAGTTCCTGCAGCTTATCTCTGCTTACTTTTAGGAATTTCTTTGGTTCCTGAGTTATCTAGTTATTTCATCCTTAAGTTTGACCTGTTTGTTTGTCACAAGACTTCTCCTATAGACTATCTCCAGAGTTGGGACATTCTGTGGTTAATCAGTTGCTTTCAGATAGCCCTCCGGGCATCCTGACTTTTGTGACTTTGTACTGTTTCAATTCCCAGAGCCTCTTGTCAGCATTTCTAGGAGGCTCGGAACTCAGGCCCATTTCTTTTAGTTCAAGCAGAGTCTGTTAGTTTAATATTATTTTTGAGTGAGGGTCCTATTTTTAAATGAAGGTCCTTCAATTTGAAGATTATAGCCTGGCCACTAGCTGCCCTCTGCTTCCTGTCCTGCCAGCCTATGGACAGCTGAAGTTTGCACTACTTGTTGTAGCTACCACGGACTGCAANTCNCTGAAACCATAAGTCAAAAATTAAGCAATCTTCCTTCCTCTAAAGTTGTTTCTGCTATGTATTTGGTCCCTGCGTTGGAAGGTGACTTAATATATTCGAAGTGAGGGTCTCAGTTGGCTCTCAGTGGACCTCCATGACTGAATGATGACTTCCTGAAAATATCCAGACAGCTCTGTGGTAACTCAATTCTGAGGTGACTGTTTTTTCAGGAAAGAAGAATACGACCCGAGGAAGTCATAGGAGTTTCTAGAATGGAGAGAACAAAGCCAGGATGTTGATACAGTATGGAGTTTATTTTAAGGCAGTTCCCCAAAGAGGAGACTTAACTAAGACCAAGTAAGAATCTTGGTACATTCATTCAGGAATTTTGGATAGGGCAAGGCATGGCTTTGAGAAAGAGCTTTCAAAGTCTTAGAGAATAAACTGTAGTCATTGAAAAATGGTAATGTTCATTTAAACGGTTTGTTCTCAAAAATTCTAAAAAAATAAAAAATTATTTGTACCATTCATCTACTGTACACTGTGTGAATATATGTCACTATGATTGGTTTCATAAACAAACTGACTGACCAATAGCTGAACAGTATAAAGTTAGGCAAGAAAGCCAAACTGAGAATGATGGGATGAGGAAGGGTGGAGTCTGAGGTGTCGCCAGCAGGTGTNGAGGGAGCAGGAAATGAGTGTGTCATGCTAATAAAGGTACCGCCACGTGGCAGAGGGTAAATAAGGAATATGGGCTAACTTAAAATGTAAGAGCTAGTTAGTAATAAGCCTGAGCTATTGGCTGANCATTTGCAATTTATATTAAGCCTCTGAGTGATTATTCGGGAAAACTCTGCCTACGTTCATCAGCCAGTTGGTATAGTGGCTNTGAACAGTGAGGCCAGAGGCCAAGTGCTCCCAGCCTTGGGAAATGAAGCAGTAAGCCTGAGGAGTTGCTCTCTTTACTTCCAGGCCAGCCTCTTCTTACATTCCTGCATGGAGAGCTCCCCACAGAAACTAGAATGCTGACCAGAACTCTGCCTTTCATGACCTGCTCCCACTTTGTCACCCTAAAGCCCTCAAATGTGAGTATAAATGGAAGCTTTGCTTCATGGCCAGCTGTTGTTTGAGCTGTTCAGGTCACCAGTGTATGGTGCAGTGTACGAATGGCAGCCTGTCTTCCCATCTCTTCTCTTTCCCTCAGTGCTGCAGATTGAACCCCAGGCTTTATGTTTTTTAGACAAGAACCACGGAGCCACATGCAACCCCTGCCTTCCCAGTCTTGTGTTGTCTCACAGCCTGTGATCCATACNTTCAGAGGTTACCTTTTAGTACTATCANGATTAGCTGGCTCACAGCACTCCTGGCCCATGATTGCTGGTGTCTTCACTATTAGTACTGAACAACCTTCTCAAGAGGTTGACATTAAGACTCCACCAGGGGCGCTAGAGAGGTCACTCAGAGGTTAAGAGCACTGGCTGCTCTTCCAGAGGACCCTGGTTCAATTCCCAGCTCCCACATGGCAGCTCATAA
>LZPO01087171.1:166898-185753 GCA_001675575.1 Neotoma lepida | reverse complement strand
TGTGTTCGTTGCAGTCTGAGAAGCATGTTCTCATGCCCTGTTAGCAAGAGGCCTAACCCACCCTGCTCCCTTTGCCCCTGGATTCCAGCAGCCTCCTAATGAACTACCTCTTTCTAGCTTTGGCCAACTTGGTCATTTGTAACTAAGAGAACCTCATGCACACATATGGGTCACGTGTGTGTGTGTGTGTGTGTGTGTAAGTGTAGGGATGAGATGTCCAACTGCTTCCCACCCACAGCATCAGCTCTGAATCCTGTCAAGTGAAAAAAAATCCTTCTAAAATTACATCATTTTTGTTTCATTCAGNGTTTAGTACTAGGCAGCTTCTCTGATTCTTTCACATTGGATCCTTTGCTGAGTTTGGCACAGGAGACAGCCATAGCATGTTCTTGTTTTTACACTTTAATGGNAACACATCCCTGCTTCCACAGATAAGGCCAGAATTGAATTTGCCCTAAGGAGCCACAGGGTTTCTTGCTTAGCTCATAGCTGAAGAGTATACTAAGCTTGTTTGAGGCTCATGAAAAGAAAAATACGTTTCCTTTCCTCTCTCAAACCTTGTGGGCCCCTGAACACTGTCTAGAAAGGGTCCTGGAACTGAAGTTAGGAAGTCTTGCCCTAACAGCCCAGAGAAATAGCATTCAACACAGCATTCATTACAACTCCAAGACAGTTAGCATCCACAGGGTGCAAACCAAGTACATGCATACTGCCGTCTCTCCCTCCTCACCCACAGTATTGTTTTGGGGTGCTTGGTTTATGTTTGCAGTACACCCCAGTCTGTCATCTCTTGTTATCTGAATGCCCCTCAAGTGCATGGCAGGAATAAATGAGTAGTAATTTTTAATTTTAGTTTTTAGCACTTAATGACAGTCTTCCTGTGATTGCCAACCCGGTGTGGCCCTTTGAAAAGCAGGATTTTAAGGGTGAGATTTTTATGGATCCTGATGAAAGTAAGTTTTTTATACCCTATTGGTCAGCTTCGGNCTTACCACTAGATGGCAGCAGTGTCCCACAGTAGGAAAGCGTGTTCTNTCAGTCCTTTGGTAGCACATCCAGGGACTGTTAATTTTTACAAATGTCATTTGTTTCACTTCTGAAAAACCCAAGCTCACTTCCACACTCTATCTGCTCCCGCTCCCCACACTCCGTGTATTTCTGAAGCTGTCACAGTGCATTTATCTGTCCCTCCAGTAGGTTGGGCAGAGCAGAACACGGGGAGCNTGTAGGCAGAGAACCAAACTTCTCAAGGTCACATACAAAATAACCCGACTTGTCTGCATAGAGAGCACCCTCAGTGAGTCACAGCCCAGGAGGCAGTGCAGGTACAAGGAGGTGTGGCTACCTACCAAGAATAAAGGGAAAGAGGAGGTTGTGGAGGAGACTTCGGGGAATGGAAAAAGGCTGAGTTGGCTGTCCAGAGCACTCCTAACTCCCAAGTCAGTAAGGGACACCATGGCTGCGGTGGGACTGCAATGTACATGTAGTGAGGGTGACTGTCAGTATGAACTCATTGGCTATGATGCAAGGAAAATATCCTCTGTATGAATGGCCTATCAGCCCGTGCAGCGGCTCGTACCTGTAATCCCAGAGGCTCAGGAGGCTGAGGTAGGTAGACGGCACATTCAAGGCCAGTCTGTGCAATTTAGTGAGACCCTATCTCAAAATAAAGAGTATGGCTTAGCAATGGAGTACTTGCTCAGCATGTGTTAGGCCGTGAGTTCAACTCCAAGTACCACACACACACCATATAACAAATGCACACATGTATATGTTTATGTATACATGCTATGTAGCATGGTTCTGGTAAGATGTGGGCCTTCAACTAGCCCTAAGTTGATTCTCAGAAGGACCAGGCTTGTGGGGTGTGGTTAGGGTGCTGCAATTGGCAGGACCCCAGAACACTTCCATGTAGGGCTGGCTACTTTGATACTTCAAGGTAAAACCAAAGCCTTTCAGCCTTCAGAACCTAAAGGCAGGCTTGCTGATAACCAGTGCTTCATGTATTCCCAAGCATCAGGGCCCATCCTAATGTAATGCTCTCCCTTCCCATGGGCAGTGTGATAGCTGACTCCTTGTCACTCTTTGCTATGTCAAATGGTCATCTGAAAACACACACACACACACACACACACACACACACACACACACACACACACACACGGGGCTAGAGAGAGCGTAAAACACTTCAAAACCATCTAATCATTTGAAAAAGAACAAAAACATGGAGAGTAAGTGGAATACTAGGGGAAGCAGCCCTTCTACCTTTCTCCAAATTGCAAAAGGCATGACAGGGAAGTGGCAGGGGACGGCACTGCTGTGCACTTGAACTCTGGTGAAGCTGTGCACTTGAACTCTGGTGAAGTTGTCAGACCTGCATTGTCACCTGTCACCGTTTGTGCTTCTAGGCATTTCTTTCACAGGAAGANTCATTCCCAGCCCCCACCCTGATTGCTCAGATCAGGAGGAGCAGGGAGTTTCTGCACCCTTCGTGGGTTGGCTNTCCCGGGAGTGAGGCCACCCAGAAGTTGCAGGAGTTGGGAGGATGGGATGACAAAAGAAGAGACAGGGGACTCAACAACAGCTTGGGTTTGGAGCTCCAGGAAGGCAGAGGAAGGTACAAAGCCTGGAGAGCAGCAGGGCGGGCACTGTTGGGGTCTAGTACCTTCCTTTCCAGAGGAACAGGAGCCCTTCGGGCTTGAGTCCACAAGCCCTCTCTCCACAGTCACCACCACTGAGAAAACCCTCCTGCTGCCATTCTTCTGGANGTCTGAGAAAGCATGGGGTGAGGGAGGAGTTGCAGACCTCAGGTCCCAAGTTCCAGACTCGGTTAGTTGGCTTCTGGAGCTTCAGCTACCTCCTCTTCAAGCTGGGCAGAACCAGCTGCCTTCGTTAGAGGAGTGTTGTGGAAATTATACACAAAGTGATTGGGGGCAAACCTAGGGTTGTCACTGATGATTAATCGATAAATCATATACATTAATACGCTTGTGGCCTTGTCTTCTCTTAACTAAATCTGATGATCTCTGAGGACATAAGGACAGAATAGCTTCGACCTCTGATCACACAGGGGGCTATATAAGGAGCTTATTGGAAAACTGGAAGATGCAGGGTAATATCCCCCCCCCATATCTTATTTCATGAGCTCACAGAGACCCACCTGCCTGTGCCTCCCTGGGGCTCAGATTAAAGGAACACGAAACCACACCCAGCTTTAGCTGGGTGATCTTGAGACTAGCCCTGAAAATCATTCTAAGCCTCTGTTTCCATCTGAATAACTGTTTCACACCTCGTAGAGTTGAGGAATAATTATATCATAAATATATCTTCAAAGATGAAAAAGCACTGAGCCCAGTGTTAGGCTCTGTCAACTTACAGTTTATTCTTGTTCCTCAAAGTCCCCACAATGGCATCTCCTTGGAAGCTTGTTAGGAGAAGAATGAAATGAAATGAATGTTTTGTGAGGCAGGTCAAACCAGAGTGTGGATAATCAGCATGTAAACAGCAAGGACAATAGTCGTTCAATTTATATGACTGTCCACAGTCTAACCAGCTATCGTTGACGTGACATAACCTTACTGTACTCTGTANTTTTCAAGATTCAGGGGTATAAGTGACTCCATCAGAGTCACGTGGCTTTTAAATCAGTCTTTGGTTGTATACTCTGTGTGAGCGTTGGAGCTCAGATGGAAAGGGATCCTGGCAATCTGGAGCCAAGGACTACCACAGAGTCACCAGAAGGGTAGCAGCTTACAGCCCTGCTCCAGGGAAAGTGTTACAGTTCTGCTCCACTCTGGCTCTGGTTGTTACAGCTGGGCTTGGCTTGGGCTTTGAAAGTATCACCTGGACAACAAACCTCACTCAAGAGATTTATTGGGAAGGGAAAATCCAGGAGGATGGCGGCCTCTAGGGTGAGAAGCAGCAGCAAACTGAACAGAATATAGAGGCTTATATAGAGTTTTTTGGGGGAGGGGCAGAGCTTTCCAGGGTAGCTTGGGATTGGTGGGTTTTGGTGGCCTGATTATGGGGCAAGCTCAGGGATTGGTGGGATTTTGTGCTCAGTGACCTCAGGGATGGGTGGGATTCTGCAGCCTCACTCTGGGGCAAGCTTAGGGATTGGTGGGATTCTGCAGCCTCACTCTGGGGCAAGCTTAGGGATTGGTGGGATTCCAAGGCCTGGTCCTGAGGACAAGTCAGGGACAGGGTGTTTTTCCTTGGCCCTTTTTACCTTATACTCTGTATTAGTTACTCTCCTGATTTCTGTGATCAAGTCCCTGACAGAAACAACTTAATGGAGTAAGGGTTAATTTGACTCATGGTTTTAGTGGGGCTTCAGCCTATCACAATGGGGAAGGTAAGGTGAGTGAGATCTGTCTGTGAATGTGGGGGCAGGTGATGGAGGTCCTACCGGACTAGGAATCAGAGAGCCAGATCACAACAAGACCCATCTGTAGTGACCACTTCTGTCATCTAAGCCTCATGTCCCCAAGGTCCAACACCTCCCCAAACAGCACCGGCAGTCAGGGACCAACTGTTAGAATACGTGAGCCTGTGAGGGACATTTTAGATTCAAACCATAGCATTCTGTATTTGTTCCCAAGGCTCATTGCCCGTCTCAAATGCAGATTGCATCCAGATTAACTTCATGAGCACTTAACTTAAAAGGCTCAACACTATTCCAAAGTCCAGAGTCTCAGACCAGCAAAATGGCTCAGCAGGTAAAGGTGCCTGATGACCTGAGTTTAATCCACAGAACCTACAATGGTAGAAGAAGAGAACCGATTCCTGCAAGCTGTCCTCTGACCTCCACACACATGCTAAGACATGTGTGCACCCCCTCACAAATAAACAAATGTAAATAATAATAATAATAATAATAATAATAATAATAATAAAGTGGGGTGATGGTGGCACACGCCTTTAATCCCAGCACTCGGGACGCAGAGGCAGGCGGATCTCTGTGAGTTCGAGGTCAGCCTGGTCTACAGAGTGAGTTCCAGGACAGCCAAGGCTACACAGAGAAACCCTATCTCAAAAAAAACAAAAACAAAAACAAATAATAATAATAATAATAATAATAAAATTAGAGTTCAAAGTTTCTATTAAGAGTCAAGGCAATCTCTGAGTGGTAACTTCTATAAAACAAGAAAATAAACAATAAAAATATCAATCAAACAAGTTATATACTTTCAATATACAATAGCCCAGAGTAATCACTCCCNTTCCAAAAGGGGAGAATGGGGGCACAGCAAGGAAAGATCAGANCAAAGCAAGACTGAACCACTGCAGAGGAAGCACTGCATTGCCTAACGCCACACCCAGCTTCTTTGACATATGTTGGCATTGTTTGAGCTCTATGGGTTTGGTCAGACCTGCCCTATGGCCCTGCCATTTGCAGGATACNTGGTATCTCTCTTGGGCCAGCACCACTGGATGCCTGTAGGTTTCCTTGGTAGACATTCCAGTACTTAGGACTCCCCAACATCCTAGAATTTGTATTGGATAGTTTAACTGTCAACCTGAAGCAACCTTGCCTCACCTGGGAAGAGACTCATTAAATGAGGGATAACTACACTGGGTTGGCCTGTGGCATGTCTGTGGGGAATTGTTTTGTCTGTCTTAATGGACATGAGAAGANCCAGCCTGAGAGTGGATGGCACCATTCCCTGGTTTGGGGCCCTGNGCTATATACAATTAGAGAAAGCTAGCTGAATACCAGACATAGGTTTTAGTTAGGGTTTCTATTGCTGTGAAGAGACACTATGACCACAGCAACTCTTATAAAGGAAACATTTAATTGGGATGACTCACTTACAGTTCAGAGGTTTAGTCCGTTATCATCACGGCAGGACATGGCGGCGTGCAGGCAGATGTGGTGCTGGAGAAGGAGCTGAGAGTTCTACATCTTGCAGGCGACAGGAAGTGAACTGTCTCACTGGGTGTGGCTTGAACATATATGAGACCTCCAAGCCCGCTTCCACAGGGAGACACTTCCTCCAGCAAGACCACACCCACTCTAACAAGGCTATGCCTCCTAATAGTGCTACTCCCTTTGGTGGGCATTTTCTTTCAAACCACCACAACATNCATGCACCCATTCATTCCCTGTCTGAGGATGGGATGTGACCAGCTGTTTCCAGCTCCTGCTGCTGTAAGTTCCATGCAATGATGGACTTAACCTGGGAGCTCGAACTAGAATACCCCCTTTCTCTTCTAAGTTGCTTTTTGTTAGGGCATTTTATCATAGCAACAGTAACAAAACCAGGCAGGTCTCCCTGGAAGCTTTGGCTTCAATGTCTCAACTTCATGAACAGCTCTCTGAGGAGTTTGTGCCGACAACCTGGCTCTGCTACACATCTCCTGGCCTCACAAGTTTTAGTTCTAGAACTTTGGTACAAGCTGCCACAATCATATAATCCTTGCATCGTGTATGCCTGCAAACCCAGCACCATGTAGATGATGTCAAGTTCTGCAGCCAGCTCAAGGTGTAGCTGGGTCCCCTGGGATCATGACTGCAGCAGCCTCGGAGGACCTGCATGGTGGGAGAGAGAATACTTCTCCAAGTGGCCCTACTCAGGATACCGTGAGAAGGCACTCTCTTTTCTCTCTCTTCCTTCCTTCCTTCCTTTCTTTCTCTTTTTTCCCCTTTTCTTGAAAAAGCATCTCCCTATATAGTCCAGAATGGCACCCGAATTCACCATCTTCCTGCCTCAGATTCTGTCTCTTATACACATCTAGATGTGTATAAGAGACAGGGGTTTCTCTGTGTCCTGGAACTCACTCTGTAGACCAGGCTGGCCTTGAACTCACAGAGATCCACCTGCCTCTGCCTCCTGAGTGCTGGCATTAAAAGTGTGCACCACCACTGCCTGGTTGACACTCTCTTTTCAAAAGTCTTCCAAATGTGTGTGTGTTTCAGTTTTATATGCTGGAGTCTTTAATATGTAAAGTTTGGCACTTTGAGGTACCTTTGTTATTGTCCCTTTCTTTCTTCCTTCCTTCCTTTCTTTCTTTTTCTTTCTTCCTCTCTCTCTCTTTCTTTCTTCCTTTCTTTCTTTCTTTTTCTTTCTTCCCCCCCTTTCTTTCTTTCTTTCTTTCTTTCTTTCTTTCTTTCTTTCTTTCTTTCTTTCTTTCTTTCTTTCTTTCTTTCTTTTGTAGTGGTACTAGGGATGGAAGCCAAGTCTTTGTGTATGTTAGGCAAGCACTNTAACCACTGATCTATAGTCTCAGCCTCCAGGTATCTTTTCTAATAATGCTAATCTTTTTTTAACAATGATAGCCAGGTGCAATTTATCTGTACCTGCTTGTCTGCTAGTTCAAGTGTACACAAACCTTCAAACTGTACATTTTCACATCTTTCTGATCTGCTTTTCCTCTAAATTCTTATTATAAACCTGGCTAGAAGTAGCCGCCAAAAACAGTGCCACAGTTTGTCTGCTATGTTTGTCTTGAAATTTCCTCTGCCAGATNAATCAGTCCATCACTTTAGAGTTCAGTCTCATTTAAACCTTCACAGCATTGGCAAAAATATGAGCAGATAGATTCTCTGCCAGAGTGTGCTTTGAATAGCTTCAAGCACGGTTGCCAAAACAGCCTTATTCCCACCCATCATCTCATGAAAACAGTTCCCCCTCCCCCCNAAAAAAGAAAAAACAAGGTTTCTCTGTGTAGCCTTGGCTGTCCTGGAACTCNNTNNGTAGCCCAGGCTGGCCTNGAACTCACAGAGATCCGCCTGCCTNTGCCTCCCGAGTGCTGGGATTGAAGGNGTGCACCACCACCGCACAGCATGAAAACTTTTTAATTTCTACACTTCTATCCAAATTCTGGTCATCAGAATGGCCNGCTAAGCTTTGCTTAGAGTTTTCTAGGACTTCACTAGCTGCATCTTCAAACTTCTACATTCCTCCAGGAAACCAGTTCCAAAGACTTCAACCTCATCATGGTGAGGGCCATCACAGCAAAAACCCCACTAGTCTGGCACCAGTTTTCTGTATTCCTCCCTTTACTCATTTCAAATACCTGATGGAAACAGTTTAAAAGGCGGGGAGGAGGTGTAGTTCTCAGTCCATCATCCTGATAGGGAAGCCGTGGTGGCAGGGGTGTGTGGTGAAGATATTCACATTGCTGCCAGACCACAAGCAGAGGGCTAGACCAGAATCAGGGGTGGGTATAACCTTTAAGGACCACCCCTGGGTAACCTACTTTCACCATCTAAACCCTAAATCCCAAAGTCGACCATCTCCCAAAACAGTGCCGCTAGCTAGAACCAAATGTTCAAGCTTATGAGCCCGTAGGGGGACATTTCACACTGAAATCATTACAAACCTCACATTGTCTCATCCCATCTCGTGGTAGCAGAGCATGTGTGGGGAGTCTAGATGAGTAGAGGGGACTTAACAAACCAAATCCCAAACCCAACAAAGTTCCTGTCCAAAGCTTAAAGTTCAGCTGAAAATTTTAAGCGGCCACACAGAGTGACGAGAATGATGATAAACGGCCTGGGAGACGCCATCCCTGAGGGTCAGTGGTCACTTATGTGGGGGGCAAGGCAAGACCACCTAAAGATGCACAGCCAACCATTGGTGCTGCAAGGATGGCTTCCCCGACTAATTGCCACACAATGCTTATTATCCGTCGGGCTGGCTCCAGTGGTGTGGGAAGAGGCCACGCTCAGACTAAGGGGCATTTGGTTCTCATTCTCCTGGCTCACTTTGGCTTTCGGTTTCTTCCAAGACAAACACCAAATGCTTGCGTGCTGAGACTGTCCGCCCTGGGTGTGAATGCAGATGGAGAGCTTGCCTTTGATTTCTCAAAGCATGGACTTTATTGCCCAAGCTGCTTATTGACTTATGCGCTGATTAAAAGGAAGGAGAAAACCCTCTCCCAACAGAAACCACCCACCAGCCCTTTCCAGGGTTTATAGGAAGTTCAAGTCCGGCAGCCGCTTGGCTGCTGTTGAGGAAAGCCCACATGAGCCAGTTCAGCCTTCACGTTCCAAGAGCAAAAAGTGGCGTCTTGTATCTCCGGGGAAGACAATGTCTTCCCTTAAAAAGATAAGTTAGAGGCCAGAGAGATGGCTCAGTGGGTGAACATGTTTGCCCTGTAAGTCTGAGGATCCGAGTGCGAATCTCCAGAGCCTATGTAAAGGCTGGGTGTGGAGTGTGGCTACAATCCCAGCACTCCCAACAGGGAGATGGGGACGGAGACAGAGACAGGAGCATAACCTTGGTGTTGGTCTCAAACAAGGCAGAAGGTGAGGACCAACACCCAAGGTTGTGCTCTGACTTTCGTTTGCACGCATGTACACACAGGCACCCACATTCACTCATACAAATGCATGGCCATATGTGCATGCATGCACACACGTACATATGTTGGTTCTCTTAACTCTGGTGTTTGCTGCAACTAGAGAAATGGCCTTTCCCTTCCCCAAACAGTCTGTAACCGTTAACTCATGGCTGCCCCTATGTCCCACCTTTTACACTCCACAGACTGCTTCAGACACTTTGGGAATAGACATTTGTGGTTCATTCCCATTTTGAATCACTAAAATCATTTTGCGAAAACATAGTTGTTGATATGGGAATAATTTCACAGTATATTTCACAGCACTGTCTATAGTGCTGGTACGGGGAGTGGTGATTAAAATGTGACCGTCATCATCTCTGGACTTTGAGATTACTGGTGACTTGGGTCTCCTATCTTTCTGTACCACATGTCATCTTTAATTTTTAAAAAAAATATTCTTTATTTTATGTGTATGAGTATTTTGCTTGCATCTATGTCTGTGTACCACATGTGTGCCTGGTGCCCTNGGAGGTCAGAAGAGGGGGTAGGATCCCCTGGAACTGGAATGACAGACAGTTGTGATCATGAGCTTCTCTGTAGGTGTTGGAAATTGAACCCAGATTCTTTACTAGGGCAAGTGCTCTTAACCTCTGTGTCTCTCCAGGCCCTCACGGGTTCCTTTTTTGATTTTTATTTATTTAGAGACAGCTTTGGCTGTCCTCGAACTTGCTATGTAGATCCGACTGGCTTCAAACTCAGGGAGATCCTCCTGTCTCTGCTTCCCGAGTGCTGGGATTAAAGGCATGCACCACCATGCCGGCTTCTCACATGTCATCTTAATGAATAGTCCTTCCTCCCTCTGTCTCTCTTTCTCTCTCTCTCTCTCTCTCTGAGTATAGATTCAGCACCGTCTTCCGTTTTAGCCATTCCCTGGGGTTTGTGGAATGCACGTTCCCCTCCTCCAGATAAGGGAGTTCCTGCATAGCACTGTAGAAAGGTGGGTTGGACGCTATAAACCAGGGACTAGGGGTGTAGCTCACTGGAAGAGCAAGTGCCTTGTATGCCCATGGGCCTGGGTTTGAGCCAAAGCTAAGCAAAATAAATAAACTTATTAATTAAATAAAATCATTTTAAAAGGTCTACTTGGAGGAAAATTTTATTCTTAACTGCTTTTATTGGAAAATAAGGGCCAATGGCCACAGAAGATTGAATACTTCATGAGTGATCCAATTGTTAAACAGTTTCAGGGGGAGNTATCAAAGCCAGAAGACCCCCTAGGTCATCATCTGAGCCATTAGAAGTCTCTAAGGGACATTCAGAATCTTTCAAGAGACTCCGTGGTGAATTCCAGACCCAAGGACACAGTTTATGAGAACTAAGGCCAGGTGTGCCTGGGAAGGGAGCAGCGAGGCATTACACTGAGCTAGAACACGTGATAATTTTGATACATTGGGTTTTTGTGTTGTTTATTTTGAGACAGAGTCTCATGTAGCTGAGGCTAGCCCCAAACCCGATATTTAGGTTGACTTTGAATTTCTCGTCTTCTTGCTTCTACCCCTACCTCCCGAGTNCTGAGATTACAGGATGTGCCACCATGTTGGGCTCATGCAGTACTGAGGCCTCCCAGCCTTGGGCTTTGTGCGTGCTCGAGGAGCACTCTACCCACAGAGCTAGATCCTGGCCGATTCAGTATCTGCTTGAACTCAATTTGTTACCAAAGCACTCTGGGACCTTCCTGAGTCAGCTCACTGACAATCTCACTCACTCCCTGAGCCCTGAGAGTCACACGGCCCTTAAAGACATATGCTTTACTTCCTAGGAGCAGCACATTGCCCAGAACTCATCACCTGCCTGATGCATTTACACGTTTGTAAATGGAATGAATGGATGGACGGGGACCCACTGGACATCTGGCACACAGCACAGGCCTAAGACTAGAGGATGTGTGCACCTGTGATGACAGCATTGAGGGATAATGATGGTGGGCAACAGTGGGAGCTGCCAAACAGAGTCAGTTTCTATAACGGAAATCACAACCCTGAGGGACTCAGTGAGGGACGCTAATTGAATCCACATGTCAGGATTGGGTCATAGCCTGTTTGCTGGGTTGGGTATAGCTGAGGGCAGTGAGGAAAAAAAAAAGAGCCCAATATGGCTGCTGGTGCCACCAGGCCTCTGGACATAGGCCAGATACAGCTATTGCTCTCCTGGGAATCCCATCCTGCCTCTTGGCCTCCACCAGGACCTCTTCTGTAGCCATGGTGGATGAGGATCAGCAATTACCTTCGTTAAAATGAGCCACCACCTCAGTAACCACTAGGCAGAAACTGGGCGTCTCCCTGACTACCCGCTACTAAAAGCTTGTTCTTTGACTGTCAGGGAGAAGGTTGGTCTTCACCATTTTAGTTTTTAACTTGCCTGAAGGTGGAAGTCTTTGGACCAGTTTGCAGAACTCTCAGGGCTCAGGCTCTCCACAGGCAATCACCTCAGAATCCCAGAGATGGGACTTAGCCTCCCTTCTATGCCTTGACCCCAACTTGGCTGCAGCCAACCCCTGAGTTCTCCCTTTAAATCTGTCTTCAAGGCTTAGTGTGCAGGTGTGAGCTGGAGACACTGAGGCTATCAGCTATCTGGAAATGCTGCCTCCAGCTGTGGAAGACGTAACCATGGTCACCAGCAAGCGCCTGCTGATTTCTCACAAGTGCAATTTATAGGCAAAAATTTTGCTCTTCATAAAAAGGTCCCACGCTCCTGTCAGGGAGGGTAATTGCGGCTTTTAGCTGCCTGTGTCACAGTCATTATCCATTTCCTCATGTGCTTAGTGGCTATTGCCCATGGGATTTAGGTCATATTCTTGGTTAATGAGTAAAAGAGGATATGAGGTGGACATCCAAGNCTGGTGACTCAGTCCCTGTGAGTGGCTCTTCCCAGATCCGGCCTTGGTTTGTTCGCATTGACTGTGCCTAGCTTGGGGACAGTGTAGAAGCCTGAGTGAAATGGGCTTCTGCATCTCATCTACAGAAACTATTGCTTTCATTCGTGTTGCAGGGGTATCACAAGGGTCTCGTGGCTCAATGAGCTGAGAAAATCTGGTACACGGTAGCCATCTTTATTTGGGCCACGTGACCCTAGAGTCCCATATTTACTGCTCCCCCATTTCCCCACGGGGGCCCGAGTCCACATACTGTTTTATCTGTGGCAGATGCTGAATGGACATTTGAGACTAAATTCCAAACAGCTGTGAGAGCCTACTGTGGGATTTCAGGCTACTCCCTTTACCTGACCCCATCCTTGTCCATTGGTTTGCACATTCCATTAGAACCGATGGCACTCTTTCTCCTACCTGAGGTGGGGCCTGAGAGAGGCAGACTTAATGGCACCTCCCTCCTCCTCAGGCTGCCTCCTCACCTTCTTTGCAACTGTATATGGTGGTTAGACTTGGAAATTAAATATTCTTCCTGATGAGGAGGAAGCACGGTTCAAAGCAGGAAAACTATTTGTCCAGGTCACAGAACTAACTCCAAAAAGGAAAAAATCTAGGCTCAGTGTNGAGCAGTGTCCTAGCTTCCCAGGCCTTCTGCACGGGAAGATGAAGGAACCCCTTGGAAACAAAGCCTTGGGAGAATACAAGAGATTCTGGGATCCTGCACCCCGGACCCCCACCCTCTTTCAGGTTACAGAACCCAGAACTTAGCCCCAGGGATAAAGGGATTGGTACAGGCCAAGACTCACTGCTCCAGTGCAGCTTCGACCTACTTACCAGGAACAGATAGCCCACTGGTGACAAATGAGTAGCTGTCTCTCCTCTGGAGAGAGTTCCAGTGAGACACCAGTAGTGTGATTGTGGGGCTGCTCCCAGGAGCACCCCATAACCTCAATACCCAGAAGCCAGATGTCAAGGAGAAAGTGTGAGGTAGGCTCAGCACGGGTGGGAGGTTGGACTAGCACAGGTTAGGAAGGGTTGCCAAGTCTGGCTCTACCAGTCGCCAGCTGTGCTCTGATATGTAAAATGTGGACAGTGTATTTATCTCAGGTGGGTGTTGTAAGGACTGAGTTAATATGTACAAAGCACTTGTGAGTTTCCTGGCCCAGACTAAACCTGGGAAGTGTATGCTAATGTCATGAACTGGCCAGCATGCAGACNGTACTCAGTGCTCAGTTGGCCTGAATTCCCAGTCCTTTTCCAGGAAGCAGGGGACAGCCAAACCTTTTGGATCCAGGAACTCCCTCTCATTCCCACCATCTTGTTCACAACCGAGCTTGGCTTCGACAAGGCATGCATCATGGATCGGCAGCCCACGTGCAATGCAATCAGACACTAAGGACATTTCATGTATGCTTGTTTGTGTTGTTTGACTTTTCTGACTTGGATAAAATACTGCATTACCTATTATTATTAATAATAATACAGAATTAATAATATTACTGTATTATGTCTGTTTTTGTTTGTTTTGTGTGTGTTGTGTTATCTCACCAATCCAGCTCAAATAAAACCTTGTGTTTACTTCTGCTTTAATTTTAATTTCTCTGCAAACCATTCAGAGAAGAGTCATCTATATTTATCTGTTGATCCTTTTAATCTCGATGGAGAGGCTACATCATTTCGACCCGCATGTAACTTGACCTCACAGTTTACAAATGCCCTCCCTGACCTGTCCACTGGCAAGAACAAACCCAGCGTTCCTATAGGAGAGCGAGGATTGTGAGGATTGCTCCCTGTCTCCTTTTCAGGAATGTGGAAAGCCAGGCCTACAGGAAAACAACTTCTTTGAGATGCAAGGGGACTTGAAGGCCGACCTGACAGGCTGTATGTCCTTCTGGGAAAATACTCTCCCGCCTACCTTTAACATAGTGCTACAAACATAGATGGAAGGTTCTTTCCTTAATATTATTTCAAAATACAAAATGATACTATATTTTTTTTCTATGCTGTTACCCTAGTGTCCCCAGAATGGCTGTGCTGTTGTGAATTACTTCGCAGCTCAAGCCTTTGCTCATTTAAGCCACACTTTGTTTGTTTATTCGTTTGGTCGGTTGGTTGTTTTTTGAAACAGGGTTTCTTTGTGTAGCCCTAGTTGTCCTGGAACTCCCTTTGTAGACCAGGCTGGCCTTGAACTCACAGAGATCTGCCTACCTCTGCCTCCTGAGTTTAAGCCATACTTTTTGCTATGTTAGGAGCAAAACTACTGCAATTTGGGGTGGGGTAGGGGACAGGGAAATTTTTTAAAATTTATTTATTTTATATGCATTGGTGTTTTACCTACATGTATGTCTGTGTGATGGTGTCAGATCTTAGAGTTACAGACAGTTAGTTGTGATCTGCCGTGTGGTTGCTGGGATTTGAACCTGGGTCCTCTGGGAGAGAAGTCAGTGCTCTTAACCACTGAGCCATCTCTCCAGCCCAGGACAGGGAAATTTTATTCCTTTGAATTATTTCCTTCGAACAAATGGACAAGAATGGGATCAAGGACTCAATGAGCGTGGATTTATGACTTTCTGTTCTCTTTGGTACTATTAACTGTGGTGATGTATTGTGTCTCCCAATATACTGTGTCTCCCAATGAAATTTATCTGAGGATCAGAGGAAAAAGCCAGCTACTATAAGTAAACATACAAGTCAGGCAATGGTAGTACACGCCTTTAATCCTATCACTTGGGAGGCAGAGATCTGTCTGGATCTTTGTGAGTTCAAGATCACTGGGGAACAGAGCCAGGCATGGTGACNCATGCCTTTAATCCCAACACTAACCATAGAGGTCTGGAGGTCTGTACAGACAGACAGGAAGTGANAGAACTGGGCAGGAAGAAGAAGTGATGTAGCTGGGCTGAGAGAGCCAATGAGAGAACAGAACAGAAAGGAATATAAGTGTGGGTATACAGGAAGTAACTCCCTTTGGAGACTGAGGAGTTGGTGAGATGAGGTTAGCTGTGGCTTTTCCTGTTTCCCTGATCTCTCAGGTTTTCACCCCTATATTTGGCTCCATGTTTTTTATTTAATAAAATTGTTTAGCAATTTGTCTACAATTAACCAGAGAAAAATCAGCCTATTTTCTTATTATCCATCAATGTAGCCATTTATTTCCTTGTTCATGCATCCAACTACCCATCTGCCCCTCAACTAATATCTATCCATTCATCCTTTTCTATTTCCTCCAAGCCTTAAACATATGGCAGACATTTTTTTAAATGTGCTCTGACATATATGTAAATGTGGATATGGGGGGGAAGTCCCTGCCCTCCATCCCACCACCAAGTGTCTACTCTTGATGAAGGACTTCTTGTGACAAGCCCTTGCGGCTGCCCAGGCTCCCCCTGAGCAACACATTCCCAGGTTCTGTTCCCACCTGGCTGCCCTGGACTGACTCTCACTGATGCCAGTGGTCCCAGCAGTCTTGGCTTCCCTTTGCTTGTTTTGGAAGGCCTGGCCCTATAGCTAAAGCCACCGGAGGGTTCTAGCTATTTCTCCAGGGCCTGCCTGGTGGAGAGTCTGTGCTGGAGACGTACAGCCTGAGCCTGGTGGGGTGGGAGTTTGTGTCCTGAGGGGGAAGAATAGACCAGTTAGTTCCAGACAACCTAGAAGGTGAGTGGCCTGCTGTGGAATAGTGACGGAGGCAGACTGATCTGGCCTCCATGGTGGCCTTGGAAGATGATTTTTGAGATGCTCTGCTCTTTCCTATAGCATGTGGCCAGCAACCTCAGCTTGTCATTTGTCACTGTGTGTCTATGTAGGTAACTCCAGGGGATGCTTTCTTTAGAGGAATGTTGGCAATCAGTTTTACACACACACACACACCTGGCTAGATCAAACTCACAGATGTCTATCTTCTTCTGCTGGAATTAAAGGCATGTGGTACCATAACTGGTTTGTTTCTATACTAAGTGAAATACTGCTGTGGTAAAAATATACAGTTCTTTGATTCCCCTGAGAAGTAAAAACAAGTTCCTTGATTTCCCCGTGGAATAGAGTTCCTAGGACAGCCTTAAGGGCCTGAGGTGCAGGGATCTAAATGAGTCAAGGAAGGGATGAGGCTGAGAGACATGGATCAGGGCTGCATTACCTTGTTTCCAGAAGCCATATCATGGCAAGGTGCCATGAGCCTTGACCTCGGACCTGGCATCAGAACCTCACTCTAGCTACTTCCTACCTGTGTGACTGTGAACAATCTAGTGCTGTGACTTCATTGACATGACCAAATTCCTGGGAAGGGCTCCTTGAGGGAGGAAAAACCTATTTGGGCTCATGGTTCAAGGGGACAGAACAGAGGCCATTGGTCATGGTGTGTTGGCAGTCAGGAGCAGAGACAGTTAAATGCTGGCACTCAACCAGTTTCCTTCCTTCCTTCTTTTCTGTTTTCATTTTTTAATTAAAAATAGATTCTTGCCGGGCAGTGGTGGCGCACGCCTTTAATCCCAGCACTCGGGAGGCAGAGGCAGGCGGATCTCTGTGAGTTCGAGGCCAGCCTGGGCTACCGAGTGAGTTCCAGGAAAGGCGCCGCCAAAGCTACACAGAAACAAACAAACAAACAAACAAAAAATAGATTCTTTTCTCACACAATATATCCTGTTCATAGTTTTCCCTCCCTCTGTTCCTCCCAGCTCCTTCCCACCTCCTCTCCCCTCCAGATCTACTCCCTTTCTGTCTTTCATTAGAAAAGAACAGGCTTCTAAGAGNTAACAAAACATGACAAAATAAAATATAAGATGAAGCAAAAACTATCTCATTGAAGTTGGACATGGCAACCCAACAGGAGGACAAGTGTCCCAAGAGCAGGCACAAGAGTCAGGGACCCACTAGTTCTCACAGCCAGGAGTCCCATAAAAATACTAAGCTGATAGCTATAGTATGTATATGCAGAGGACTTGGACCCTGTGCTTGCTGCTTCAGCCTCTGTGAACTTATATGTGGCTTGCTTAGTTGATTTAGAGAGCTGTGTTCTCATGGTGTCCTCCATCCCCTCTGGTTCATTCAATCTCTCCACCTCCTCTTTCACAGGATTCCCTGAGCTCTGAGGGAGAGATTTGATGGAGACCTCACATTTAGACTCTCTGTGTAATGTCTGGCTGTAGGTCTCTGCATTCGCTCCCATCTGCTACCTGAGGAAGCTTCTCTGATGATGTCTGGATAAGGCACCGATCTATGAGTATAGCAGAATGTCATTAGGAGTCATTTTATTAGAACTTTAAAAAAAAATACCAGTAGTGTTTAGTTTTACTGTAGGTCTCTGAGCATTCTAGTCTCTGGTTCTTGGTCATCCAAGTGGTGTCAAGCATGAATTCCTTCTTGTGGAGTGGGCCTTAAGTCAAATTGGGTTGACTACTCACACAAGTTCTGTGCCACCATTGCCGTAGCACATTTTGTAGGCAGGACAGATTGTAGGTCAAAGATTTTGTGGCTGGGTTGGTGTCCATGTTTCTCTTTTGGTAGCCTGCAGAGTACCTTTTTGAACCACAGAGACTAGGATGTAGGGATAAAGGCTCCATGTAGGCACCAGCTCAACTTCTCTGTGTTCAATGAGTTGTTTGAGTGTATCTCCGGCAATGGGGCCCCACTGTGGGTTTGTGGAGAGTGACCATTTGTCTTAGCAACAGCCTGGGTTCTTTGGGAATTCCCATGGGACTCCATTGGCCAACAACTCAATTAAATGTAACCCAGTCCCACCACTGGCCCTGACTAGCGACAAGAGATGGCCAGTTGAGACTCTGTATCCTGCATTACTAGAAGTCCTCATTAGGATCACCTTCATACATTCCAGGAAGTTTCCACTATATTAGGTTTCCACACCACCCCAAAAGCCCCCCAATTCCAGCCATCTCTCCCTGCACTCTCTCTCCCTACCTGATCCCCCATCTCTTGTCCTTGCTCAACCGCAGTCTACCAGTAAAATCAATTCTATTTCTTCCTCTCAAGGAGATACATATATCAGCCCTAGATGCCCCACTTTTTATATAATAGCTCCGCCTTTTTACCTAACCGTTCTGGGTCTATGGATTTTAGTTTGGTTATTTACTTAATGGCTATTATCCACTTGTAAGTGAATACATACCATATTTATCTTTCTGGGTCTGGGTTACTTTACTCAGGATGATTTTTTTTCTAGCTCCATCTATTTGCTTGCAAATTTCATGAGTAATATTCCCTTGGGTAAATGTACCACATTTTCTTTATCCATTCTTTGGCTGAGGTTGTTTCCAGTTTCTGGATATTATGAATAAAGCTGCAATGAACATGGTTGAGCAAGTGTCTGTGTGGTATATGCCAAAGAGTGGTATAGCTGGGTCTTGAGGTAGATCAATTCCCAACTTTCTGAGGAACTGCCATATTGATTTCCATAGTGACTGTACAAGTTTCCACTCCCACCAGCAATGGAGGAGTGTCCCCCTTGCTCAACATCCTCGCCAGCATGAGCTGTCACTTGTGTTGATCTTAGCCATTCTGACAGGTATCAGACAGAATCTCAAAGTAGTTTTGATTTGAATTTCCTTTATGGCTAAGGATATTGAACATTTCTTTAAGTGTTTCTCAGTCATTTGAGGTTCCTCTGAGGAAATATTGAGAATGCTCTGTTT
>LZPO01087171.1:75923-87821 GCA_001675575.1 Neotoma lepida | reverse complement strand
TAGTGTCATGACTCTTGGTTGCCTCCCAGAATTTTGTTTTGTTTTGTTTTCCAAGACAGAGAGTTCTCTGTGTACCCCTGGTTGTCCTGGAATTCACTTTGTAGACCAGGTTGGCCTGGAACTCAGAGATCTGCCTTCCTCTGCCTCCTGAGTGCTGGTATTAAAGGAGTGCACCACTCCTCCCGGCTTTGCCTACTAGAATTTTATGGTAAGACCTATTGCTAAAGTCACTGCACATTTTGGTCACAGGGCATGAAAAGATCAAGCTGGAACTAATCTGGAAGCCTCCTCCCTCCTGGCTAGCTTTCATAGTGCCAAGAGATGATAAGCAGGCTGCTAGAAGAAAAAAATTATCCATGGTTTTACTCAGCTATAACTTCTGTGAACTATAACAACAATGCCAGATAAGATATGTCCTCTGGTGTAATAGTGGCATGCCTTTATAGGAATAACAAACTACTTTCTGATTGGATTTGAAGCCTGATACACAGGAGGGAATACATGCCTGATTATGTAAACCTCTTTGTTGGCATTCTGGCCCGCCCCTTGGGGACCCACCCTGCGTCCTGACGTAAATCCTCCTTTAAGGAAAAACCCCTCCCTTCTTCGTCCTCTTCCCCTTCCTCACCATGAGGTGTGCACACCTCCACTTTCCCCCTTTCTCTCCCTCTCTCTTTCTTCCTCTCTCCCTCTTTCTCTATCTCTCTATTATAATAAACTGCCCACGTGAATGTTGTTTCTGCATGGTATGAGTGACTTTCCACATGCTGCAGCCTGCCGCACATCTGCATGGCGTGTCTCCCTTACCCACTAGGGCACTTTGGCCCAACCTGCCAAGGCCTCCAGTGTGCTGTATCATTCATTACACTGTTCAAGAGCCCTTGGTTGAGGACGAATAATAGGCCCCAGTGTGGAGCATACTATGGTATTTTGCTAAGTGGTCATGTAGTCAAATTGCCTTCTAAATACGCATGCTTATATATCCATAAATTAGTGCTGCCTTCATCTTTCATCAGGGAAGCTTCCTATGGTAGGCAATGGTTAATGCCATATGGTTTCTACCTATAGCTGACCAAAATGCCTAGATTAAATGATGGTGGAGTGCTCATTCCTCAATGGGACATCCATATTGTTCCATTGGAAGCTCTGCCTCAGTGCCCCTCCTCCATCTCCAAACCTTGGCCCTCAGAAAGCCCACCAAGGGGCAGCTCCTCCCCTAGCTGCTCAGCACCTACAGGATATTTAAGCTCCAGTCCATAGACCTACCAAATGATTTCTCCTCTTCCCCTGAGATCACCTGGGAATGCTTTGCTTAGATTAAAACCTGATCTTGTTAATTTGGCTTGATTTGGCTTATTGCATCGGAGGAGAAACCCATTACTGGGGATTCAAAATACTTCTCACCTATCATCCCCTCCAGAACTCAGAGAACATGGAGGAAGAGAAGGAAGAGTATAAAGGCCAAAGGATGGAAAGATGTGCAACCAAAAGGTGTCTTGTAGACATGACATCATCATTGCACTTATGAACTTATGGCAGCAGTGGCTACCTGAACAAGACCTGCATAAGACTGAGTCCACCAATAATTCNCCATAGATGGGGGAAGGACCATAAGGCCCCCATCCCTAAGGAACAGTGGCAGTTACTGGNGGGGTGGGCATCATTTTCTTCAGTGGTGTAGCCATTGATAAGTTGCAGGTGCTTCAGTAAATAACCTCCCATTCAGAGTTGTGCTAGAAACTAATTATAAACTCAGTGGGTAACAAACAAAATAGAGGATATGAAAGTGGAGTGGGTGGGGCTTATTGGGAAGAAGGTTTCAGTGGAGGAAGAAAGGGGTATAAGGGTGAAAATGAGAGGGGGGTAGATAGATTCCCTTGGTAGCATAGAGGTTGCCTACAAACAAGAAGTGAGTTGTATGGATGCAATGTGACCTGTTGCCCAAGGTCCTGCTGTAGGGACTTCTCTGCCATGATGGACTGTGACCTGAACTGCAAGCCAGAACAAACTTAAAGTGCTTGTATCAGGGTATTTTACCACAGCTATAGGGAAAGGAAGCAAGACAGGGACCAATACACTTCTCTCTTTGGTGAGAGGCTTTGGGCCTCCTTTGAGGTTCGGAGACTCCCCATCTGTGAGGCAGGCTCCATCCTGCCAGGGGCTGAGCAGCAGGAATGGCCTGGAAAAAGGGTTGGGAGTTTGAAGAGTTGCTGCTTCCAGTGTACAGCCAATCTTGCCAGGAAAGCATGGAGCAGTTCCCTGGCATGGAACTATCTCTAGGAAGCACAGGCAAAAGGCTCAGATCCAGGCCATCAGAACTGCTGGAGGGCATCTGAATTCTGCCAGACCCAAACCTGATATAGACAAGGAGCAGGCCACCTCACCCATGGTCACAGAGTCATGAGGAGACCACACTTTATTACTGCTTCTGTCATAGGAACACAAAGTGACACATGCCCTCCACATTCTTGGTCACTAGTCTAACCTTTAGATTTAGAGACTCAGGTAGACTATTAATCTGTATTTCTTAATTACATGTTACAATTTTAAATGAGTTGAATAAACATAATACCTTAAACAAGAGTATAAATATATATACAGTATAACAAAATTGACCTTAAATTTGTATTAACAAATCAAAATCCATACCAATATAAAGTATTTTGAGATTAACAGTTGCTTTTGGATTAGATTCAATAATCTACACTTTAATCCTATCATTTCTATATCCCCTTTTCTTTTTTAGAATGAGATCCCTAATCTAATCTCTTTTGTTCAGCTTTTTCTCTGACCATTATTCGTAAAAATTTGTCACTAACCCCCCTAAACAAATGACAAATATCCATAATTTATTTTTGGAAATGAGGGCATAGTTCTCTAGACTACTTCCTGCTGATTGGGGGTACTGGTAGTCTTATGGGGACCCAAAGAAAATTTAGGATTATGGTCAAGTCCTGACTAGAGTAGTCTGTGAGTCTGAATCATCTCAGCCAGCAGCCTTGAAACCTTTCTGGATGCAGAACTCAGAGGAAACTGCAACAGAGGTGCTCTGAAACATTGGATCATCTGAGCCATCTGTTCACATTGGAGATTTTTCAGGGGGTCTTGTTTGATCAAACCATATTAGCCTGGAAGCAATCCAAAGGTTCTCATTGTCTGTGGGAACAAAAGCAGAACCTCTTTTCCAAAGCAATAGATCCTTAGACCCAAATTTTAAAATATATATGTTGGTTTAACTTAGCAGCCCCCATAATCAAATGTCTGTCTGCAGTTAAAAAAAAAAAAATCCCAAAGACAACACAATAATTTACAGTATCCAGACTCTCTGTTTATATTCATCTCTATGTGACTTTAAAAAAAAATTACTCTATTTCTTTTTAAGGACTTTCTCTACCCTTTTTCTTTCTTTCTTTTCTTTCTCTCTCAAGCCTATGTACATTTGTAAACACACTGTAACCAGTTTAGGGTTTTTTTCCCCCATCTGATGTGTATCTGTAATCATTTTCTGACCATTGCTTTAAGCTGCTAGGACCAAAGCGGCAGGATGCTAGTCCACTGCCCAAGGAGCAAGATGTCAGTAGACCAGTAATGCCATGGTCATGTGGCAAAACATAGATTAATAGAAATGAGTTAAATGCCGGGTGGTGGTGGCACAGGCCTTTAATCCCAGCACTCGGGAGGCAGAGGCAGGCGGATCTCTGTGAGTTTGAGGCCAGCCTGGACTACAGAGTGAGTTCCAGGAAAGGCCCAAAGCTACACAGAGAAACCCTGTCTCGAAAAACCAAAAAAAAAAAAAAAAAAAAAAAAAAGAAAAAAAAGAAATGGGTTAATTTAAGATGATAGAGCTAGCTAGCAAGAGGCCTGCCATAGGCCATACAGTTTGTAAATAATATAAGCCTGTGTGTTTACTTGGGACCGAGCAACTGCGTAACACAGGAGAACTTCCGCCTACATGGTACACATACACATATTCGAGCAAAATACTTACACACATAAAGTAAAAACAAATCTTAAAAAAATCCTACAAGTCAATCTTATTTTTATTTTATAATCAAATCATAAAGTTGAGAGAAAAAAGGGAAAAATACTCAGGTTAATACTATTTCTAGTACTCTATTCCTTTCTAATGATTTGAATTTAATTCTGCTATTTTCCTTCTGTCTGAAAAGGAAACCTTTGGATTTTATGATACTAGGGATTGAACTGAGGGCTTTGCACAGGTAAACATTCCAGCCCTGTCTCTCCCCAGCCGTTAAGTGCTTCCTTTTGCACGTCTGCTAGTGACAGACTCTCCCAGTTTTCTTTCATTTGAAAACATCTCTATTTTGCATCCATCCTTAGATTTTTTTTTACAGATTTAGAATTTTGTATTGACATATTTATTATTTTTAGCAATATATTTAAAAGTTCTCTTCCATCCTCCTGGTCATGTTGTGTCTGATGAAGCAGCAATGAGAAAACATTGTACATTTCCCTGCATGTTATGTGCTGGTTTTTTTTTCCCTGCTACTTTTGCAAAGGTTGTCCATTTGTCATTTTGTAATCTGTATGCAATATACTCTAAGANATCCTACTTATTCATTCAAAGCTAATACTTTGAATCATCTATATACTTATACTGTATAGATTCTTTCTGGATCTTACAAATCTATAGATTTGAAGGTTTATGATAGATCTCATTTGAGAAATTCCCAGCTATTGTTTCCTCAGCTTTTTTCTGCCCTATTATCTTTCTCATTTCCTTCTGGAACTTCAGTCATCCTTATCTTAGATTGCTTAATATACCTCAGAGGTTCTGCTCTTCCTTCAATTAAAACAAAAATCTCTGCTCATCATAGTGGTGGATTTCTATGGATCGATCTTCAAGGCTCCTTATTTTTTCTTCTGTCATTTCCACTCTGATGTTAAACTTAACCGGTATAATTTTTTTAAACTCTAAATACTTCACTGTACCTTCTGTTGTTTCTATTGATTAGCTCAAATGTCCTATCTTCATTCATTACAAGCACAGTTTAAAATTTTCAATGAGGATATTTTGCATAATTGCCATTTAAAAATTCTTCTGCTAATTCTCCATGCAGCTTCCAGCTTCGATCTCAGTTGACACACTTCTCTTTTTGGAGTGCGTTCCATTTTCTTGGTTGTGTCATATCCTAGACACCATGAATGTTAAATTACAGCAATTTTGGATTCTGATGGATTGCATCATTTCCCCCTGAAGGGTATTGTGTTCTCTCTCTCCCTTCTTTTCTTTTTTCCCTCCCAGTACTGGGAGTTGAACCCAAGGTTTTGTGCATGCCACATAAGTACTCTACTAACTGACCTAGATCCCGAGCCACATAAGTACTCTACTAACTGACCTAGATCCCGAGCCACATAAGTACTCTACTAACTGACCTAGATCCCGAGCTCCCCTTCTCTTTCATTAAAAATAACCCACCTTCCTCCTTTGTCTTTCTTCAGAGCAGGCAAACATTTTTATTGAATTNAAACTACAAACATTTGGCCAGGACTTACAATCTCACTTCAGACCATTTGTCCTTAGCTGGGCTACTTTGAGTCTGTTTTGCAATTTGGAATTTAGGAACCAGGAGAGAGGGGAAGGTTGAATTTGAGCTGCTGCTGCTTTCTTCTTCCTCTTCCTCCTCCTCCCCCTCTTCTTCCTCCTCCTCTTCCTCTTCCTCCTCCCCCTCTTCCTCCTCCTCCTCCTCCTCCTCCTCTTTCTTCTTGAGACAGACTTTCTCTGTGTAACAGACATAGCTGTCTTGGAACTTGCTCTGTAGCCCAGGCTGGCCTCGAACTCACAGAGCTCCGCCTGCCTCTGCCTCTTGAGTGCTGGGATAAAAGGCGTGCGCCAGGCGAGCATCCTCTTCTAACCCTATGTCATCTGTATTTCTAGTCTGTGTGAAAGGCTGCTGATGGGTCCTACCTTTGATAACAGCCAAGCACTTAGCACAAGTGGAACGACATAGGTGAGGGAAAATCCACCAACAGCCTCACANTGGCACTAACACCCGGGGCTGTTGGAATCAAAATACCTCTGGCTCCAGCTAAATGTGCCCCCACTCCTCCTGTATTAGTTATGCTGGTTCTGTGATGCTACTCAGGTTGTTCCGTTGAGTGCTGAGAGGACGAATGTTTTGCAGCTGTGGCTTCCTGGANCATGCTGACCTTTCCTTGACCCTGGGTGCTGAGGCACGTGGCAGGGCCATTCTCAGAGGGTGTATAAGGCAGAAGGGAATGATGAAAGGTGTGCTAGTTCTAGTGCTAGTTCTAGTCCCAGTTCCAGTCCCAGATGCTTGGTGAATAAAGGTCCTGGATGTTTGCAGTCTAAGAGTGTGTGCTGCGTTCAATCCCGACTCCCTCCGCCAGATCCAGACTTGTGTCGTGTGGGTGCGGCACGGGGCTGCTGCCCTTTCCAGCACAGAGCTCAGACCACAGCTGATCTCCAGAAAAGAGCCATAGTGTCCCCCTTTTATCTCTAGTGTCAGACTCAGCCAAGGCAGGCTCTGAGCAGCCTATATGGCCTGAGGTGTCTGGGTTGTGTAGGAGTGTGTGGATCAGGGGAGATGTCTGGGTTGTGTAGGAGTGTGTGGATCAGAGGCTGATAGAAGAGGTGAGAGGGGTGGTTGAATGGAAGGTAGGCCTAGGTAGCCTGGGCAGGGCATAGAAAAGGGAGATATGGAGAAGGCTGGAGGCAGCCTCCAAGTGGAGACTTCTAGTCAGGCCAGGGGCCGGCCATCCACCTGGGGCATAGACTGAACTCGTTTCTTCTCCTGATGAGCTGGTTGAAGCTATGGTGTTGTGTTACATTGAAAAAGAACTCATAAAATAAAAAGAAATTATATAACCATTTAGTCAGCTGTTCAGAACCCCCAATACACTGTGTGCTGGACACAATGGGGACCTAGGAAGCTGAAGAGGAAGGGATCTGAGGGACCTTCACGTCCAGCTCCGATTTTGATGGGAAGCCTTTCAGAACAGGCTTGACACTGGGTATCCTGCAAAGAGATCCAGAGGAAGCAGGCCAGGGCTCTCGGCACATGCGCAAAAAAGAAGCTGAGCACTCAAGACATGGATCCAGGGCAGAGGTTAAACCAGATGTTATTAAGAAAGTAGTACTTGTAGACACCCTGGTTTTAGAGTTAGAAATGGACTATTCTTTATTAGTGAGGGCAAAAAGAAAAACTCTGGGAGCAGGTATGTGAAGTTGAGTATGGTCGTGAAACACTTCTACCCCATACTAATTGGGTTCTGGGAGCCTACTATGGAAGGCCAAAGCTAGGGCAAGGGCCCACAGTGACTGGCTGGTTGGTTTATTCCAGCTGTTTATGTCTGTTCTGCCCATATGAAATGTATCTCAAAATNAGCAAAATTTACATTGGGATTAGTTGAAAAATAATTTTGACATCATAAAACTCTTATAGAAACAAGCTTGGTGGTGGTGGCCCACACCTTTAATCCCAGCACTCGAGAGGCAGAGACAGGAGGATTTCTGTGAGTTTGAGGCCAGCCTGGTCTACAGAGCAAGTTCCAGGACAGCCAGAGCTACACAAAGAAACCCTGTCTCAGAATACAACAACCACAAAAACATCTCTTTTAGAAACAAAGACTTTCACTAGAAGAAAAGGGCTGTGTTTGGAAGAAGTGAGCTAAGAGATTGAAAGCACAATTTCCAAATAGCTGACAGAAAGTGTACTGCTGAATGGAGATGAGCAATGCAAAAATACCACACACACACACAAATGAAAAATACATGAACTACATAGTTAGCTCTGGAGAACTCCAGATAAGAGAGTATTATATCATAGTTGGTATCTTAGTCAGTGTTCTAGTGCTGTGAAGAGACACCATGACCACTTACAAAGGAAAGCATTTAATCGGGGCTGGCTTACAGTTTCAGAGGGTTAGTCCATTATCTATCATCGTGGTAAGAAGTATGGCAGCGTGCAGGCAGACATGGTGCTGGAGAGGAAGCCGAGAGTTCTACATCTGGATACACAGGCAGCAGGAAGACAGAGAGAGACACTGGGCCTAGCTTGGGCATTTGAAACTCCCAGTGACACACTTCCTCCAAGAAGGCCACACCTACTCCAACAAGGCCACACCCCCAATCCTTGTCAAGTAGCACCACTCCCTAATGACAAGAATTATGAGCCTATGGGGGCCATTCTTATTCAAACCACTACATTGGGAGCAATTCCTACTCCAACCAGCACAGCTGGCTTCTCTAGAAGGGCTGCTTATGCAGAATCTGGGATGCAAAATATTGTTAGGGCTAGACACTAGTAAAAGGAAGAGAGAAAAAGAAAAGGCAGAAGAGTTGAATCACAACAAAACTACAGGTTACTCTGGTCCTGCAGCCAACATCTGGGCACCTGGTCTCCTGCCTCTGTTACAGGATGTTGTGCCCAGGCACAAACACGGCCTTGAGCAAGGCAGCCGTATGAGGGAAAGGGGAAAAGTTGTAANGGAAGGACGTACAGAATATTGAGAGAGCCCACAGCAAGTGGGGAGATGTCAGAGAGAAGTAAAGGCCTGGAAGGCAGATGGGTGGGCGTGCACGGCAAGCAAGCTCTTTGCAATGAGGCCGGCCTTTGAAGGCGCTCTCAGCTGGAGGCTGATTGCTGCCTGGGCTTCTGGTAGACCAGGCAGGAGGCAAACAGATTCTGGTAAGGGGACCTAGATGGTGCAGTCCATATTTACCACAGACAACTGTACCCCAGTGTTCTTGGTCATCTTTGTTTTGACAACCTCTTTGGCCAAGCTTCTGTTTCTCTTGGCGCATCTTCCATCCTCCGTGTTAAATAAACAAAGGGCAGTTTGAAGGTAGGGTGGCGAAGGGGAAAAGGGCCATTCAGGTCCTCTCCCTTCACCTCTCCAGCAGGCAGCCTCCAGTCCTTGGTGGCCTGTGGAAACCACTGATCCCTGTCGCAGCCCTTCTTTTGTTTCATGCAATGGGGTCTTTGGCTGCAGGGTTAGAAACACACTCTTTCTGTATTCTCTGAGGTGTCTGGATGGTATTGGGCAGGAGACATGTACTCATGGATTTTGGTACTGAATCAAATGCAACTTCTTTGAGAAGGAACGTTCCAAATGCAATTAAATTACAACCATATATAAACACTTCTCGCTGCTGCAGTTTCCTCTTTGAAGGAAAACAAGCGACCATGACGTGATCTGGGGGAACCGCATATGGGAATCCCAACTTCATTCATCTGTAAGACAGGAGGAAGGGCTTTATTTCTAGCTTGTCAGTGAGGACTGAAGGGGCTTCCAGAGTCACACTGAAAAGGTACAAGGACTTAATGGACCCAAGTTAGGATCTATGGCTCTCGAACTATTAACCCGCANAGCCACTGAGTCTCTTACGTCATTGAAAGCATTAGCAAGCCCTGCCATCTAATTTTAGGTTTGACAAGGTGCATCAAATAAAGCAAATGTGATTCCCTCCCCCGTTGGCATGCTTCATATAATTGAAACTCATTGGAAATGGAGTGCTCCTTAGACAAGTCATTCATCAAGTGGAACCCTGGGGACTCTGAGGACACCAAGAGCTTCCTGGGAGGTCTGGGAGGTTAAAACTATTTTATAATAATGCGGAGGCTTTTNTCACCTTCATTCTCTCACGAGCACAGAGTGGAGTTTTCCAGAGGCTATGTGGACTATGATGACACATTTACGGTGGCAGAAATGTGGGCTTTGGGGTCCGCTGGGTTTCCTACAATTTTTAAAAATTATTATTTTTAGCCGGGCGGCAGTGGTGCACACCTTTAATCCCAGGACTCGGGAGGCAGAGGCAGATAGATCTCTGTGAGTTCGAGGCCAGCCTGGTCTGTAAGCAAGTTCCAGGGCAGGCTCCAAAGCTACACAGAGAAACCTTGTCTTGAAAAAACAAAACAAAACAAATTTATTATTTTTAAATTGTGCACATATGTGTGTGTTTGTGTGGGGTATGGGCAGTATGTGTGCGGGTGCCTGTGGAGGTCAGAAGAGGGCAATGGATCCCTTGGAGCTAGAGTAAGAGGCTGGTGTGAGCCACCCCACATGGGTGCTGAGAAGTGAACTCTAGAAGAGCAATACAGACTCAATCAGTGACTCACATCTCCAGCTCCAGTCGTACTGTTTTTTAAGGTGGTGCACTTTCAGCGGTAACTCCGTTTGCTTTTAGTATTTTGAGTACGTTCTTGGTACCTTTCCCTTTTCCCTCTATAATTTCTGTACTTTGACACTGTTCCAAAGTTGTTTGGCATTTATTTGAAAGCTCAACAACAACAACAACAACAAAAACATACTTTGCTTTTATTTTAAAAAATGTTTTGAAGTGCTTTTTAAAAATTAAACAAGTGTAAAATTATCTAAACTTACTACTTTAAGAGTCTATTTATATGAAGCAAGAAGAAAAATTATTGCATATTTAACCACAAGAGATGAGACTAATTTTCTCAAGTCCCACCTGGAGCATCTAAGTTTAAGTTGATGGAGACAAAGAGACTATAACAGAACCCGTGACTCATGGAAGAAGACATCAGTGCTGTGGAGAAAGCAATCTTCCACTTATCTTTAAGGACACTATCACCACACCGNGTCTTACACAACAAAACGATTTCAATGTCATTTTGAAACTGATCAGAGTTTGAAAGAAAATTTATCAAATGTAGATATGATGAGCTCCACGTTTTCAAACTGGAAGTGGGAAAGAGCTGACATGGTGTTATCATATCGTGCTGGCTAGTAAGGGGCATGCATGGCGAGGAGAACCGGTGTCTTGCCTAGCTGACACTGGTGCACACTGGCCACATGAAAGCTAGGAGAAAGACACCATTGCCAATAAGTGTGACAACATGGAATTTCAGATTTCAGATAAACACAAATACTAAGACTGTATGGCAGTCACAGATTTGCTCCTGTACCTTAACAATAACTAATTGGGACTGGAGAGTGGCTCAGCAGTTAAGTAGAGCAGTTCAGAACAGTGTACTCTGCTAGGGGACCAGGTTCAGAGCCCAGCACCCACGGCAGGTGGCTCACAACCTTGTGTAACTCCAGTTCCAGGGTAGTCAATGACTGTACACACACACACACACACACACACACTTAAAATAGAACACAAAAAATAGACAAATTGACTGGATGTGGTGGCACAAGCCTTTAATCCCAGCACTTGGAAGGCAGAGGCAGGTGGATCTCTGAGTTTGAGGCCAGCCTGGTCTACAGAGTGAGTGCCAGGACAGCCAAGGCTACAGAGTTTGGTTTCCAGCATCTAAGTCAGGTGGTTCACAAACACCTGTAACTCCAGCTTCTGGGGATCTGCTGCCCTCTTATGACCTCTGAAGGCACTTTCACACATATGTGAACATGTATACACACACACACACACACACACATAAATAATAAGTCTTTTTTAAAATGTCATTGATAATACAATAAAAATTACTTCATTAAATTTCAACTCTTGAGCATACATCATTTTATTATTTTAGAATAATGTAGATTCTTATATAGTTATCAAATCTTCTTAGTTGTTATTCAGTGTCTTTGTTTTTTAGGTTATTTGTTTGTGAAAAGGTCTTACTATGTAATCCCAGCTAGCCTGTGTAGACAGGCTGGCCTCAAACTCATAGAGATCCACCTGTCTGCCGAGTGCTTGGATCAAATGTGTGATACCACAGCTGGCCTCATTTTAACATGTGGGGAGTTCACATAAAACTCATTTTAACATGTGGGGAGTTCACATAAAACATCCATTGATCCTGAACCACAATCGGGGACTCCAAGAAACACTTGTGGGGTGTGCAGGTTGCAAGCTGAACTAACCACTTTTTATTGGAGCATCATTTTTATCTGGAAGAACTGGTGTAAAACTGTGGCTATTTACTGAGTGTATGGCTTTTTTTT
>LZPO01087171.1:51645-63988 GCA_001675575.1 Neotoma lepida | reverse complement strand
TAAATGTAAGCTGCTAATATTTTAACAACAAAAAAAAATTTAACCCCAAAGTTGCATATTTATATTGTACACAAACTGAAACATAAGTGCCTTTTAGCACAGTGTACACATGCTTACACAAACCCGTTACACACACTTAAAACAATTTGCATAATAACACAGGAAAAGTTCTGAAATACATAAAAGCATTAATATTTTCTATAAAACTAGAGTGAGAACATCAATTTGCTACAAGCATATAAAAACATCAAGTGCTTTCTCGGCGTTTCTAGTTCTCTTCACAGCATCACTTGCTCACCAACAGTCCTCCTCCAGGACTCAGTGTGGACTTAGGCCTCAAGAGGTTTACTTTCCCGGTACATTAGAAGCTCAAGAAAACAGACCCNACAAATATGCAATAGAATTACGTCATAACAACTTAATTGCACATTATGCTTTGAAAATAGGTTTGGATGAAGTTCTCAACCACTTTGGTATATGTTCCTCAGGGACTTCTACTACAAATAACAGAAAATCTAAGTTCCTCCAATCCCCGTTTTGCATTAAAATGGACAAGTCTTTGGTTAAAGGTCCACATTTTGGGCATTTCTCATCAATTAAAATGGTCCCCAAACCGCTAAGTGGTGCTGTGTCCTGGTTCACACACTTGACGTAACCTGTTTCTGATGCAGCTGGATGCTCTGATGGTCATCTGCTGTCACCGCCCGCATCAGTCTCTTACTACCAACAGATAAATCACCAGGGTTTCACTTGTGAGTTTCCTGTNGTAAACTGTACACCAATCTGCAGTTAACTACAGACACTTCCACAGAACCTGATTAAAGTTAGAGAGCTGGAGAGCATTCAATTTAGATTTAGCTTCCCCTGGCAGGTCAGTATTANGTTGTAGGTGAATCTGCATTAACTACAGTAAGTTGCCAGATAATGCTTATTTAAAAACCCAAACCATAGCACGGACAAGAGAAATTGTGGCAAATGTATAAAACAGCAGATATACAAGGCGAACACCAAACATACTTTATTAGCACGAAAAAGCAGCCAGAACAAGGCACAGCAAGCAGAAACAGACGTTAGCAGTCAAAGGGTTAGTGTTGCATACAAATATAGCGCTTCTTTTCAGTAGCCCTGGCAATAGCCAGAGGGTTATAAAATAACCTCTGCAGCAGCTGGCATGGACCCCAGGAGCGCTCACCAGCNGGCACAGAGCACGGTAACAGACAACGAAAATGGACTTGGCTACTGTAGTGCAAATGTCTAGGACAGAGTTGAGAANTGTCCGACACTGAGGGGCAACACTAGAATCTGANGGTACTTCCCAAAGCGGTCACTCAAGTTGTATTACGTACTATTCTAAGTGACAAAAAGGTGCCAAGTAACGTTATTTACAGACATCATGGTTGTACAGTACCTTTAAAATCTGCAATTTAGGTTTTCTGTGAAGAATTAACTGCACTAAAATGCTATAAACTGTACTTAAGTAATTCAGCTATGAGCTTACAACAAAGAGATAAATACTGCCGTCCAAATGATTAATTATAGTTTAACGTAACTCAACATCAGCAACCAGTGTAGTCACTATTATCTGATGTGTCTGGGCATCTTCTAGTCTCATTTCCCTCCGGGTTCACAAACTCAAGGGCACAGGCAAAGATCCAATTCTGATGAAACACATGTCAACTTAGNAAAAATCCCACTTGAAACTCCAACTGCATGCTTGTCTGCAGTCACAGCGCTCATCACAAATGAGTACTGAGGGCTCTGAAACACAGTTCTACTACTAACCTCTAAGTCTGAAGTTTTAAGAACTATCTTAGAGACCTTGGTTTACTTGAGAGTCTCTTTCTCTGAGGAGAAAAGGAGACTGACCATAAACCACATCGACACTGCACAATGCCCTGTGGCCAGAAAAATTGCAATTTTTTTTTCTCTAAAAGGAAGGCAGTCTTTTCTTATTTGTTTTGGACTTTCAAAGCTTGATTTATAGTTAACTACAAATATCACTACTTTTGGAAGGTTATAGAAAAATTCTTAGAAAAAATAATTTCAAACATTAGTCACACTGTTGAAATACCCATCCAATATTAATAATTTGTTCTTCAGTAAGAAATAGAATTCTTCATAGCAAATGCCCCAGAGTTGCCTCACTCAGGCATCACAGCCATTTAAAACCAAGCTGCCCACTAACTAGCTGTGTTTTCACAGCCCTGGACACCTGCAAACCATCTGTTGTTTCTAGGCACCTTTGTCTGTGTAACACAAGATCCCACTGGATAGAGGCTAAAGACTAAGCTCACATTCTGGGTGAAAATCCTAGCAGCCGACTCTGTGCTTCCTATGGGTGTACTGTCTGATGCACATGAGAGCAGGACCTAGGTAATGCTCTTTGGGGACAGGGGTTACTTTGCCTTGACTGGTTCTCGCTCTAACCAGCGAACCCTAACTTTCTGTTTATAATGATACTCTTTTAAAAAATCCTGTAACACTGACGGCAGAGGGAGCCCACCGATGCCATCATACGTAGTGCACCTGCAGATCACCGCACGGCAGATATACTGCAGGCTGAAAGGAAAAGTCCTATTCAGAGATATTGTAAGCAATGGTTCAAAAAACATGCAAGAGCTGGGGTCTTTATAATGTTCCAGAAGCCCCGTGACAGTGGAGGAGTGAAACACGCAAGGGTCGTGGGCATCGAAGCTGAAGTTGTGGTTCCACTGTTCGATTCGGGCGTGCAGGGATCTGTTGTAGCGGCGGAAGCTCACGGAGAACAGGTAGTCCTCCTGCGCAGAGTCCCTGAGCAAAAATGTGCCTTCCGGTTTCCCTTCCAGAAGGGCTTCCGCTTCNTATCTGTCCATCACCCCCCAGTAACAGGGGTTCCCTGTGATCTGAAGCAAATCCGGCACAAGGCAGTGAATGTAATCAATCTGCGTATGAACTTTCCAAGCTCCCTGCCTGCTAACGTGCGAGTGGCTGTCCCCGGACACCTGGCGCTGCTTCTGCCTCCGGGACTGCAGACACAGGGTGGTTGAATCCTCTTCTGAGTCACAATTCGTTTGTGGAACTGCAGAACCATCTCCACTTATTTCTGTCATCCCAGGGGCTAACTTTGGTCCCAGTTTATACAACGGATTGACCTGTGCAGTAGCTTCAAATGTGTGTATTTGTGCATTGGGAGGGGGGTCCACCCCTTCCTCGATACTAAGCCGTCGTCGCTCTCGGAGCCGATCTTCTTCATCTTCTGTAGACACCAGTGAGGGATCAAATGTATCAAAAAATGTTGAATGTGGGCTCACAGGAGCTGTATGCTGCTTAATCAAATGCCATTTCTGTGCTAAATCTGAGCCAGCAGGAAAAGGGCATTTCTCCAGCATTAATTCAGAAAGATGAATTTTTCTTTTATTGGAAAAGAGAGGCTTTGACTGCTTGCTGTAAGTTCTCATGGGGAAACACAAACCCACAGTGTCCTGGAGCCTCTGCCTCAGAGAGCGGCTTCCGACTGCCCGGCTGGAAACACTGTCCATATCGTGCACAGAGCTGACTCCATAGCGCCGCTCTCGCCTCTGAAGGCCGCTTCGAGTTCTACCAAACTTTTTCTCAGTATCCAATGAACTCTGGGTCTTTGTGGAACAGGAATGTTTCTTCTTCCCTCCCCACGGGGCATGTCGAGAGTAGGAGTCTCTTCGAGCAAGCCTTGTTCCCGGGGTGGCACACGAGTCACTGTCCTTCTCAATGCTTATTTCAACAACCTGAGGGATCTCCGCGGCACAGTTTTGGTTTCGTCTTGAAAAGGTCTTTGAAGGGCTTAGTCCCAGCTGTAAGGCAACATTTTCTCTTAAGGGACTGCTCTGCTGCTGGGGAGCGGCCTCTCCCAGACTGGCGCTTTTCTCTTTGACAGACAGACACCTGCTGGAGTTCATGTCCACACTCTCGCTGCGGCTTCCTCCTTCATGGCTGAAAAGCGCCTGGCACCTGTGCTTCAAGNTGCTCCACATTTCCCCCACTTTATCCATTGATTAGNAGAGCTACAGGAAGAGACGGGAAACAGGAAAACAAGTTAATCTGAGGCCTGTGCAGCTGGAAAATGCAGCACGCTGGGAACCGCAGAAACTCAGGCAAGAACTGGCTTTACATGGCGCCTAAAGAGGCTCGACAGACACTCTGNGCAGCAGAAAGCACACTTTCCATTTCCTCTCAGCGAGAAGTCAAGTTAATTGAAAGGAAATAAGTATCTCAAACTACGCCNTCTTTTTTTCCAGGCAGCAGCTGAATTTCATTATGACACTGAATTGCATCTCACTTCAAGGAATTGGATGTCTCAGGTATTTAAAGGGAAACTAGGCACTTTATTTCAAAAGTTGTAATAACCAGGTTTTGGTTATTAAGGTTATTAACCATGTTTATTAAGGTGCTTGCTGCCAACCTTGCTGGTATGAGTTCAGTCCTTTGGCCCTACACGGTGGAAAGAATAGAGTCCTGCAAGTTGTTTTTTGATGTGTTTGTTTGTGTGTGTGCCTGCATGCACTTGCGCGCACATGAACACACGTACAATGTAATCTAAAGGTTATTTTTTAAAATTAAGTTTTAATAATCAAGATCACACCAGGGGGTGGTGGCNCACACCTTTAATCCCAGCACTCGGGAGGCAGANGCAGGCGGATCTCTGTGAGTTCGAGGCTAGCCTGGGCTACCGAGTGAGTTCCAGGAAAGGCGCAAAGCTACACAGAGAAACCGTCTCAAAAAAACAACCAAAACCAAACCAAAACAAACCAAACCAAAACAAACCAAACAAAACAAAAAAATCAAGATCACATTTGTATAAACTCTTAAAATTAGTTCAAAACCTTTAAATAGTAATTTTCCCAGTATTACTTATTAACCCTTCCTTGATTTCTACAAGTAACAGGTTTATCTCTTGGTAAAGCCCCATCTTCTGTCCAACTCCACAATGTATCAATTTTATCCATGCTTCTAAAGAAGCAGCTTGCACAGGAAGGAAGAGGTGAAGGAGAAAAGAACACTTTCCACTTAAAGGCAAGGGTGTGTCTGTAACTCCCCAGTGTTTATAATGGATGAGTCAAATCAACAGTAATGGAAAAGGTTGTAGCACAAGCTAGACATCTGCTAGCTCTGTTTTCACCCACCCCCCCAAAAAATAAAAAACCACTTAAGAAAAGACAGCTTATGGTAATCCACAAAAAATACCGAAGAGTGCAACAGACACAGTCCTCACTGCAGTGTGAGAGCTGTTAGAAGAAACGGGAAAACCCACTTAAACCCAACTGTCACATCAGAGAAGTTTTGTCACATGGTGTCTGTTTTGTCATTTAACAAACAGCACTTTTAACTTTCTCACACTTACCAACTTGTTAAGCACTATTCTTCACATTCATCATGAATACTGGAGACCAGCTTTAAGTATGTTTTGTTATTGTGCCGAGTCAGTAATGCTTACACGCTCATGTTAATTCTTTTTTATCATAAATACTTGTTTTTAAAAATGAAACATTTTACTATTATTGCATGCGCATGATGGGTGTGCATAGTTGCAAGCATGCCATGTCAGGTATGTGGAGGTGAGGGAACTTTGGGGAGTTGGTTCCCTCCTGGCATGGGTTCTGACAACTCTTTGTACAGCAAGCACCTTTAATGGCAGCTGAGCCATCTCACCAGCTTGTGTTTCCTGGAGTTAAGAGACCAACAGAGAATGTTCATTTCTTCAAGTTCCTTAGGCATCTCCCTGGCCATTTCTTATAGACCAGGCTTCTGGATCAACAGTGTTCTTCACCTAATGGCAACACCAGCATGGAAATGTCCATCTACCTGAAAGGTGCTTTCCGAGGACTTCACAGTGAAGTACATGGGTGAGCCTGCAGGACGCTCACAGGGAAGCCAGTGTCTACCAGCTGGAATTCATAACTCTCAACACTAACCCCACTGTGTTTCGGGTGCCTTACTGCCATTCAATCTGTTAAATTAAGATTTCAGTTCTTTTCTCACAAGTCCTGTTCCACACAGACTAACCCCTGCCTCGTTCCTGGTGACTCTATCGTCTTTGAAGGTGTGCTTTTCCAACATCTCAGCCCTACCCTAGTTCCTTCCTTCCCGTTTAAGAATTTAAAAAGCTCTGCCCAACTCACAGTTTCAAGTTCAAATTCTGTTAGAAGGCTCTTTGGTTTGAGGTTCATTATGTAGCCTAGGCTAGCTTGTGGCAATCCTGCCAAAACCTTCTGAGCACTAGGATTACGGGAGTGGGCCACCTTGCCCTGCTCTGAAAGGTTTTAAACTAAGAAACATCACCATTAGTCACATTCTTCTAGTCCTGCTGTCCATTCCCAGATTCAAGAAAATTACTTGAAGTTCTTACTTAGTAACTATTTTTCTGTTTCTAGATAACATGTTTGTATTATTACTAACTGGTCTTTTAGTACTGGAGATTATCTGATGACTNTAAGTTGAAGATGGTGGGTTCTGATCTTTAGATCATGGTATCAATGTACATTTTCCCTTAACCTTCCTTCCACAAAAGAGCTAAAGTCCATTTCTGGTTAAATTAGCATTTACTGTTTTCACTATGACCTCATGAATGTTGCCTGAGGTAAGCCATTTCCCTGTCTTACACCAATGTTTCTTCTCCCTAGAAAAACTGTCTCTCATTTGCTCAGGCTTCTTGGTATCTACCTACTGAGTGTTCAACAGGCCGTCAGCAACCCTCAGTGAAGACCGACAACGCCTGGCAGCGCCATCCTGTGACTCTCCTTTTTTACATTATTCCTGCAATTTCTTTCTCTTCTATCATAAACATTCTATTTCATTCTTTCTTTCAGAATAAAATCCTGGCTTAGAAATAATTTACCCTGGCAAGTTTTGGGGCATCACCCCACTATTTTCCAGNTTTAAGTGTAGCCGTTGAAAACTACCGCTCTACCAATTTCTTGTCTTCTCTATGTTTGCTTTCTGAAAATAACCTAACTGCTTCTCTTCTTAGTGCAGAACCTTCATGTTCACTGTGCTAAGCCTTTTGATGCCCACTGCCTTTCTCCTGTCCTTTTCAGTAGAATATACCGAACTATAGTTCCTTTTCTACTTGGACAGAGTGGGCTTTAGTTTCCAGCTTCTGCAGCAGAGGTGAGGTCATCCTGAACAATCGGCCTGTAATCTGTTTTTGTAGGGACTTCATCTAAAGATGATTTCATTTTTTAAAATTTATTTTTTATGTGTAGGGTTTGTGCNTGTGTCTACATATACATCTGTGTATTATGCATGTGCCTGGTGCCCATGGAGGCCAGAAGATGGTGTTAACTGGGACTAACAGGAGCCACCATGTGGGTGCTGGGAATTAGGCCCGGGTCCTCTGGAAGAGCAGTCAGTGCTTATTACCACTGAGCCAGCTCTCCAAGCCCCCAGTTTTAAATTTTTAAAGGGATTTTAAGAAGCCCCAAACAAGCAGGGCAAAGTGGTGGATTTCTTTATTCCCAGCACTCAGGAGGCAGAGGCAGGCAGGTGGAGCTCTGTGAATTCAAGGCCAGTCAGGGTCTATATTGTGAGACCTCTTGGGGTTGGGGTAGACAGGCAAGACATGGACCAAAACCAAAGCCCCACAAAGAACATTTCACAGAAATTATATGTAACATACAAAACCAAAATTTTCTTTCTGGTCCTTTTCAGAAAGTTGACTGAGCCCTAGCTAGACTGTAGAGTCATTCTATAACAAATGAGGTTCCATTCTAAACACAAAAGGAGTTGTCACATTCAAGAAACTCCAAAGTCCAACATTTTTCTGAGTTTACAGATTCTGTTGCTCTCTAAAGACGTTTTCCTATCAAGCAAATTATACATGAAAAAGTGACCATTTNACAAAACAACCAAACCTAACCCCCCNTGTCTTAGACAGCTGCTCATAAGCTACATGAATAGTTAGGACATGCAGAATACATCTACACCACCAGGGAACACAAGTGTTGTTTGACAACTTTTCCTGGGGAGACCCACAATACACACCTAGTGACCCCAGAAAGGAACTCATGACAGAACAAAGTACAGATACCACCGAAGTCCATCTTGGTGAACCCTGAGCATTACTAGGGTTACTTACAGGATCAGGAATGACTCAAAGACAGCTGCCTGTGGTGTAAATTTGCAGCTCTGAAGTGAACAGTATCCTCTATACAAGTGTTACAGCTCTGGGGAGAAAGGCATCCTGGCAGTCAGAGCCAAGGAATACCACAGTCACACTGCAAGACAAACTACACACCAGCAATTTATTGGGAAAGACACAAGCAGGTGGCTGCCTCTGCTCGGGTGAGATGCTGCAGAGAACTGAGTGGGAGGCAGTCTTATACAGGGTTTCTTGGGGGCAGGGTTTTCCAGGGCAGAAATTTCTAGGGAGGGGATTGGTGGGATTTCGAGCTCAGACACTGGTGAATTTTCAAAGCCAGGAACTGAGCTCAGACATTTTACCCTACAGGCAAGGGGTTACTTACAGGAGCAGGAATGACTCAAAAACAGCTGTGTCACCAAAGTCCACCCCAGCATGGGTGACAGCTCACAAAGCTGGGAACCTGGAGCACACTGCATAGCCTGCAGATAGCTCAACAGGCTGGAGAGTGGAGAGCATCCTTTCCAGGTGCCTCAGTTGGTCTAAACCTCTTCCGGGCAGCTGGTCTGATCTGTTTTCGCTCGCTCCTCTAAGTCTTCTCTGCAGCTGACTCCACTCATCTGAGCGAGGGTGGGGTGGGTGGGGTGGTAGTGCAGGTGTGTGGGGGGCCTTTCAGCTTTTATTGCTTACTCTGGCAGGGCGGGCCCTGGAGAATCTGGTCAGTTTCAGGGACTTCCTGAAGCTATTCTTAGCTGTTTACCTTCCTGCTTAAGAAGAATCCTGCAGGATGGGATGTTTTAATCTTGCAGGAAACCGAGACAACAATTCTACCCTTCCTCCTGTTCTTACATTCTTTCTGCCCCTCTCCGGCTATGATCCCTGAGCCTTGGAGAGGGTGACTANAGAGGTCCACCTATGACAAAGAACTAAGCCACCATGTCACAGTAGTAGTAGTCACTTGTCAGGAGCTTCACCAGTGGTTATGAGTTGAGTTGATCTATGGACGTAAACACGTTCAGAAGGCAGTTTAGACAGTTTGACAGGCACATCACACCCATCTAGAAAAACCACAGAAGTTGCTTCCCCGTTGGGATCTATGACTCCCCAGCCATAGGTTTGTTCTGGCTCACAGTACCAGGCTTGAACGCCTGCTTGTGGAGCAGGCCTTANGTCCAAACCGAAGGCTGTTGTTCTTATCCACATAGCCAAGCCACCACTGCACATGCAGGCACATTCTGCCTGGCATTTTGGTGTTACAGCATGACGGGTCTGAAGCCAAGCGGGAATGTTTGTGACAGTTCTCCACCGTTAACCTGCATGGCTCCTTTTGGCACTATGAAAGACAGTCACTAGGATGGAGTTTCCAGTTCAGTCCCAGCTTAATTTCTCCATGTCCTACAGTCAAAGCATGCTCCTGTGCTGTCTTCAGCAATACGGCCTTACCATCTAGTTCTGGCATACAATCAACAGCAGTAACTAGAAAGGTTTGTGGGGCCTCAGGGGCGTCCCTGGCCAACAACTCACAGGAAGGTAGCCCACCCCTGGCCCTAGGCTTTCCATTCAATAACCTTACGACCTCTGGCAATGCCCTTTTCCACCCATGTAGTGTATCTTTTGGACTTTTTCCCTCCCTTNGATTAACTCAGTTCCAGTAGGACTGTAAGGTAGGCAGAAGTACCAGTGCACCTGGGTGTCTCTCTGATGGCTTTCCAAATCTCAACACTCAAGAGATTAGCATTATGTCATCTACATAACAAAGTCTTTTTCAGAGGATATGCAAGACAAGGCAACATCCCAAACCACCATCCCCTAACAAATGGTGTAGTTACAAAGTAAGTTTGGTTGAAGCACTCTGTTGTCTGTTGTCACCTGTTCTCAGCAAGTGAGACAGAAGATACTAAAGTCAAAAATAACCAAGATGGAAACATCCATTTGTATCAGTTGCTTCCTCCACAGATCATGGTACAAAGCATGGACAGGTAGAGCTAACTTAATTAGTTTCCTGTAATCCTTGGTCAGTCTCTCTGAGTCTTTGTGTTTCCAGATCCGGGAGCCCTTCCAAGGAGCCTCCCTATGTTTCTCCATACCTAATGAACTTACCAGCTCAGGCCAAAGGGGAATGTGGGCTTGCTTTCCCCTACTGCATCCTGCTGGCTCCCTGGGTCAGGCAGGCCCTGGCTAGGTACTGTGGATGTAGCTGTAGTGTTTGCCTCCTCATTCACACACCTGGCTGTTGGGGGTGGAGTTCCTGCTTGGGCAAACCATGTCCACCTCTAGCTCCTTAGTCTGGAGGGAAAATAACCTACCCTGGAACAGGCTTGCTCATCTTCATCTGTTCTGTTCTAGCATGGATGCCTCCGCAGGCTTTAAGGCCTTCCAGAAGTCCCGGAGCACACAATTTGGCTTTCTGTAAATTTTTCCTTAGGAACTCTGGCTGGACACAAATCTTGTCACATTGTCTCCGAGGAACCCCACAGACATCCTCCTCTGCTTTACCATTTTCTTTTCTGTTTCTTTCTTTTGGTTTTCTGAGACAGGATATCTCTGTGTAGCCCTGGCTGTCCTGGAACTCACTTTGTAGACCAGGCTGGCCTCAAACTCAGAGACCACCTGCCTCTGCCTCCCAAGTGCTGGGATTAAAGGTGTGTGCCACCACTGCCCCGCATCATTTTTTTTTTTTNAAATCATCTCTAGGTTGTTTTCTTAATAAACAAACATACTGGTCTAAGTTACTGACATCTGTCAAAATCGTTCCTGTTTTATAAAGACCTTGCTCCACTGAAGGGCTCAGTAAGGCCACTAAAGCTCCACACCAACTTTGAGATCCCTGCTGATCCAACCGAACTTTAACTCCTCTGTGAACACAGTTCTACCTGGCCCAGTGAACCGGGGTTCAAACACAGCTTCCCCTAGTCCTAGTTCCGTCAAAAGTGTCTGTCCCTCCTCTATGGTCCCCCACCACCTGCTATTTGTAGGGACCTGAGATGGAGATAACCAAGTGTTCCTAATAGCTTTGGTAANCCATCCCATCAGGGGCTGACTTGCCTCATACAGTCTCACAGCCCTTGCCTTAAGAGGGATGGGTAGTTACATTACTCAGTTTTTCTGTCTCCAAGCAGTCAGACTGGTCCCATCTGTTCCCATGNTCCACAGCCTCACAAGCCAGGCTGAGACAGACTCTTTCTCTGCTTGTTTAAGTCTTCCTGGTTCCAGCAGCTCAGGTGCTGACTATTTCCTGACTACCCTAGCCTCTTGCAAAGGACCATGGGTAAGGAAGGTCCCCATCTGCACGCTGGACCACACATTTTCCCTTCTTCTCCTAAAGGTTGAATTCAAGGGCTCTTCTATCACTTCTACCACCTCTCATCCTCTCGTTCATCTACTCTGCTTGGCAAACCAGAGGCTAACATGGAGGATGCTGCAGCATCTCCTTGTTGCAATTGCCCCTTTGCACAGACAAGGTCCTGCTTGGCTGCCATCTTGGCCTCAGATGNATTTCTAACTACACACAAGAGAGGCCAGGCAACCTCTACTGTTGCTTGCTGACAATCTTGACCTTCATGCTCTAATCTCAAAGACTGCAAGATTTCCTCTAAACCTTTAACTGTTTTCAGGGCAACTCCATATTCACATGGTGGCCCCTGCTCACTAAGCAGGCATGCTACCCCATACCACAAAGATGAAGACTGCCATCCTGGGATTCTTCCTACAGACAAGTCCTAATCCTGGTGGCTCAGCCTTAGTTGCTACCCAGATCAAGAATCATGCAACCGCTGTCATAGCACAAAGGCACACTAACACATACCATACAGAAAAGGACACCTCTACCAGAATTTCCTCCACTGATGCACCCCCCTCAGGCTGTTCAGTCTCAGGTGCATGCCCTGTTACACATAGGCAGGGCTATGTGCTCCTAACTCATCTTTGGTCCTGTTTGGGCGGGCACCAATCATGTTGTGTAACAAAATTTTTCTTGAGGAGACCCAACACACGTCTACTCACTCCAGATACCACGACAGACCAAAGTACAGATATCACCAAAGTACAACTTGGTGAACCATGACTGGGGTTACTTACAGGAACAGAAATGACTCAAAGACAGCTGCATCACAAAAGCCCACTCCAGCACAGACAACCTGGGAACTTGGAGCACACTTCACAGCCTACAAACAGCTCGACATGGAGAGTGTGCTTTCTAGGTGTTCAACCTCTTTCAGGCAGCTCAGCTGGTTTCTGCTGCTTCTAGGCAGC
>LZPO01087171.1:18123-22219 GCA_001675575.1 Neotoma lepida | reverse complement strand
CCCCTCTTCTAGTTACCTTTAGCTGTCAGCCTGACACGCAGCAGAGTTACCTGAGGGGATCTCAAATGGAGGGCTGCCTTGATCAGATTGGCTCACGAGCATTTTCTTCATTGATCATGATGTAGGAAGGCCCAACCGATGTTTGCAGTGCGCTCCCTGGGCAGTGAGCCTAGGCTGTGTAAGAAAGGCAGCGAACTGAATGTGAGCCTCAGAGCAAGCCAGTAAGCAGCTTTCCTTTGTGGTTTCTGCTATGATTCCTCCTCAAATTCCTGCCCCAGCTTCCCTTGATGATGAGCTGGAAGATGAAATAAACCCTTTCCCACCACGAGCTGCTTTTGGTCATAATGTTTTTCACAGCAACAACAACAACAAAAACCTCAAGAACATTGCCCAGATGTGCTTGCCCTTCACCGGACGAAAGGCCTGCAATGAATAAGCATACCAGATCAGGATTGGGACTTCCCAAACTGTGCCAGCCAGAATAAACTTGTTCCCTTCAGGAGTTGATTGTTGTAGTGACATAAAGCTAACCGACGCACTAATACTTCTCATGGTGTTACTTTGACTAGATTTACTAAATGCCCTCTCTCTGTTGCCACTGTCACTTCCTCATTTGTGCCATTTAATCGTTAGGCCAATATTTATTGAGCATTTTAGTATTAGCTCAAGATTTAATGGTCAACAAAACTGACAAGGTTGCTGAAGGAGGCAAGGCAAACAGTGTAGAGTAAATGACTNGGTAAGCCAGGGGTGATATGCATTACAAAAACTAAAAGAAGGGAGGCCTAGCAGAACCTCCTGGGATTGCTGACCAGCTTCTCACTGCAGCTGTCCTGCCTTCCTCTTGCTTCTCTTCTTCTCTTCAGAGGGGACTGCCTTGGTTCTTTCACCTGGTCTTGGTTTCATTCATCTACTGAGAGTTTGTCCTGTTTTCTATTACTGCTGCCTAAATGAAAGTCCTCCACATAGATCAGTCAGACGGGACACTTGAGGGTTTTGTTTGTTTGTTTTGGATTGGGGGGTTTGTTTNTGTTTTTCCTTTTTTTTTTTTAAATGGGGTCTTACTCTGTAACCCTGAAGCTCATGGTAGTCCTCTTGTGTCATCCTGACTGCTGAGATTACAGGTATGAGCCACCATGTCCAGCAGGAATAATATTATATATCTTTGCGCCTGTACAGTGCCTTGGCTCAGAATAGGTGCTCACAAGTGAGTGTTAANTGATTTGGTGAGTCCCCTGATGCTTGAATCAGGCTACCACAGAAGCAGTCCTAGCCCAAATCAGAAGGCAAGGTCAGTGCACTCACCTAATTGAAGTANTGTTTAGAGCTAAGAGAGGATTGTGAATGATATCACCTGGTTTGGTACCTTTGAGGCCTGGGAGTCNATGATGTTGTACCCCACACGGGACAGCATTTGCTTTACTTGGCAGTGTCAAGTACATGTGGGCAATTTAAAAGTACTCTTTGTTTCACATGATGAGCCTCAAACCCGCAGAACTCTGGGTGAGTTGCCAGGATAGGGCCTGCAGGAGGCTGCAGTCACCACTTCACTTTGTATTTCCAGGCCCTTGGGTATTGCACCCCAACAGGGAACAAGCTGTTGCCAGTTCCATCATAGCCTTTGTAATTAAATCCAAGTCTGGCAGAGGGCAGTGCATAATTATGAAGTATTATTATGGTTTTTATCATTATTAGGCACCCAGCTGCCCAGCCCAGGAAACCACAGTAGTAAAACACTGAGAACCAAGCTCCTCTCCCAGCTGGCATGAATAAATACCAGGTGGATTGGCACAGAGTTTTGCAGCTCCACATTCATCAAGATGAGACCTTCTGTCCCCTCCTTTTGGCAAGATACAATTTTAAATGAATGGGAAAAGGAAATGCAAAGAAAGACCTTTGCCACCACCTCTGAATCAAATTCATTTTTTTCCCATCTTCTGAGAACAATTTCTTCTCATCTACATANTTATTGNATAAATCTTTTCCAACTTTATCCTTGACNTGCACACTTCCTAAACATCATTCTACAATGTCTCCTGAGGGTGTACGGAATTTGTGAGGGTGCCTGCAAAGAACACAAAGAATGCTCAGAAAGCATGGCCGTGTGTTTATTGAGCTCCTACTCAATGCTGTGCTTGGCATTTCCACTTAGGTTAGCTGACTCGGTCTACAGCACCCCACAAAGTAGGTTTCATCACCCCTACTTTCTTCAAGGTCACGAAGACTTAGTAAAGGACAGAACCNAGATCCCCAAACAAACACAAGAAGTTGGCGATTATTCAAAGTGACTTGTCCATACTGGGAGCTGAATGGAAGTATCACATTTCACCTCTTTCTATCAACTTAAAAACGGTTTCCTGTACAAAGTGGGTTTTAAGTTGAGCACTGAAAGGACAGTTCGGAAGTGATCTTGAGGGAACGGCGCCAAATGAGGACGCTGTATTGGCCATAAGCCTAAAATCAATCAATAAGAAAAGATTTTTGTGTTACTCAGAGATGAGTCATGTTCTATTCTTCAAGTACCTTCCTTGTGTCAGCTATTCCAAAGTGGGAAAGTCAATGGGATGACACTGGCTGAGAGAGTGTGGGCCAGGGATGGAGGTGGGATGAGTAGGGATTGAGTACCCTAGTATAGAGTTCCCCAAATGACTAGTGAACCGGCACACCCAGCCTTGGCTTCGGAAGCAGCTGGCACTGTGGCAGACTGCTGCACATGTTGGCGACTGATAGGTGCACAGCAGTTTCCTGGGTTGTTCTCTAAATCAATTGTTGAACAAGTTTTAAATAATTTATTCAGTGCGTGCTATATCATATAAGGAATTACACTTCTGCTATCTTTAGTGCTTTTTAACNGAGATTTAAAATTCAATAAAATAACACTCATTTTAAGTAAACTAGTTTGTTCTGTTTTGAAATATATACATTCTTTTTTAACCACCACCAGTATGAAGAAATCGAGCCTTTTCATCACTCTCCAAAAAGGCTCCCACGCCTGTTTGCAGCCGGAATTTTAATTCAACATCATATATACATATAGGTTCTGGGGCGCAAACCCAGGGCCTTGCCCATACTAGGCATGTGCTCTAGATGCCACACTCCTCCCTCCCTCCAACTGTATTTAAATGGCTCCGAAATCTAGATTTTCAGCTTCTAGCTTGCTTTCAAAATCTAGATTTCCATTTTCACACCAGCTTCATCTATCTTCCCGGATGTTACAAACAGATACTCAAAGCAAACCAAACAAATGGCCAAAGCTTTAGCTTAACTACAACAAAACTCCCCTCTCCTGCTGCTGTTCCCTTCCAGATTAGTTTAATGGCTGAGGTAATCGTCATCAAGTCATATTCTCCCCACTCCGTGTTGTTGTTGTTGTTGTTGTTGTTGTTGTTGTTGTGTGTGTGTAGAATCTTTCTCCTCTCTGTCTTCCACCACCCACAGTCAGTAGTGAATCTGATGCACACAAACATCTGACTAGGTCCTCCCTCCCCTTTCTACTGTCCTCACTCAGCTATCTCATTTGCACAATCACACGAAGCTCTTAACTCCTTTCTTCATGCTCCAATTCATCCACCAATCTGCCATTGTCACTTTCTCTCGAAAACCCAGATCTGTCTNTTTCAATCCCCTTTCCAAGGGCTGCCCAACAGCCTGTAAAATAACACTGAATATTTTTTGCAGTATTGCCCCTTCTGGACTTTCCTGCTTCTCGCTCTATATATTTTCATTTTTTTTTCTGTTTGTCACTGCATTTTTACCCTAATTATGCCTCCTTGACTTGAAAACTGTTTGTTTTTCACAGCCCCATTGACAGGACCTTCTCTTGGGGAAGCCTTTGTGGGCCTCTGCCCTGGAGACAGTTCCCACTAGCATATGCTCTCCCTGAATGCTNCACCCACCTTTATGCTGCTGGTGAAAGAGAGCAGGGGAGCGTCAACAGAAAACATTGGTGGAAAATCTTGATGCTCATTGGCTGTGCTATCCTGCAAGTCAGAAAACATCTCCGAATCACTTANAGAATGGCCGTTAAAACAAGTGTAGCCAGAAAGCTGTCTCCTGGTGGATTTTGAGCATCACACCAACATCTAGACATTTTTCT
>LZPO01087171.1:8123-13123 GCA_001675575.1 Neotoma lepida | reverse complement strand
AGATCTGCAAAACACCATAACTGTAATTAATTTTATAGCATTAAATTCATTGGCCATGTGCTGTGCAAGGAATAAACATGTGTTCTGCAAAAGGGCTTGGCTATACAGAATTTCAATGCTTCAAATGATGTAATTTTCTATAATATTTAGCCTGCCATTTTTAGTTCAGCGTTCAGATAATAGGAGACTTCGAAGAAAAAGCTAGAGGGACTGATTTGCCTGGTAGTACTTCTGTTCTTTTGTTCTTTTAGAATCTAAAATTAGCCAACATCTGCAGGGTCAACAAGGACTCCATATGGCGTTCAAGTTCGTACTTTTCCTAAAGAATGCATCAGAGGCNATGGAATCTGAGAGGAGTTCTGAGGTAATGATGGATGGAATATTGTATATTGTGTAGCGCTTCAGAGCTGAAAAATGATTTAACAGATAGGACCTTAGTTAATCCTCACCACAATGTTAAGAGTCGAGAGATCAGGTATTTGTTATGTTGTCATTTTATGCCCACTGAGATCACAGAAGCCTCCCCCCCGCCCCCGTGCCAATGAGGCATGACCAGTGTCACCAGCCTGGAAAGATGCAGTGTCAGAATAAAGGCAAGGCCACCTGATTCCTAAGACGTGCCCTCTCTACTATTTTACCAGGGTCAAGTTCTTGACAGTCCATGTGAAGATAGAACAGTTTCACCCAAATAGACTCCACAAGTAACTGCCAGGAAAAAAAATACTGAGATGGAAAACTCAGTACCAGAAACTAAATAACCGACAAGCAGGTCTGATCAATTAAAATTAGTCAGTTTCTATGGAAGCTCGTCTACTTGCTCCTCTCATTTTCTCTTTACCATCAAAACAGAAGTTTTGATGCTTGTTTTCCTTGATGGAATTGTCCCTCTTACATCTGTTGTAGTCCTAGCTAGACAATTCTAAAGCTTTTCTGTAAGAACTGCTGTAGTGAAGTCTTTCCTTTCCCTAGTAAGTATGACCCGTGTCTATCCGAGGTTTGAAACATTTTGTTTCCATTCAAACATCTGTAAATTGTTGCATCGTAGCAATCATGCAGATTGCCTGTGAAGTTAAAGGATGTCTTATAAGTACAGCTTGAGGTTGGAACATAGGCAAAGAGTTAGAAGGACCCTTGTGGCCAGGGAGTGGTGGCACACACCTTTGATCCCAGCATAGGGAGGCAGAGGCAAGCAGATCTCTGTGAGTTCGAGGCCAGCTTGGTCTATGGAACGAGCTCTAAGACAGCTAGGGCTACACAGAGAAACCTTGCCCCGAAAAACAAACAAACAAGACTGTTATGTTTAAAGCATGAATGATGGTATTGCCAGTCTTACTTTATAGAAATTTCCTCCTATGTCATGGAACTGCTTCTACATTAAAATGCAGCAAGATTCAACCGCTTCCATTTCTTGAACATTTGAGGTTTTAGAATGTTTGACTATTGGCNTTCTAGAAGTGGGACACTGTGTTTGCAACATCTGAAAGGTGCTGACATTCTTCAACATTGACAGGCAGATATATTTCCAACAGGTGGAGACACGGGACAACATTGGCAAAGNAGCCACCAGCAAGAATTTTAATCAGGGTTTGGCCCAGCCACTGCTGGTTCTGTGGCTGCTTCACAAGGCGCATCTTTAGGAAACATCTTCCACCAAGTGGAAAGTTGGCAAGAAGCAGCATTCGATATTATTGACAGCAGAGCCACTCCAGCTTACTTTGAAAGCTCTAAGAGAACCGTTTCCATTAGTTGTTTGGATGTACTCAAGGAGCCACAAACAGAAAGCAGTATTTAATTCTGATGGTGTCCAAACATTCTTGAGACTCTAATAGGCTACCCACTCTCTGGCAGAGATTTGTGGAAAGACACTAAACAGTCTTGAAAATGTCGCCCAACATGAACAGAAAGTTTTCTCCATACCTGGCCCTGGGAGCTGTAAAAAGGGAAACACGTGGAGAAAGAAAGGGAGACTGGTGTGGACTATTTATTACACATAGGTGGGAGGAGATGAGGGAGGCTGGAGAGCCTTGAGAAGGCAATGGAATATATGAGGAAGGGGCCATGGGAGACAAAGGCAGCGGCTGTGCCAGCCACGGTGAGTGGTGGACTGATTGTAGGGAGACCAAGGCACTGCATGGACCCACCCTACTGCAGTCTTCACTTCATCAGCCTGATCNCTGCTGGTGATTTGTGTTTACTTTTTGGTTTGGGTTCTCTTTCCTCTGCCATTGCAACAAGAAAAACGTATGTCCACAGGCTCAAGTGTGGTTAATTTAGGCTGTATTCGCCCATTGAGTCATGTAGATTCGGGAACTGGCAATCGTTAGTTAGCAGTGACCTCAGCACTAATCAATNGGAGTTGGAACGATAGGAATTTGTTCCCGTTCATGACCTCAGGTTTCCGTGTGTAATGTGGTCTCTTGGCTAGTCTGCTGCTGATAACTAGATAGATGAGAAGTGCTGGAAGGACTCCCACAGCTCCCACAATAGTCCAACTCTTTCCTGCCTTAATTCGTGTGTGNGGAGGGGGGTATTATGTCAAGCCAAGTTAGCCAACACCTGTATTGATGTTTTTGTCTGTCTGAATAGCAAAGCACAACGGTACATCCTGTTTTCCAAGATCAGTATTAGACAAGTGAGAATGAATATGTATGGGGCCATGCCTAGAACATACAGAGTAACTAGAAAACTAGGGCATTCCTGGCCTGGCCAATGAGACCTATCCTTTGCACATTGATACAGTACCAATTCTCAGTACTTCTCCATCTTCCTCTCCTTGTTTAGATGCAGCTGAGCAGTTACTCTTGGAGACTATGGGAGAAAGACATGGCCTTGCCAGCTAGATGATGCTGAGGAAGACCAAATATTCACCCACATACTAATAGTTCACTAACCTGCCTTTTCCAGTCACTCAGTCCATGTGTGTCATTGCCACAGGAAGAATTGAGTCCCCCAAAGGCCATCCTTGATGGTGTCTGTGGAGGGTGATTGTGTCTCTGAGACAATTTTGCCTTGCACCTAAGGGTGGCCTTTTATATCCTGGGCACTCNCAGGATCTTCCTTCTCCTGTGTGAGAATATGGAGAGCCAGGAGGAGTGAAACACAGCATCATTTACCCCTGAACCCCTGTAGGGCCTGTGTACAGTGCCACAGAATGAAGTGATTTTGACAACCACAAGTAAGTCAGCCTTGAGTANGCCCATAGTGTCTAAGTGAGGCTTGCCGGCTGTCAAGATGGTTCAGTAGGTTGAGGCACTTGCTGCCAAGCCTGACAATGTGAGTTAGACCCATGGGAGCTATGGGAAGAGGAGAGAATGGACTCTGGAAGGTTGTCCTTTGATTTCCACATGTATGCCAGGGTGCATGTACATGCTCAGGTGCACACACACACACACACACACACACACGCATACATACACATGACACACTAAATAAATAAAAATTAATGATTTTTTTTTTCTTTTTGAGTCAAGATCTCACCATATAGCTCTGGCTGGCCCGGAATTCCTCATATAGACCAGGCTGGACTTGAACTCATAGAGATCTGCCTGTCTCTGCCTCCCAAGTTCTGGGATTAAAGGCATGCACCCCCATGCCTGGCTAAAAAACAAAAACAAAAACATAAAAACTTTTCAGATGTTTCCAGGACTCTATGTGGGGTCTCTATGGGACATTTGACTCAATTAACGAGGCAGGTTGAAACTGGAGCAGAGATTAGGAGTTGGAGTGGAGGCTAACGTTATGNTACAGCAGGGACAGCCAGCTCTGTAGGAACCAGCTGAGGCCTTTGGTGTTTACGCCCCTGTCTCGGTTGCCTCAACTCTAAAATGAGAATGGGAATGCAAGGAGTTTCATTTTAGAAGTGACTCTGATGAAAAACTTTGGGGACGTGTATCTATATTCTCTCTTTCCTCCTTCCCTTTTCTGTCCTGTGTCTGTGTGTGTCATTGCCTGTGGCTAGACTTCCGGGCTTTTGTCCTGAATAAGTCTATGGGGGAGATCTTTATTCTTTACCCAAACTAGAAAAACCTATCATTCCAAATGCAGCATGGCATCCTCTTACCTCTTGGCAGTACCATATGTGTGTGTGTGTGTGTGTGTGTGTGTGTGTGTGTGTGTGTGTGTGTGCACGCACACGCGCCTCAGGGATTCTGGGTCTCTACCAGAACCCCTCTTCTCTGGAGATCAGCAGAGGGGTGAACACAAAGGGACTGCACAGACTGGGACTTGCCCTTGTGATGGGAAGGGCCACCAAACACCTAGTCCCAGGGCTGGGGATGTAGCTCAATGAGAAAACACTCGCCTAGCTTGCACAAAACCATGAGTTCAAGCACCTCCACACCCAATCACACATGCTGGACTCCTAGTCCTTCCCAGAGCACTATCTGATGTCAGAGAAGCAGTTTAAGTCACACCACACNACAAGAGGCCCANGTCTCAGGTCCCCTTGCTCTGGAGCCATGTATCTTTTAAGGTTGCTGATAAAATAAAACGAAATATCCTCATTTAAATCTCCTGNGTGATTGTTCTATTGCTCCTGCTGCTGCTGTTGATGGAGAGGGGGACTTTGGAGCTTCAAGACCATGNGCTGCAGCCAGGAAGGGACCAANGCTTTGTAAAATTCCCAGTCCNGCACAGGGGTGGCCGGCTTCTTCATCTCANAGACAGTTCGTTTGACATCAGCTCTTCTTTAGTTTCTTGTAGAAGACATAAATAATTNCCACGTTTTTCTNAGACCATTTTCCTGATGTAGCTTGCTTCGTTCCTTAAATATTTTAGGAGGAAATATAATGTGCTGTCTGTTGTGTTGTCTTTTTATTTCTCCGTAGTTCAGAAAGCCTGCACTCTAGATTCAGTCAAAATAATCTTTGGATCATTTTGTATTTCCTGCCAAACACAGAAATGCCAAACCTGGATAACAAAGTAAATTGGTGCACAAAAATCTCTCCTTGTCATCTTTCCCACTGCACCACACTGGGGCTTTTTTTGGGGGGGGGGTCCCC
>LZPO01087170.1:594154-606896 GCA_001675575.1 Neotoma lepida | reverse complement strand
AGCAACAAACATGTTTATATGCAAACCACACATATACTTCTACTTTACTGAACTCTCTGATTGCATCATTTTAAATTATATATTCCAAAAGCAATAAAGTAAATATAAAAAGATAAAGTGGTACAGTATTTTCTAGTTAAAATTAACTTCAGGAGATAATTTTTTTTTAGTATTTTCTAAGTTCACATCAACTAAATTTAAATTACTGCAGCCCTAACAAACAAATTGTCATTTAAGTTTTGAACACACAGATTCTGACTTTTATCAACACTAAGTCTAATATCACTTGCTGTAGTTTAATTAAATATGCTGGTGCTATGGTTTAGAAATATAAATATATACTCCAAAGATATAAACTACATTCACTGTGGATTTTTTTTAAATGCTTGTATAATCTCTTAGCTTTCTCAACACACATTTCTAGATTCACCATAAATTTAAGTGGCCACATGTTTAGAAAGTAATTCTAGTTTTGGCTTGTTTGTTACTGTTGTTATCAACTACTGCCAAATGTGTAAACTGCACTCCAAAATCTATTGTTATAGCAGCCAACAGCTCTCATTTTGGTAGAGGATATGATGTTCAATTTTCCTGAAAACCATCTTATGTAAAAACAAAAGACTTTCGAGCCTTAAGAGGCTGGTTAACAATGCTGTCTAATAGACACAGGAGATGAGCTACAAAAGAGAAAAATACAGGACAGTCAACCTCGTGAGCTTAGAGAACACTACCAGTAGAGGAAAGGCAGGATTGAGTTGGTGCACACGCATACACNGAACTATCACACCAAATTTCCTCAATATGTATCATAATTAAATAAATATGTATATTATGTATTAATAAATATTAAGTAAATAAAATGTATAATTAAAATAATAATTTTTAAAACAAAGCAAGCCATCAAATGTGCTTTAAAAATACACCAAATAATAATTAACCAAAGCTCTCATCCGAAGGCTTTGTGTGACACTTTCCTTTCAAAAGAAATCACTGCACAGAAATTAACTTAAGGGGAATGTGTCATTTGTTTCTGTCAAATAGGCCTCAGTTTTTTTCCTAAACCCACTCCACACAAATACTTCTAAAAGAAACTGGCCCATCCAAGAGAAAAAAAAAAAGGTCATGTTCAATTGCAAAGAAATTTTTATGTCTTCCAAAATTCAAAAGGCAACGTATTTTTTCACAATGGCCCCAGATATAAGCAACTCAAGTGTCCCTCAATGGATGGACAAATAAAACATGGCACATAAACACAAAAGGAAACGGTTAAAACAGTTTATAGAAATACAGATTTGTTTGTTTATTCCTTTGGTTTTTTGAGACAGGGTTTCTCTATGTAACAGCCCTGGCTGTCCTGGAACTTGCTTTGTAGACCAGGCTGACCTCAAACTCAGAGATCTGCCCTGTCTCTGCCTCTCGAGTGTTGAGACTAAAGGCGTGCATCACCACACCCAGTGAATTAATGACTTTTGGCATGTTTAATGCTTTACTTATTTTATATGTATGAGTTTTTGCATGTATGTATCTGCACCACGTGCATAACATGGTGACCAGGGAGGCCAGCAGGGAGTATAAGATTCTCTGGAACTAGTCACACAGACGGAGGTAAGCCACTTTGTGTGCTGGAAACNAAACCCAGGTCCTCTGGGAGAGCAGCGAGTGCTCTTAACCACTGAGCCACCTCTCCAGCAACTACAAGGATGACTAACTTTACCAGACTAACCTTCCTACACAAACAACTAGGAATTCGGGGTGGGGAGGGATGCTGAAGATTGTGAAGAAAAATCAAAAGTTGGTGCAGGAGCTGGGGAGACGTCTCAGTGNTGAAGAGTACATGCTGTCCTTACAAAGGGCCCAGGTTCAGCNCCCAGCACCCACACAAGGTGGCTCACAACAGCNGTAANTCCAGTNCCAGGAGCTCCTCTTCTGGTCTCCATGGGCGCCAGACACACATGTGGTGCGCATACATACATGCAGGCCTTCACACACGAGCGCATAAANTCAAAATAGGTATTTTTTAACTGGTGCAGGGTCACCAAAATGGTTCAGTGATTAAAAGCACTTGCTGTACAAGTCAGACAGCCTGAACTCAATCTCCAGGGGCCATTGTTAATATTCTGATCCGCCCCTTGAAATCCTGCCCCTTGGCGCCACCCTGCATGTAAAAGGAAAAGCTCCGCCCCTTCTCTCTCTCGAGAGTACACACTCCTCGCCTCTCTCTCTCCCTCTCTCTCTCTTTCCCTCTTTCTCTCTCCCTCTCTCTCTCTTTCCCTCTTTCTCTCCTCTCCCCCCCACTGAGCTCTGTCTGCATGGCATCTCTGTCTCTCACCCGCCATGGGGCACCTTGGCTCCACCCGCCAAGACCTCCCGCATACAATACAATATCATAACAGCCATGGTAGAAGGAAATAATTGACTCTCAAAAGTTGTCCTCTGGCCTCCAGATGCACGGCATGGGACATGTGATGTTTTGTTTGTGCGCTCACAAATAAAGCTTGCCTGGAGATCAGAGTGCCGAGCTAGCCACTAGAGGCCAGGCAGTGGTGGCTCCNACCTTTAATCCCAGCACTTGGGAGGAGGAAACAGGAAGTGATNTGGCTGGGCTGAGAGAGNAGGTGATAAGGCAGGGTGGAGATAGGAGCTCAGCCCTTTCAGGCTGAGGATTTGGTAGAGTAAGAAGTCTCTAGTGGATGGATCCTTTACTGATCTTTCAGCATTTACCTNGATATCTGGCTCCGAGTGTTTATTATTAAGACCAATTAGGATTCCTGCTACAAGAAGACATGTAGACACATAAGTAAAACTAAAATTCTTTTTAAGGTTGTTTTGTTTTGAAACAGGATCTTACTATGTGGTCCTGGCTGGCCTGGAACTCACACTATGCAGATTTGCCTGCCGCTGCCTCCCAAACGCTGGGACTAAAGGCGTGCCCCACCATGCAGAGCAAAACCATGAGGTTTTGAATAAGAAAAGTCAAATTTTATATCCAGAAAATTTTAGAGAAGTTGTTTATATTATTAATAGAAGCATACTAAACTTAAACTATAATCTATGAAATTTTAAAATTCTAAATTTCATACTATTTCTCTGCTTCTTTAATACTTATCTTCAAATTTAAACATGGTGATTTTTGTGAACTTTGCCAAGGAAAAAATACTTATCTGTGTATCATTTATTCAGTTACCTCTTAGCTATCTAACACGAATTAGTTAGTGGAAAAATTCAGACTTTTTCCCTGCATAAGAACTGAAATCAGTATGTTTAGGAATCTGATTTTAATAATCTCTTAAAANCTTAATTTCATCTTCAAAATATGTTGCATCCATAAGCATTAATATTTAGACCCTTGCTCACTCCTACTTGCAGGAATATAACCATAGTGCACTTCGCAATTGTTCCTCAACCCTCTTCTTACAACATTTGCATGTTCTCCGCTCTTTTGTGAGGCTATCAGTTAACCTGCTTAAATTGATGTGTCCACANGTGCATCAAGTCCACTCGCCCCTAACACACCTCCTCCAGGAAGAATCTAGAATGAAATGTTTCCTGGAACCTGTTTTAGGGGATAGAGAGCAGCTTTGCACTCCATGCTGTAGATTATCTCTCCTGGACTGGTTAGCTTTGTGGGGTCGGGAATTTCTACTCTATAAATGTTTAAACCACTTCCATTTATCCAAAACACAGATGCACCCACGCTTCAAACAGGAACTCATGAAAAACTCCTACCGCTGTAGGAAGCACAGATAAAGTCGAGACTGCAAACCCCCTTCCAGAACAGCGAGTGGTCGCTTTACACAGTCATCCCNTGCGCCCAGTCCCTCCTCACCATCTTTCAGAGCTCGATCCATATTGTGAGAAATGACCACTCTTCTGCCCTGAGCTGTCTCCTGTGGATTTCCACATACAGGGCTCTGAAATGAGAGGGAGGGAAAGGTAAGAGAGCACTGAGCAAATGAACTACGTATAAAGACAAAACCAAGACAAAGATTCGGAGATTATTGTCTTACTCTGGAAAAGTAAACNAATGTTCAANNTTAATTAAAAATGTTTAGGAAAGGAGGATTAAATAAATATTATAATATTGGGAATAGTAGGAGAGCACAAAACCAGATCATCTATCTATGAAAATTAAAAACATANTAAAATTTTAAGTCGATGAGGGAAAAGGGAACANTATTTGTCTCCATTGGGGTGTCTATTGCTGTCATGAATACCAGGACCACAATCAGCCTGGGGAGGAAAGAGTTACTGCTCACAACTCTCAGGTCATTCTCTGTCACTGAGGAAGTGAGGACAGGAGCTGAAGGCAGGAACCTGGAGACTGAAACTGATGCAGGGGCCATGGAGGAACACTGCTTACCAGCTTCATCCTCACACTGCTTTCTTACACACCTCAGGACCACCCACCCAGGGTGGCACCACCCACAGCGGGCTGGACCCTCCCACCTCAATCATTAATCAAGAAAATGCCCTACAGACTTGCTTACAGACAATCTGACGGAGGCATTTTCTAAATAAAGGTTCCTTCTTGCCAGATGACCCTAGCTTGTGTCAAGCTGACATAAAACCTAGCCAGCACACTATTTAATAAATGACACTGAGATAGTTTTGTATTCATAGGTAGGGGAGCTGCTAGTCATACTTTATTTATAACTTCAAACTGACTGGGGAACTAAGTGATTCCTTAAACTAAAAAACTAATTAGAAAACTGGGAAGCAGATGTTTATAATCATGAGATAAAAAAGGCCTCTACAATATGGCATGAAATCCAGAAGTTATACAGGAAGACAAAAACAAAACAAAGCATGAANTTAAAATAGAAAATTACTGTTTAATAAAAGACATTATAAACAAAATACAGGTAATAGTCTAGGACAGTAGTTCTCAACCTTCCTAATGCTGTGACCCTTTAATACAGTTCCTCATGTTGTGGTGACTCCCAATCATAAAATTATTTCGTCACTACTTCAAAACTGTAATTTTGGTACTGTTATGAATCGTAATGTAAATATCTGATATGCTGCCCATAGGTTGAGAACCACTGGTCTAGAATATCTGAACACATGTAACAAAGGATTATCTATATCTATATCTATATCTGTAGATATAGATATAGATAGATAGATATTTTACACCCCCATTCCCCCAAACACACATACTATATGATCATTAGGAAAATGCACAATGAAGCAATCATATACCTCAGACTGCAAAATTCAGAATACTCCTGTTGGCTAATATATAATAAAATGTTTGTTTTCATATGCTGTTGTAAGGGTGTCTATTTCTTCATGCTTCAAAAAAGGAAACTATATTACCAACATTAAAATTTTAAATGAACTGTCTTTCAGTCCAGCAATTCTACTCCTAAGAAGGTCTAACCACTGAAATGGCTGTCATGCTCATCCAACAAACACAGCTGCAGAGAATTCCAAGGCTCAACTANGAGCGGAGAATGCCTGGGCTTGAGTAGGTCTCCTATTGTCTTTGGGTAGAGAGCCAAGAGTCATTACCCTCTTCTTAATTAAAAAAAAAAATCCAAACTCCACAGCCTTAAGATTTCTTACTCTGTAATACATATATTTGAAAGTAATCTAATAATAATAATATATGCATGAGAGGACTTTATGCTACAACTCAACACAGCATCTAGCACTTTCTCAAGGCATTATAAAAATTATGCTCATATAGAGACAAACCATTTGATATGTGAAAGATAAAAATGCACTTTCAACCATTTAAAACTGATTTCTAGCCTTTAGTAACTATCACATTACAAGGTAAGATTTTATTCTAATTTTCAAAGTTTTATAATTTCTCAATTACAGGTAGAAAACTTTAGTTGACCAACAGTGGCCAGACATGAACGAAAGCCAAGGACTGGAGAGACGGCTTAGGGGTTAAGAGTACAGCTGCTCTTACGAAGGACCCAGGCTGGTTCTAGTACCCANATCTAGCAGCTCATCATNGTCTGTAACTCCAGTTTCAGGGGATCCAAAACCTTCTTCTGTCTTCAGTGGGTACCAGGCATGCACGTGGTGCATAGCCATACATGTAGGCAAAACACTAACATATACAAAATAAAATAATAAAAATTTTAAAATAGTTAAAATTAAAAGAAAATAAAAAGCCAAGCACTTAACTAATTAAAAAAACCTCCCAAGGTCCCCCCTCTAATTGTGTCCAGTGTTTCTCTCCCCAAGTGCTTAACAAAGTTTCCATTTTAAGAACCAAATTCAAGAAAATCTCAACTAAATGCTTGCCTTTGGTTTTCTTCATCTGACCACTGCTGGTCACCAAAAGTACTGACCCTGTAATTGGGAAACTATAGGGGAGAAAAGGCCCTGGGCTGNGACATCACATGGTTCCAAACCTGCACATGGCACTGCTGGGAGGCGGTAAAACCTTCAGCAGGTATGAAATGAAAGAACCCAGTGGAAGGAGGTTAGGTGAACTCTTTGTACCTTTGTTCCCTCATTGTGGATCTGCCATCTTGTTTTGGTTTTCATTTTGGTTATTGAGTGTATGTCTGCGGGTCTGTGGTTTTGGTTTTGGTTANTGAGAATACCTTTGGGGTTCTGTTGTCCTATGGAGAGAGGTCGGTTGATTTTGAGACAGGGTCTCACTGTGTAGCCCAGGCTGGCCTCAATCCCCCTGCTTCACTCTTTCCTTCTTTTATAGATTTGAGAAGCAGGAACTCCACAGGCTGGCCTACCAAAGACTTGTTCTTGAAGGCGAATGCTAACGTCTATCCTGCTGGCACACACTTGTTCCTCAGATAATACACCTTTCTCCACAGTCACTTTCCTACAATGCTGCTTTGGGGAAAGATAAAAGAAAGGCANGTCCTGTGGCTGTCACAAAGGATCCTGGTCAAACCTACAGTATCTAGNCTGGATATGGCCTCCCCATGGAATCCGATCCCTCCGCTTCTGCTTTAGTATTTTAGTGCATATATCACAATATTCATTCATAACAGCTTNTGGTGAGCCAGACCACTATTATTAAACATACATTTTATTTTTTATTTAATGGAAATAAATGAGACCTATCTTCATATTAAAATTTAAAACTACATCAAACTAACCAAGGTTATTTTTAATTGCACACAGTTCTCTAGAAGGAAAAAAAATTAAAGATCTCAATATATAATTGCACATTTGAAAAATGTTTTCCAAAGTCAGGCCAAAACCTAAAAGCTTTTTCCTAAGATGTGTAAGCAGATCTGTAGAATCAAAAACAGAGAGCATAGCATTAACTTTTTCCCTGAGTACATAACAGTCCACAGCCATGATACACTCAAACAGTCTATGTGCCAAAGCCAGGGACACCNGCATAAGAGAAAACACCCAGAGAAAACTTGCAGAGAAACTTGGGCACTCTGACACCACTGGTCACTAGACAACCAGGAGCTGTCTGAAATCCAGCCTACACAATTGGTAAGGTGGCAATGNTCTCTGGGGGCTTCCCAGCCAACCATGACTTAATTTGCCTCTTGCCCATTACTTGCACTACTCTAGTAAACAAGTGGTTTTCAATGCTATTCTAGTTTATGTTCAATGGAAAAGCAGCCAGGCATGGAGGCACNTAACTCTAATCGTGGTATGTGGGAGTAAAAGGGTTGTAATTCAATGGTCATCCTTGGCTACTNCGNTAGTTTGAAGTTAGCCTGAGCTACATTAAACCACAAACAAACAGAGGNTAAGGGAAAAGAAGGGAGGGGAAGGGAGAGAAAGGGAGCAAAGGTTATACAAATTTCAGGGGTTATGGGTATAATTTTCTGTGAAGTTACAGAAATGGTAACCTACCTTACAAAAACAAATACAAGCCAGAAGTCATCATCATTACCCACACAAGTGTCACTGTCTTTCCAAGGATCCGGAGCATCTGGCAATCTCCTAGGATCCCATAACTTTCTCACTTTTAAATTACATTATTTTCAAAATTCTNCCTCTTTNAAAACAATCATATTCTGCCCTGGCCTCAAAAAATAATTTATTCAAAACTAAAGAAATGAAGAAACNATGTATATCTTCCCTGGGAAGGAACTTGAAAGGCCATTGCATTAGATGTAGACTGGCAAAGATAGGAACATTTGCAAGGATACAGTTCCCACTGTGCATGCTGGGCAACCATGCCAGAGCTGGTGCAGCAAAGCAGGGCAGGGGACATGGCTCCACAGTTGGATAGGTCTGGCTCTGCTGTCACTCACTAAGGCTACTCCCTTGACCCAGACACTTCCTCTTTTGGCTCTTTTTAAGGGTCTTATTGTCTCTTAGTTTTAAATATAATTGGTATTGGGGTTCCAAAACAGAAAAACACAGCATTGGCCAGGAAAGTACTATAAATAGCAAAAGGGGTTATGCTAGTCATTGTGCTAGATGTATTGTTTTTTGTTTTGTTTTGTCTCAACAATAAATGGAAATCAATAATTTTTAGGTATCTTCATCTAATTCATTGTTACTCCAAACACTGTTGGCTTACAGTGCACCGAACTGTGAGCCAGATTCAACCCATGGACATCATGTCCATGACTGTAGTCACACAAAACTCTTGGCAGAATGTCTCACATGCAATAGCAGAGTTCAGCTATGAGCACTAACAACACGGAATGTTACCAATTTTCAAGAAAACAGGTTGGTGCCAGACAGGGTGGCACATGCCTTTAATCCCAAAATTATGGAGGCAAAGATAGATGAATCTCTGCGAGTTCTAGCCTAGCCTGGTCTTCATGGTGAGTTCAAGGCTGGCCAGAGAGACCCATCTCAAGAAAAGGAAAAGAGGGAGGAGAAAGAAACCTGGTTGGTTCGCTTGGAATGCTAACAGAGATTCAAGGACCACAAATGACCAAAACGACAGCAACAAAAAGGAACAGAAAGCCAGGCAAGCAGAAAGAGACAACGGACACACCACTCTTAAGCTATTTTTGCCTTTGCGACTCCCCTCCACAGAGAGGAAAGCACACATCTCCTGAAGCTGCTCTACCCCTTCTGTTCCTTACACTTCCTAGGACTGCAGCCTGCAAGCCACGTCTGCTCCTACGAAGGCCAGTTTGCCTAAAGCCGGACTATGCTTTGCTGTGCTTCATTGTGAGCTTGCTTTCCTTAGCATCAAAGCAAACTGTCAAAACATAAGCTAAGTGATTATCCCTTCTGGGAATTTTGTATTGCTAGGAAGTGGTGGTATCTATAAAATCTCCACCCCCTTTTATGGAGTTTTAAGATCTATTGTTTGTTTGTTTATTTGAGACAGGGTCTCACTGTGCAGCCCTAGCTGGCCTTGAACTCACAGAGATCCACCTGCCACTAAAATTTCTATTTTAACTGGTAACGTAAGAACATAAAAGCTTTACATATCATGGGTACTGTGTGACATTTCTACACATGCACACACACTGGCCGATGTCTCATCAGGTCAACCATCTCACTCATAACTTCAGTCTCTGTGATGGAACCTTTTTTGCTATATAGCCCAGGTGGGCCTGAAACTCAAGATTTTCCTCCTGAGCCTTCCAAGTGCTGGGATTACAGATTTGTACCATTTGTCCAGCTGACAACATCTTTGAAAAATCCATTTGGGTGGGGGTGGGGGGACTGGAGAGATGGCTCAGGGGTTAAGAGAAAACTTGTTGCTTTTGCAGAGGACGACCACAGTTCAATACCCAGCATTCATGTCAGGTGGCTTAAAACTAACTCCAACTCTAGCTCCAGAGAAATCTGAAGCCTTCTCTAACACCTGTGTGTGCACACGCACACACATATACTCAAACACTCAAAAATAAAAGATAAATGTTATGAAAAATCCTTTTTTTCTAAACTGGGTACAGTGCTGCAATCTTGTAGTCCTGGCTCCTTGCTTGATGGAGACCAGAATGTGTGGCCAATCTATGCAACACAGACCCATCTAAATGGAAAAGGAAAGTCCTCTCTTTCGGGACATTATTGNCACATGCACAGTCAATGTATTACGGCATAATAACAGCATACGAATTCTCCCTCTTAAACAAGCTTAGTTTCTATCTTAATTATAAGAATTTAGTTTTGAAACAAAACCTACAAATCTCTCATACGGATACTTTTCTAGATTTCAAACAGGCTGTAACTTTTCAAATGTTATTTTCAGCTACCTAAGTTGTAGAGACACATCCTTCAATATATTCTGGATGTAAAGAAGTGAACTGAGCCATAATCCCATCATCCAGAGGAGTTTGGTCTATTTCCTCGTAGTCAGTGTGCCCAACTTGTCGAGACTCACTATGGGCAGGTTACTTTTCTGTACCTCAGTTTCGTTTGTAAAACTTAACAACAGTATCTAACTAACCATTAGGGGCTAATGTGAGCATCAACAGAACGAACACACATGAATTATAAACCATCACTGGCACTGGTACTTTTTCTGTGTACACACTATATGTGTTGTATGTGTGTGCATGTGTACATGGAGGTCAGAGGTCAGCACCATGAATTTTCCTCAATTGCTCTTACTTTATTTTAGGGGACAAGGTCTCCCACTGAACCTGGAGCTTACCTATTCAGCTAGACTAGCTGGCCAACAAGCCCCAGCAATCCTATNTCCACCCTCCTCAGCACTGGGGTTATAGGTGTACACCACCATGCCTGGTCTTTCACACAGGTTCTAGGGATCCNAACTCAGGTCCCTCAATGTTTGCATGTCAAGCACTCTACCCACTGAACCACCCAACCACCATCATTTGCATACTTGTAAAAGAAATTACCTTCAATTCTGCATTTGGCTCCTTAGGATCAATATTGTATTAAAAGTGTTCCTTTCATAATGAAAACTTGGAATATAATGTTTGAATGACTTATACCATAATTTATCTGCTTACTCTACATTTAATTTGCTTCCACTTTTTTTTCCTATTCTAAATGAAAAGCATTTCCATTTTTGTACTGTTGATATAAATATAGTACTACCAAAAAATGTTCTAAAAGATGCTAAAAGTGCTTATGAAATATATAGTGGATTTGGATCCTAACTTTATTTAAAGGATTTAATGCCTAAAGGATTTTCCTACAGGCTAGGGAGATTGCTCAGTAGAGTGGGTACAAGAATTTCCTGCACAAATGTGAGAACTTGAGTTAGAATCCATGGAATCCACAGAGCATGAACATCTGTAACCCAGCACTCCTGTGGGGAGATGAGAGGCCCCACAGGAGAATCCCAGACACAGAGCATGAACATCTGTAACCCAGCACTCCTGTGGGGAGATGAGAGGCCCCACAGGAGAATCCCAGACACAGAGCATGAACATCTGTAACCCAGCACTCCTGTGGGGAGATGAGAGGCCCCACAGGAGAATCCCAGACACAGAGCACGAACATCTGTAACCCAGCACTCCTGTGGGGAGATGAGAGGCCCCACAGGAGAATCCCCAACAGCTTGCAGACCAGCCAGCCTGGCATACACAGTGGGAAAACACAGACCTGATCTCAAATAAGGTGAAGGTGTGGACAGACACAGGAGTTGTTCTCTGATCTCCACAAATGCACTGTGGCTGACATGCACCCACATTCATATTAACATCCTCTCTCTCTCTCCTCTCTCTCTCTCTCTCACACACACACACAATAATAATAATAACAATAACAATAATAATATAAAAGTAAAGAATGCACTTCAAGAAGTCTTCTACCTTCTACCTTCTAAGAGGAAACTGAAGACAAGCAGGGTGGGGCTTGGAGGAGGAGCACTGAGGTTTTCTAGCCCAACACAACTATATGAGCAACTGGCAACATCCTCTCCAGTGTGTCAACCATCTAAAGCATGTGCCTTTAAGGAGAGACGCTCTGTGCAGGTAACTCCAGACTTGTCCANGCTTTCTGATTTAAGAGTCACAAACAGATGTCTCTAGAAATGTTTCTCAGTAATTAATCTAAGAAAATAATAAATATTATTGCAAAAGCAAAATCTCTTTAAACTACTCAATAATGGTAGATNTTTAAGGTAAGCCAATAAAAATTAGGAATGTTTTTCCTTTTCTTTCTTTTTTTTTCAAGACAGTTTCTCTGTATAGCCCTGGCTGTCCTGGAACTTGCTCTGTAGACCAGGCTGGCCTCAAACTCAGAGATCTGCCTGCCTCAGTGTTGGGATTAAAGGACTGTACCACAACTGCCCTGCTGAATGTTTTCCAATGTGTTTGAAAGAATCCGACTTCCATGGGAGGAGCATGTTTTATTTCTTACACACCAATCTGAAGGGCCCTAAAAGACACACTTCGCTTGATTAAGACAAATTCAAGTCCTTTGTAAACAAAAATTGTAACATGGACTTGAAAATACATAGTCAAATAGTAACATAAAATGGATAGACATGAAAGGATATGAAATGAACAGTGGAGCTAGAGAAAAACATGAAAAAGCAAACTGGCTTGGGAAAATGGAGCTAAAATCTCTGACATGAGCATTCTGCATTCCTGAAAAGGTCTGTGTGATAAAAATTCTATTCAATTTTGTTACTTAGTTCTATCATATGATATTCACATATCATTTGAGTTCATCTGGCCAATCTTGGGTTTCAATAATGTGNATCACATGTCCATCAATTTGTTCTATCATCTAATAATCACTGAGGACTCNCTCTGCTTGGCACTTAGTTGGACACTGGACAGGAAATAAACTGTATTTTCTGTGCTCATGGGACTTAATCTAGTCTTGATGGATGCTCAGAATCAAGTAGCTGATAAGCCACTGTATTACAGGATCGTGCTTAAGAATTCCA
>LZPO01087170.1:577113-592879 GCA_001675575.1 Neotoma lepida | reverse complement strand
GGACAGGGTTTCTCTGTGGAAATCCTTGGCTGTCCTGGGACTTGCTCTGTAGACCAGGCTGGCCTCAAACTCACAGAGATTCACCTACCTCTACCTGGATGTGCCACCACCATCTGGCTGGAGTATTTTAAACAATAATTTCTAAATAATTTCTGAGATCCGTGGACCCCACTTTGAGAAACACTGTTAAATAGTCCAATTAAGAATCCTAGTTTTATTTTAATGTAAAGTAATGATTCCATATAAATTGAGAGATCAATCCCAAAAGATTCACCTAAGGAACTGAGATGTAGCTCAGTTGGTCAAATGCTTGCCATGTGAAAAAAAAAATCCTGAAAAGAAGCTGCATCTGTCTGACTGTCAGAGACTGACTGGCTGACTAGAACTTCAGTTCTGTAGAGAGTTTACAATGCTGCAGATCCATCCAATAAGGCTAATTACCTTATCTTGGGCTAGTTCTGGCCCTCTGAAACAGCCATTCCTTGCCTACCTCCTTATTGGAACTAACATCTTGTGACAATAGATAAAAAACCTTTTACAATCTATTGATTTAGGAGAACACTGGTGTCCACCAATCCAAATGCTAAGAATGTCATCAGATAAACTAGGCAATGGTTAGCCACAGCTTTAATCCCAGCCCTCAGGAGGTAGGAGGATTTCTGAGTTCAAGGCCAGACTGGTTTACAGAGCGAGTTCCAGGACAGTCGAGGCTACAAAGATAAGGCCTGTCTTGAAGGAAAAAAAAAAGCAAGGGAAATCAAAATCAGATCAATTAATGAGGTAGTTTTGAATAAAGACAGTGCCTATATCAAAAGCTTAGAATGTTCCACACCCTGTACAGAAGCTGAATCAGTCATTCCCAAAGCTTTAACATAGCTAAAACAGACCCCACAAACTAAGACCCCTCATACACTTTAGAAGACCACTTTAAGACCCCCCAATTAGAAATTGCTGTGGAATAATCCTTTTGTACACTGTGAAGATGTTTTACTCTGATTGGTTTAATGAAGAGCCAACAGGCCAATAGCTAGGCAGGAAGAGGTTTGGTGGGAGAGCCAGACTAAGAGAACACTGGGAANAAGGATTGCCAGCCAGTTGCAGAGGAAGCAGATGAACATGCCCTGCTGAAAAAAAGGTACAACTATGTGGTAGAGCATAGTTAAGAAATATGGGTTAATTTAAGTTGAAAGAGCTTGTTAGTAACAAGCCTAAGATATCAGCTGAGCATTTATAATTAATAATAAGTCTCTGCGTGGTTATTTGGGAACAGGCTGGCGGGACAGAAAACTCTACCTCTAAGAAATCAGCACGGAAATCAAAACACTAAAAAGAGACCTTCTACTATAGCACTCCTAGCTATTTATCCAAAAGCAATGAGGTCACACACAAAGCAGATCTGCATACCATGTTTATTGTAGCACTACTCACAATAGCACCAGCCTAGGTATTTGTCGGCAGACAACGGATAATGAAAATGTGGCATACACACAATGGAATAAAATCATGTCATTTTCAGGAAAATAGACAGAACTGGAGCCCATCATGTTAAATTAGCCAGACATCAAAAGTATCGTTTGGTTTCCCTCACATGTGGAAATTAGAAAGATTTTTTTAATGGCCTTAAAGTTGAAGAGGGACTGCTGGAAAAGAGAAGGGGCCAGAGAGGAAGGAGGGGAGAGTAACAGATCAAAGTATGATACTGGTACATAAAGAAAGTCAGTGAAGCCACCAATTTGTAGAATTCAAACGCTTTCGTAATTATAAAGCTATACTCCTGTAAAGCAGAAAGACAATGCCTCCAACCTAACTTTGATTGCACCTAACCAGGGAAATTGTTCCAGAGTACAAGCAAATTCCCTGAATGGCAATTGGTATAGCCAGAGACGGCTTTAGGCAAAGTAGTCCAGAGTTAGCAACCTCCCCTAGACCCAACCTGAAACTCTTCATTCCCTAGATCTCACAATACGCAACGCAGTCTTCCCTGACAACAATACACAGTGCAGTCTTCCCTGACAACAATACGCAGTGCAGTCTTCCTTAACAACACTTACCTTTTTTTTTCACATTTATGGTGTGTGTGACGGTCAGAGGACAACTTGTAAGAGTTGGTTCTCTCTGTCTACCATGTAGGTTCTTAGAGTTGAACTCGGGTCCTCAGGCTTGATGGCAAGCACCCTTACTCACTACACCATCTCCTCAGCCACCTCCCTGACATCTTACCAGAGAATTTTGAGAAGTGATCCCTTCAGTCCCAAGAGAAATAATATGAACCATATGAACACTAAGCCAGATCACAGCCACCCAGTGCCCTGACCGTCTCTATTCCAATGATTCTCAAGTCCCCTCCACTCGGTCAGGCCTTCCCACAGCCACTCAGAAGGCTCTGATGACAACCAGAGGCCTCGTTGATTCTTTTCTCCAAGCTCTCAGATCCTTCCTGCTCCTGATGCCTCCTTTGGCTTAGATGATATCTAAGCGACTATCAAATACTCTTGTCTAACCTGTCATACCATGAAAAGACCAGAACTACCCACCATTCGGAAGCCATTAACCCATTTAAACCTGCTTCCTGATTCATAAACTGGAATAACAGTAAATGTCTCATAACTGAGAGGAGTAAATGAGTACTTAGTATAATGCTTAGTAGACAGTAAGCACTTAATTTTTTTTTTTTTTTTTTTTTTTTGGTTTTTCAAGACAGGGTTTCTCTGTGTAACAGTCCTGGAACTTGTAGACCAGGCTGGCCTCCAACTCACAGAGATCCACCTGTCTCTGCCTCCTGAGTGCTGGGATTAAAGGCGTGCGCCACCACCTGGCGCACTTAATATTTTTGCTGTTATTTCATCCATTTATTTCCAAATCTTCTACCACTTCTTTTAAAAGTCATGTTAAAAAACTAAAGCACCTTCTACAAAATGTCATCTTCCTCACTGCCAACAATTACTTCCGCCTCCCATTTACCAAGATATTTGAAGCTTTAAGTATCTCCCGGTGCTCCCATACCTGCCCTCTCCCAACCCCCACCTCCCTGATTTCATCCACGCATGCTCTGGTCTTGTTTCCCTGGTGGTGTTCTANCCACCAGGCTGTATGACTGATTTTCAGCCCTTCCTCTGTGCTCTGAAATCTTTAGCTCAGAAATATGCTTGCATTTCTCCTCTAACAGTGACAACAGAGGCTGGAAAGGTGGCTNAGCAGTGAAGAGCACTTGTTCTTACAGAGAACCCCAGTTCAGTTCCCAGCACCCACATGACGACATGGCCAGCTCACCACTGTCCATAACTTCAGTTCCAGGGGATCCATTATCTTCTGACCTCTGGAGTACCAGACACACACAGCGTACACAGACATATATGGAGGCAAACACCCAGACACATACAGTAAATAAATCAATCTTAAAATATTCTTAAATGGCTACAAATTCCTGTAATGCCTGACATCACTATCCTCCAATGCCGCCTTTTCTCCTTCCCTCCTCAGCCAGCTTCTAGACTGTGTGCTCCACAAGCTATCTCCATACTTCCCAACCCCCACTCTTCAACGCGAATATCATTTCTGCCTCAGAGGCTACCTTCACCTCTTTTCCTAAAGCCCCATACAATACTGGCATAGGTTGCAGAGGACAGAGGCCACCTCCTTTCTGGATGTCTGCACGGGAGGCTATTGGCCAGTCACTCCTCTCAAGAATCTGAGTTTTCTTCTCCTGGGTCTCTGCCTGTTCCCCTTACTCCTCAGTAGGCTTTTCCTCCTTTCCTTGCCCAACTCCCTTCTATTCAACCACTATCAACTCAGCCACTCCCCCTCCCAACAAACCTTCTTGTTTAGACCTCATCTCTCCCTCAAACTGCACATCTGCAAACATAATTTCAAGTTGAACACATCCACAGGTATGTCGAAATATTCAGGACCAAAACTTTCATATTCTTACCTCTACCATGTCAAACCTACACAAATGACATCTGTATCCACTCAATCACACAAGCTTAAAGCCAGAATTTAGCTACAATTCTTCTCCTCATTAATAACTTATTAAATATTAGTTATTAATAATTATTAACCATTAATAAATGTTTACTGGACAGAAATGAAAAGCACAAATAAAACTGACTAGACAGAAGGAAAACTGAGTCTGCACATCTATCAAGCTGAACTAAATGCATTAAAAATGGGAGCAAAGGCCTTCCTTCTGTGAGGCATGAGACTCACACATGTATGCCATGCAAGGATAAACTCAGGAACCTCGGGTGACTTAAGTGAAGAGTGCGTGAGCAGAGGTATGATGCTAGTCACGAGACCCTCCCATGTGAGGTGAAGTGTCTGTCCATTGTTTTAATGCCTCTGTCTCCTTCCTGAGACTGTACTAAGCCAGTCAGAAATCCTGGANGCCTTACCAGCAGTTTGTTGGGAATGGGAACTGGTCCAAACATGACCAGTAAGATGTGAGGGGAACATTGCCAGGGGCATTTCTAGGAACTGTTTTGCTTTTCCCCCCTCTGGTTCCAATCATTTTCCTGCTCCTTTCAATTATCTTGCCAAGAGGTTGATAAAATAGATAGAGTCACTTGACCAGCAGCCCAAGAATTAACTGACTCAGGAGAGGGAAGAGCCAAGGCATGTACAGAGATGGTGCTGTACCTTCCACTGAGCTTGCCTTCCCTTGAGATTATGTGTTATCTCTTAAAATAATAAATCACTTTAAGGTTCAAAAAAAGGACGTGGTTATAGGAATCACTCATTCTTACAACACAGGTTAATTAGCTGGTTGTGATGGTTCAGGCCTGGAAGTCCAGTGCTCAGAAGGCTGAGGTAGGGGGGTTTGAGGACATCCTAGCCAACTCATGAGTTCTGGGCTGNCTACACTATAGCCTGAAACACTGTCTCAAAAACACCTCCAATCTCGCTTCTGGTCCTCAACCCCACCCCCCCATTTTCCACCTCCTCCAAGGCAAGGTCTCTCATAGGGAGTCAGCAGAACCTGGTACATTCAGTTGAGGTAGGTCCAAGACCCTCCTCCCTGCACCAAGGCTGCACCAGGTGTCCCACCGTAGGCACTGGGTGGGTCCCGATCCCATTGCCTGGGGGCCCCCTAAAGAGTTCAAGCTAAACAACTGTCTCGCCTATCCAGAGGTCCTAGTCCAGTACCATGGGAGCTCCACAGCTATCAGTCCACAGTTCATGCGGGAAACCTGACTTTTACCGGAAGACTTCAAGAGTGTAGTTATGCTTCAAATGCAGAAAAAAGTGCTGACTTAAAACCTGTTCTCTTATTGCCTACAACATACTGATTCATTTCCGAAGTATTTATCCCTCATCTCATTTAGTACTATTGAAGTACTAAAGATTAACAGAGTCGAGTTTCTGCCAGCCTAGAGTACAAGGGTTAATGATAAAGGACACAAGACTACTCCCAAATGGTATAATATTAAAACTGTGAGCCAGGCAGTGGTGACTCACACCTTTAATCCCAATACTCAGGAGGCAGATGCAGGTGGATCTCTGAGTTTGAGGCCAGCCTGGTCTACAGAGTGAGCTCCAGGTCAGACAGGGCTACACAGAGAAACTCTGACTCGAAAAATAAATAAATAAATAAAACTGTGATAAGCACAAGAAGAAGTATTTGGTGCTACTGAACATGTAAATTCTCTACCCAAGTAATGCTGAGGGCTGAAGGCAGAAGCCCTTAAGCCTACCAGTCACAGGGAGCTTGACACTGTGAAGACTGAGGTTAGAGGGGAAGTAATTGCCAGAGTTCAGGCTAGAGCCAAGAATTACAACAGGAAGCTGCTGACAGGCTTTGATTAAACATGCTGCTGAAGAAGGATCTGCATAGGCTTGTCTTTTTCAAGAATAAACTAGAGAAGGAGCCTACACAGAAGCAGACAGACCCACTGAGGCTGCTGCAGTTGCTGTGGTGGGGCCCAACACGAGAACTTGGAAGAAATGGGCACAAGCAAGGAGTACAGGGGGAGACGGTGAAGATGCCAGGGGGCCTCTGAGGCTGCTAAGTCAAAGAAACAGGACAACCTTTCCAGATCCTTATCAAATATTAAAAATAGCTCAGGGGAAAAAGAAGAAGAGGGAAGGAGGACGGAGATGGAAGAAGACAGAGAAGACAAAGGAAGGAGAGGAAGGAGAAGAGGCAGCAGCAGTCATCTCTGACAAGAATTAACCCATCTGCAGCTCGAGGGAAGGGAGACAGTGGAGCACCAAGAAATGCTCTTCCTCTGCATCAAGCCAGAACTGAAGAAACAGAGAAACTAACTCACAGAAATGTAGACGGAGAAAGCAGGGAGCGTAAGGGTGAAAGGGGAGAGAGTAAGGGTAGGCTCAGATGATGAGACCCTACTTACTAGAGCCTATAGCTACTAGTTACTACTCCATACAGAGAAAGGTGAGAACTACAGTTCATCTAGTTATGGGAGAAATGAAAGTTGCCAATTAATTTTCCAAAAGGTGTATTCGACACTAAGATAGAAAGCTTTATTAAACAGGTCCTAACAAACAAGTCTACACCTTATTTTAACAATGTACAATTCACTGCTTCTTCCTAGGCCTCAGAGGCATTTCACTTCAAATTTACACGCATTTTTCTTTACATATAGCTTCCTGCTATTCAGGCATGGAAATCCCCAGGCCAACATATGCACAAGGGCAGGCCACTACCTAAAAGAGCTGATGAGTGCAAGCTAGCCCCAGGGGTAAGATCAGGCACCCTTAAAAGCCTAGCTACCAAATGCAGCATGTGGTCCCAGAAGGCCACCCAAATACACCCATATTCATCAAGTTTTCTGGAAAGCTCTACCATGTTTGGACAAACTACAGGAATGTACCCCAGGCCTCAAGCAGGGTGTGCCTGGGACCTACCCCTGGTACTTAGGGTATACAGAAGGCCTCTAAGGAAGACTTACTCTTGCCTTCTACATCCAACCAATCAACAGTACCTTGCTAAGCTTGTTGAGTTTGCATTTTTCTTTTAAAGGTCCAGTTGCTGTTTAAAAAAAAAAAAAAATCAAGTTTCTATGCAGTCAAATTTGAATGCTGACAGCCTCAGCAGACACTATTCATTTTCAGAAGCTTGTACCCTCTGCAACAAACTTGCTGAGTCACCTTTTTAGTACAATCGAAAACATACATTTTTAAAGAAAATCTAGGACACTGCCTACCCCAGTGTGCTATGGTTTAGAAATGAACCCTACAGCATTTTTAAGCTAGCGACATTAATTACCAAGGTGACATCATTGCATACTCTCCAAACAAAAAGCTGCTTAAGATTCGAGAGTTGGAAATCAACACGCAGGGAATGACCAGAATTCAGAGAAGGTTCACAGTAGAACACTATCATCTCAAGACTTCAACCTTCCCACTGAAGTGTAAACAGTGGATTTCCTAGTTGACCCTCTGTTTCTGTGATAAAACACTAGCAAAAGCAGCTTGGGAGAAGGAAAAGGTTTATCTGGCTTACAGGTGACAGTCTATTATTATCAAGCAAAGCAGAGACCATGAAGGAGTGCTGATTACTGGCTTTCCAGCCTCTGTCATACAGCAGGGTCTACTTGCCCAGGGAGGTCACACCCACAGACCAGTCTAATTAAGGCAAATCTTCAAATGCATCTCCTTTTTTCCCAGGTAAGTCATGTTGACAACAAAACAAGACAGAGGGCCTGTTGGTTGACTTGGTACTGAATACTGGCTAAAGGGAAGGGCAGAGCGCTTGACAATATTCTTAAATCTATCTGCCCTCTAACTAGTGATATCTAATAAAGTCAAAGAAAAGCCTTGATTATTTTTTTTCCTGGCCTAGAACTCATTCTATATGTCAGGCTGGTCTAGCTAGAACTCACTATGCAACCAGACTAGTTCCAGACCACCTGCTAGGCCTCTGGGGAGCTGAGATCCCAGGCCTGAGCCACTGTCTGGCAGTACCACAGCTTCCTTAACCCTCCTCACTATTTTATCACCCTGGCCACAGCGTGTCTCTCAGTTAAGCCTAATCACATCTATTCGGCATTGCTATAGCCTACCTCTAACGTTATCACTCCCGTACCCAGAAAATGTCAAAAGCNGCCAGGTCTGCAGACTGAACTTCAATTCTGCTCTCATTTAAGGACTTCCACAAGGCAAGTTTTATCTTCCAATCCTGGCTCCTGTGACTCGTCTGATATATTCCCTGACAACTCAAATCTCAAATGGTCCAACTACTCCGTCTCTGAAACAGTTTTCCGGATTCTTTTAACAAGTGATGAAAATATATACTGCTCCCTTTAGACAGTACTGCTGAATTCAAACACAGCTTCCTCATTTCCAAGGATATGTCTGCTGGTTTTGATTGGCATTTCTTTTTATGTTCCATGAATTACATCGCTCTACTCTGAAGTTATCATTATTCATATGTAACTTCATCTCATATGTATCAGCCTTAAAGAGTCCCTTCCTAACAGAAGAAAATAATTTTTCTACATGTGCAATCGCTGTTCATAAACCATGAAATGATAGGTATCAAAAACTTCTTGAATACATATTTGCACTTGTTTATACGTTAAAATATATCTGGAGGAATAAATAGCAACTATTGCTGGTGCCTGCCTTTATATAAGAAAGCTTCCCTACACACACATTGTTTATTCTTCAATACGCGTTTACTAATCATGTGACTATATAGCCTATAAAAAGTATACCTGAAATTATGAACAGCATGAAATTAAAGTATAGTATCCCTGATGCCACAAAAAATTCAGCAGGATTCTATGATTTAAAAGTTTTTAATTGATATTCCGTAAACCAAATATCAATCCNAGGCAAAGAAAGAGAAGACACCACTGTTGACCTCCGTCCTCAACACAGGCCAATGCACCCACACATACGCGTACACACATATGCATGCATACACCTGTCTCTTATACACATCTAGATAAAAAAAAAAAAAAGGCCAATTTTTCCCTACTGGTCACCATGACTCAAAACTCCCTTAGTTGAAAAGTGAACAAATTTTCTGAACAGGGCAGTAAATACATTATGCCATTATCTGTTATCAAATTATTGAGGATTGTTTATCACATTAGTATAATAAAGGAAAGCCACAAAGAGGCTATGTATAGTCTCTCTAATTCCTGTTTCTTCCCTTTTCCTCTCAAGTAACTAAATTAAGTTTGTTTCACTCAAAGAACATTTGTATTAGTAAAAGAACCCATTTAGGAATCCTAGCAGGCTGACCCAAGCCAATAGAGCAGTGCATGGCTGTGTGAATGTCCTTACTGTCTCTCCNAACATCTGCCTTTCCATCCAGCCAAGGCTACTGGGCCTGAGAGGGCTGGACAGGGAGTACTCTTGTTTATCTCTCGATTCTCCCAATGTCACAGAGCCAAGCACTTATGAAGACAGTAATTCAAGCTCTTAATGTTACTATTGCAAGGCGCTCTTCTTTGCTAGGAAGCTGGGTGAACTTTCAAACTTCAAACTTCAAAATGTCACAACCAGCAAAATTAGTTAACACTTGTTCTCATTAAAACCCATCTACCAAGAGCAAGCTATGTCCTGGCACTGAGCAGCAACTCAGCAGGCAAAAATAAATACAGAAACAGATAAGATAAATAAATAAGTAAACCTAACAAGATTGGAATATGAGTTATGTTTCAGATATTCAGAAATGTGTATTGATTTGATCTGATGAACTTTTTGCACTTTTCTGTCTGATGAATTTCCAGTCTCCCACTAACGCCTTCTTCACATGGCCATGGCNTTTTGTTTCCCACGTGCTCCTACACCCGACGTCTGTGGACTTGGCTGTATTAGCCCTCCAATCTTCATCAATTGCTTGTTCATCTTCACATGGTATAAATCAAGTAGAAAATATTATTAAGTATTTGAGGCAAAGGAGATTAATTAGTTTATCACATTAGCACAATAGTCCAAAATGTGTTCACAATTCATATTGATAATGCTGGACCCTATAAACACACACTATTATAAAGTGCCCAACTTAAAATAAGTTTTTTTAAAATAGTTAGTAAATTGTATTTAACAAAAGAAAAAACCCTGAGTCTGAGACAGAAGACATGAAAAAAATTTTGAATGACATTTTTGATGAAATCTCTTTATTTCATCAAAATGTAAGCTATGTCCCTCCCTTCCACTACAGGAGGATATTATGCTTTGAATTGCCTTGTAGCAATAAGCTTTCCTACATCAAATGATTCATTCTTGCCCCATTTCTCCTGTTCTTGCCTTACTTGGATCAAGTGCTAAGGTCTAGCACCTGTGGCTAGTGAATGCTCAAATCCAAACAGGTTAACTGGCCCTGCAGAGCATGAAACTATACATTGGACTAGGAACACTACCCTATGACAGCCCTCTCAGCAAAACTGGGCTAAAAACTGTCACTTAGGACCCAGACATCAATTATCAAGACTTTGGGGTCAACCTTCTTGGTCTGCTTCTTTATTTCCTAAAATACAATGGACATTGACATGGAATTTCTGTCTGGGATGGAAGCTAATTTTAATCAATAGTTGTTCACACTGATGTAAAACCCAATTCTGTGCACATGTAAGATACCCACTAGGTACTATGTTAATCAGAAAGGAAAAGCACAAATTTAGTGACCACAAATAAACCTAATTTTCCTAGTTATCATCAGCAAACACTTGAGCAGCCTTCAACTCCTATAGGGTACAGGGGATAGTAACAAAAAGTGTCAATTATAGATCTGTTGGGGAATACTATTTTAAGGTGTGTTGCTTTTGTTTATGTTGCATTTGTTTAACTCTGTGAAGCTGTGTTACTGTGCCTGTGTAAAATACCTGATGGTCTAATAAAGAGCTGAACGGCCAATATCGAAGAAGGAGAAAGGATAGGTGAGGCTGGCAGGCAGAAAGAATAAACAGAAGGAGAAATTTGGGAGAGGGAGATCTAGGAGCCAGAGAAGGAGGAGAATATCAGGGGCCAGCCACACAACCAGCAACAGAGTAAGAAAGAAAGGTATACAAAAATAGAGAAAGGTAAGAGCCCAGAGGCAAAAGACAGACAAGTTAATTTAAATTAAGAAAAGCTGGCAAGAAACAAGCCAAGCTAAGGCCGGGCATTCATAATTAAGAATAAGCCTCCATGTGTGATTTATTTGGGAGCTGGGTGGCGGGCCCCCCAAAAGAGCAAAAAAACAAACAACATGGATCCTAACTACATGGAGTTTACAAGTGAGAACACAATGAAGCATCCAGAAGCATGCCAAGACTTTTAAACCAGGTGTGGTAGTCCACACCTACAGTCCCAACACTCAGAAGGCTGCTGCAGAAGATGAAGAGTTCAAGGCCAGAGGGCTGGCAGGGTGGGGGATGAGAACTCTATGCAAGCTTGGAATTTAGATTCCCATCACCTTTGCTGGGTGCATATACTCTGTAAAAACAGAATCTGCAGGGGATGGAGACAGGCAGATCCTTAGGGCTCACTAGTCAGCCAGTTTAGCTCCAATGGAAAGCTCCAGTTTCAGTGAAACCCTGCCTAAAATAAAATAAAAATAAGGCAAAGAAAGAGAAGACACCACTGTTGACCTCCGTCCTCAACACAGGCCAATGCACCCACACATACGCGTACATACATATGCATGCATACACCACATACACAAAATAGAATGATATTCTTTTTATTGAAAATAGATTTTTTTTCATACAATATATTCTTATTACGGTTTCTCCTCCCCAGCTTCTCCCAGATCCTCCCCACTTCCTGACTCACCCAAGTCCACATCCCCACCCCCCTCTCTCTCGTTAAAATACAAAGGGACATTTAAAATAATAAGGTACAATAAAATCAAACAAATCAGAATAAGACAAAACAGGAAAAAGAACCACAGAAAAAGCACAAGAAATACATTCACACACACAGAAACCACATAAAAAAAATCAGAAACCATAATAANTAAACAAAAGGTCTATAAAGTTTNAAAATGCCCAAAGCATTGTNAGACAANAAAAACAAACAAAAACTCCCCAAATACCATTGAGTTCATTTTTTGTTGGTCATCTACTGCTGAGCAATGGGGCCTGCNTTTATGTGTAGTTTGTATATCCAGGGAGACTCCACTGGAGAAAACTAATGTTTCCTTTGTGGGTGGTTATCAATTGGAGATAGCTTCTGGGTTAGGGATGGGGGCACATGCCCACTTTCCCTCCCAGTGCTGGGACCCTAGCTGGTTTGGACCCATGCAGGCCCTGTGCATGCTGCCACAGCTCTGAGTTCATATGTGTGTCGGTCCTGATGTGTCTAGAAGGCCTTGTTTCCTGGGTGTCCTCCATCCCTTCTGGCCCTNACAGTCTTTCCATCTCTACCTCTTCAGCAGAGTAACATTTTAATGAAGTTGAGCCACCGCCANTCCCCTGGCCCCAAAGTACTCTGGCAATTTTCAGTGTTATGATGATATCGATCAAATGATGGAGACATCAGCTGTTGACCATTGGCCTCGACATGGGCAAGTGTACCCACACACATACATGCACATGTATACATGCAGAAGCCACATACAGCACATTTTAAAAGTATTCTAAAAAGAGTTCAAGGCTACTCTGGGCTACGTAGCAAGCCCCTGTCTCCAAAAACAAAAACAAGTCTTTATCTACTTCTAACAATGTATGCAGTTTGGTTTTTTTCCTCCACAGAAGAAAGCCAAAGAGGGAGAGGAGAAGGGAGGAGGGATGGGAGAGAAAGATGGATACCAGTCTAATNGTGTCTCGCTCATATGCAAAACATTCAAAATGCACTATATAAGGAAAAGTCCGTTCCTTTTTTATTCTGAATCTAAATTTCTGTCGTGTTCACTGTTACACTATCTCCATGTGGTACACTGTTAAACAGCCTCCCCCTCCACATATGCCAGATGACCTGTGTGGTCCAGCTTCCACTCAACTCCCACAGAACTCACAGATACCGTACACTACACCACATGCCTATGCCTCCCAGCCTTCCATTCATAAAGAGAACATTTGTTTAAAAAAAACACAAATTATTGCAAATCCAGCAAACATTGGGCTTGAACAAACAGCATCTATAACCTAAGGAAAATGGAATGTATGTGACTGACATGTGCTTCAATCTTAAGTGATAAGTAACTTCCTGATTATCTTTTTTTTTTCCCCTTTTTGGTTTTTCGGGACAGGGCTTCACTGTGTAACAGCCTTGCCTGTCCTGGGACTAGTGCTATAGACCAGGCTGACCTCAAACTCAGAGATCCACCTGCCTCTGCCTCCTGAGTGCTGGGATTAAAGGCATGTGCCACCACTGCCTGGCTAACTTCCTGATTATCTTATTTAAAGCTATTACAGGAATTCAAACTTAAATAAGTTGGCTGGTAATCCATTTTCCCCGGGTTAAAATTCACCCCTCAGATTTATGCATGCTGTCTTGTTGTCACCTTTCAAGTACTTTTTTTGGTTCTTCTGCAAAATCATTTTTCAAGATAGTAATCTAAATCTCCCCTTACTCAGAAATAAATCCAACAAGGTAGGCCAGGAGATCTGAAAGAGTGTGCTTTGCAGAAAACCGAGTAGTAATCCACAGGTGAGGTTTGGGGACCCTGATAGGTAGATGATAATATCATAACTTTGAACCTGAGCCCACCATTCACACTTTCTTCCCTGTGAACCTGAGCCCACCTTTTGCACTTTCTTCCCTGTGAACCTGAGCCCACCTTTTGCACTTTCTTCCCTGTGAACCTGAGCCCACCATTCGCACTTCCTTCCCTGTGAACCTGAGCCCACCATTCGCACTTCCTTCCCTGTGAACCTGAGCCCACCGTTTGCACTTCCTTCCCTGTGAACCTGAGCCCACCATTCGCACTTCCTTCTCCTACTATGTTCCCTCCCAACCGCTTAGCTCTTGGTTGGTTGTTTGATAAACACTTAACCTCTATCTAAAAGTAACTTATTTATTGTCTAGTCCCCCCACAGCAACATAATCTGCAGTGGGTAGGACTTTATGTGACTTCCTAATTCAACCCAAACATGTAACATGTAAGCCTCGGTTTATAGAAGATGCTCAATCATGTGTACTGAACTTAGTATAAGTTCTTATGATATTTAAGAACAGCGATGTGCCTTATAGATCCATAAGCAAACTGGTAAAGTTTTAGGGTCCTTACTTCTTTTTTTTTTAAAGATTTATTTATTATGTATACAGAAGAGGGCGCCAGATCTCATTAGAGATGGTTGTGAGCCACCATGTGGTTGCTGGGAACTGAACTCAGGACCTCTGGAAGAATAGTCAGTGCTCTTAACCTCTGAGCCACCTCTCCAGCCCCAGGTCCTTACTTCTTATCAGAAGTGGGAAAAGAGTAAAAGAACACATCTCCTTGCCCACTCTGTTACAAATGAAAACATGTACAGCTAACTCAAAGTTTTTAAGCGAAATAGACAACTCATTTTTTTGAGACTGCTGATGTGTTTTCCTGAGCCTACTGAGTNAGGATGCCTGCCATTCCGAATTGACAGGCTCTGGAAAGACATTTGGAAGAGCAGAAAGCTTTTTCAGAAAGTAGTAAATGGCTCATGCCATAAGCAAATATACACCCCGGGGACAGTAGTCACTCTAATAAACATTTTTATGAAGTTGAGCCACTGCCATTCCCCTGGCCNCAAAGTCCTAAGTCAATTTCAGTTTTATGATGATATCAGCCAGCCAAGTTATGGTAAAATGAAGGTCCTTTAGAAGGGTTATTACAAACAGATTGGAGGTAAAGATTATTGTAAGGCCAACAGGAGACCCGCACGAAGGAGGGAAGAGCACTTTGTGGTTATGGGCATTCCATAACCACACCCGTGATGTCCTACACCTCGCTGAGGGCAGCTTTTCCTCTTAGCAAACCACAGTGGTTCCTGGTGGTCCCCCACTTCAAATCAGACATCAGCCTAAGCTGCATGACTTCTTAACCAACATGGTGGAAGGCAGGACCTTATAGGTAGAAGTAGTACACGGGGTCGGAGAGTGAGCTACCCTGAAGCAGATGACCTAACCAAGTTTTCTCGTCTGGAAACCGTCATAAAGTTATCTCCCACCCACTACGGATCGAAGACCCAAACAAACACGATCCCCAATGCTGAGTGCGACGCCTGAGTCCTGGGGGTGCTGGGTTCGCGATTTTTCTCCGGCACACCCCAAATGCACCTCAACATCGGAGACTCGCCTGGATCTCTGGGTGCTCCGGACTGTGGCGGAGGATGGGGGCGGAAAGAAGGGGGGGAGATGAGTAACTACAGTGGCTAAACACGCGCGCGTGGCCAAGCCCGCACCGCCCAGTCTTCCGCCGGCTCCGGCTGCTCGAGGGCCACCCCGGGGGGCCCCCCTCGGGGTCTGCGCGCGCACGAGGCCGCGGGCACGCGACTCAGCCGAGACCGGTACTCACCCGCAGCGGACAGCGGACGGTCGCCGCCAGGCGGCTCCAGGAAGAGGCGAAGTCCGGCGGCCGGGCGCGCGGGCTCCAGCAGACGAGCGCGATCAGAGTCCCCAGCAACCAGGCGGCCGCGGCGCCGCTCAGGTACAGACTGAGGCGCAGCAGCAAGGCGCCCGGCCCCGCGCCTGCCGCCGGTCCCCAACCCGGGACCAGGCAGCACAGCGCCAGCACGGCCAGGGCGGCCACGGCCGTGGGTCCCCGCCAGCCCCCGCCCGGGCCGTCGGCCGCCCGCTGCCCGTCCGCAGAGCCCGGGGCAGCACGGCCGGCGTCTGCGGCGGGCGTGGGGCCGCGGCGGACGCCGCTGCTGTCGGTGGCATCGCGGTGCATGCTGCT
>LZPO01087170.1:550402-573348 GCA_001675575.1 Neotoma lepida | reverse complement strand
TTTTCTAATGAGAGACCGGAAGGGAATGGATCTGGATGGGAGGAGAGGTGGGGAAGGGCTGGGAGGAGTAGAAGAAAAGTGTAATTAGCATATATTATGTGAGAAAAGAATCTATTTTAAATAAAAGGGAAAAAAAGAAAACTTACCCAAAGTCATTAATCTTTAAAAAGAAACTGATTTTAAATGACTGAAAGCCACATCAGCTTATGTCAGGACAAACAATTATCAAGGTATATCACAAAACTGGACACATTTCCTGTTGACTTGAAATCCAGAGAATATAGTGTCAATTGTCTTTACTTTATGAGCTACCTCCAAATAAGTCACCTGTCCACTCGATTTTTGTGGGCTGATATCAGCCGCAGATCTGCTCTTCCAGGCTGAGTCTTTAGTGGAGAGGCAGCTGGCTGACACATAGCCTAGGAGACCATGTGTTCTTACCCTCCAAGAGGTTAGCTCGGGCCTCTTCATATGACTGTCAGGGATGCAAATTTGCACATTTTCTTAAAGCTGTTGCTGTGTTATATTTGTCTCCTTTGGTGCCCTCAGGAGGAAACAGGGATCACTGTAGCAGTGTGCACGGGGGTGGAGATTTTCTGTTGAATGTTTGTATTTGTGTGTATGTGGGGGGGGGGCTCTAAGTGGCTAGAAGACAGTGGATCCCATGGCGTTGGAGATAGAGGCCATTGTAAACAACCAGATGTGGGTTCTGAGACTGAATTCAGGTCTTCTAGGAGAGTGACAAATGCTCTTAACCACTGAACCATCCCACCACCACCCCTGCCNCCTACATGGTGAGTGTTTAACAGTAAGTATAACTCATTTGTTTAGTCTTTGAATGACCTACCACAATTTAGCAGAATAAATACATTAATCAGTTTTTGGTGGATCATCAGGCTAGTGATTTGTTACTAAAAATATATTAAAGTTCCCATTTCTGGCCCTAGGGATCTATAATCCTTATAATCCGCTCCCTTCCATTGAGTGGGGACAACACCAGAGGGCACAGAGAACTGATAGTTATGTTTGCTTGTTGTGAAGTTAATAATACAGATCCTAGCCATATAATTTAATTTTTACTAATACACTAATATTTTCAAGTTATAAAATCTAAAACAAAGCCGGGTATGGTGGCACATAATCTCAGCACTTGCGAGGCAGGGGCAAACAAATCGCCATGAGTTTGAGGCCAGCCGAGTTTACAGAGGGAGTTCCAAGTCAGAGAAATCTTGTCTCAAAAAATCAAGACAAAAACAATCAAAAAACTAAAAACTAAAAATAAAATAATAAAAGAAAAAAGTAAACTCTACTTTGATATCCAATATTAGTTATTGGCAAGTGCAGGGGTGGGGGGCAACCCCCACTTTTTCCCCAGGGTACTCTTGAGCAGAAAGAAGTGAGAAATATTTAGATAGGAATATCGAGGAGAAAGACAGAAACACAGGATAGCCTCGGGAGGGCCTGGGTCAAAACCCACAAGCCCTTTCTGTCTCTACTAAAGGGCTATTTATAGAAATGCTAAGGGTGGAACAAAAGACCTCCCCCCAGCACAGCCAAGTGCAGACCCTTCCAAACACCTGGTAGTCAAGCCATCTAATGCATCTCTAATGCAGCCCTGCTGTGTAAAACAAGCTCAGATCTCACTAGGAAACCTTTGTGAGCTCCTACAGGTAAGTTGTAAGTTAAGACTATATGATATCTTTTCTTTTTTTCAAGACAGGGTTTATCTGTGTAACAGCCCTGGCTGTACTGGAACTTGCTCTCTTGACCAGGCTGGCCTCCAACTCACAGATATCTGCCTGCCTCTGCCTCCCAAGTACTGGGATTAAAGGCGTGTGTCACAACCATCCAGCTGACTATTTGATATCTTATGATCCCAAAATGCATAGGGTTTAGTTAATGTTTTTGAACCCTNTAAGTGCTACCTCACTGTATTTGTTGAGGGTAGAGAAAAATTGATCACTATGATCTGAATGTTTAAGTCTCCCTCCAAATTCCTGTGTTGAAGCCTAATTACCAGTGACTGGCTATTTGAAGGTGTGCCTACACCTTCTTAGGGCTTCCTTGAGCACAGCACCCAGGCAAAACACCCATATACATAAAATATAAATAAAGGTTAAAAAAATTTTAAGGGGGCTATGAGCCAGGTGTAGTGGGGCANGCCTGTAATCCTAGACTTAGAAGAGGAGGAAGAGCAGGAGTTTGAGGCCATCCTCAGCTACACCTGAGTTTGAAGACAGCCTGAGCTCCCTGAAACCCTGTCTCAAGAAGACAAGACAGCTGTCTTGACTCTTATACCAAGTGAGGGGACACGGAGAAGGAGCCATGTCTGAGCCAGGAGTCAAGACTTCACTGGAACCCTTATCTGCTGGCACCGTGGCTTCTGACTTTCCTGCCTCCAAAACTGTGAGAGAGGAGCTATTCATTCTATAGAATTTGTTATAACAGCCAGAAGGACAAACACCAGTGAGCCAAGACATATAAAATTCAGTATCCAAGAGATCATTATCAAAAGCCAGATGTTTTTATTGTAAAATACACAAAACAGAAAATTCACCATTGTAACCATTTTCACACCATGTAGTAGTAAGTACATTCATACCCTGTAACTGTTACTACTATCCATGACAGAACTTTTTCTGTCAGCCAGCCTGTATAGAAACTGCCATCAAACAACTTGCTATTCCCTCTGCCCTGCAACCCCTTCACACTCATTCTGTTCTGTTCTCTCGAACTTGACTAGTNTAAGCCTCATAGAAATGGAATCATGTATTTGTCTTTTCTGACTAGCTTATTTCATTTAGCATAGTATTTTTAAACTTCATTTAATAGCATGTATTAGGATTTCATTTTTATTTTGTGGTTGGATAATATCCCACTGTGTGTATGCAAGTGCATATATAACATTTTCTCTGTTAATAGATTCTTGGGTTGTTTCTATATTTTGAGTGTTNTGAATAATAATGTTATGAGTCTGGATATACAAATATCTGAGATGCTGCTTTGAATTCTTTTGGGCATATATCCTGAAACAGAATTGCTGGTTCATATAATTCTATTGAATATTTTCAAGGAAATACTATAGAATTTCTTGTCCTGCTGTTTTACATATTGACTGTGCAAAAGGCTTCCAATTTCTTTGAGTCTTTGCCGTCTTGTCTATTTTAGTTTTTTTTAATCTATCTCTATCTATCTATCTATCTATCTATCTATCTATCTATCTATCTATCTATCTATCTATCTATCTATGTGTACAGTGTTCTGCCTGAATGCCAGAAGAGGGCACCAGATCGCATTATAGATGCTGGGAATTGAACTCAGGACCTCTGAAAGGGCAGGCTGTACTCTTAACTGCTGAGCCATCTCTCCAAATCCTGCAAGAGCTATTTTTATCCAGTCCTAGTGGGGCTAAAATGTTCCTTGTTTTGTTTTGTATGTTTGATAGGAGTGTGGGTACAGGTGTGTCATGGCCAAGTTGTAGAGGTTATANGGCAACTTTGAGGAGCCAGTTCTTTCCTTCTACTGTGGAATCTGGGAATCAAATTCAGGTTGTCAGGTTTGCTTTGGAAATATTTTTACCTGTTGAACTGTTTCCTTGGCCCTGGAATATGTTTTATTGTGTTCTAGAATCTAATTTTGATCATCTGGAAAGCATGTTTACCCACCAGACACGGTGATCTCATAAGCCATCACTGATTTTGACTTGCATTTCCTTAACGCATAGTGTCTTAGTTACTTTTTTATTGCTGTGGCAAAACACTATGACCAAGACAACTTATAAAGCATTTAATTAGCTTTCCAGTTTCAGAGGGTTAGAGTCCATGATGGCAGAGCAGAGGCATAGCTGGAGCAGCTAAGAACTCCCTTCTTGATCCAAAAGATGTAGAGGGAAATAGCACAAGTCTTTTGAGACCCCCTAGTGACACACCCCCAACAAGGCCACACCTCCTAATCCTTCCCAAACAGTTCCACCACTGGGGACCAAGTGTTCAAATANATAGAGGCCATTCTCCTGAAGCATCACACTTAGTGAAGTTACATAGTTACAACACACATAGTGAAGGTGCCGTGTTCTCCTGTGCTGTTGGCTATCTGTATCTCCCTTGGAGAAATGTCTACTCAAAATACTTTATACCTACCCTGGAATCAGTGCCAAAGTATTTTCATTAAGTAAAATTAAGTGAAAGCCTTTCTTTTAGCCAACAAAATGAAAAAAGAAAGTTTCTCTTTGTTAGTAATCAGGACNAAGGAAATATAAAGTGCATTGTTCAAAATAAGAGTTCTTTCTTGAGGGTGATGGCTGTGGTTGTGATCATACACTCACATTTGATTAGAAACGCCTAGGGGATTAGTGCTCACCTCTGAGTATGTCTGTGAGGGCATTTCCAGAGACATCATNTGGGCTCTGATCTCATCAATGGAGTGATCCTTGATGGATTCATAATGTGCTGGCATTATTAGCAGGTGGTGAAAGAGAGGAGGTGGGGCCTAGAGGTGTCTCTAGAGTTATACCTTGCCCTGGCCTCTTCATGTAGGGCAGATTCTCCAGCCTCACAATTACAATAACTGCTCTACAGTGCCATGAAGGACTGCACCCTCTCAAAATGTGAGTCAACAAATCTTTTTTCACTGTGTTAAGGATTTTGTTATAGCTCTGACAAAACAATAAGTGCCTAATAAGTCCCTAAGATACAGTGTTCANTCTGTGTTTGCTTTCTTTGTATTCCCATACAAGTATTCTCTTGAGAGCTCTAACAAGCTTCTACAAAGTTAGAGGTATAAAACAACTCAAACTTATTTGGATTAGGATTGTGGAGGTCAGAAGTCTAAAATCAAGGCAGATTTGAGTTCTTTCAGGATAAAATCCATTTCTTTCCTCTTCTCAACTTTCCAGAGCTGCATGCATTCCTTGACTCATTGACTCTTCCACACATCACTCAACTCTTTTGTGTCACAGCTCCTATAACTAACTGACTTGGAAGTTTGCTTCTCCCTTGTGTAAGGACCCTAGTGATTACACAACGGGCTCCTGGATAATGTAAATCTAATTGCATCAGCTAAATTCCCCGTGCCACATAAAGTAACATATTCATGTACTCTGGTGATTTAGTGGATGGAGATTGTGAGTGGGGTGCCATTCCCATCCCTACGATGTGTTCAAGAGTTCAACAAGAAATTACGGCACTCAATAGCCTGTAGAGATCATTTTTCGATTGCCTAACGTGCACCTCCATCATCAGTAGAAGGGCCTTCCTTCAGAGGTTACCAGCCCCTGGTGCACTTTAACTTTGCTTGAACTACATTTATTTCTTTGACACGGAGTCTCACGATATAGCCCTGGCTGCCCTGGGAAGACACTAGATAGACCAGGCTAGCCTTGAACTCAGAGATCCCTTTCTCTCCGCTCCTGAGTACTGAGAGTAAAGACATAGGCCACCACGACTGGTTTGTGTGAACAGAGCTTTGCTGAAATAAAATACCACAAAGACACTGTCGCCCTCTATTTTTATTATTTTCATCTTGTTACAGAATCACAAGATTACAGCGATTCTTTGTAGGAAATCGTCCCGGGTGCCTAGACCTACCGCTGCGCCGGGGGTATGCGAACAGATGATGCCTTGTACAGAAGGAAGTCCTTGGTGGTCTCCTTTCCCTATGCCTCCCAGACCTCCCGAGGCCCCCTCAAGAAGCTGTCGCTCTTGCTACGAGGGCCAGATCTCTGTGACGAGGTCTCCCGGAGCTACGGATGCCAGGAGCGCGACCAGGATCCTCTTCCGCGGAGACTGGTCTCCGCAAGCAGTCCGCCTTTCCCCTTCCGCTCGCTCCGTCCCCGGCAGCTTCAGCCGGCGCTCACGCATGCGCGCGCCTCGGTTGCCCTCGCGCGCCGAGGGAGCACGGCGGAGGTGTGGCTGCGCGTGCGCAGAGCAAGCGAGGACCAGAACGCTCCGCACCGCGGCGCAGGAGGCAGTAGCGGTCGCAGTTCCCAGGTGAGCGGCTCCCGGGCTTCCGCATCCGGTCGGTCCGCAGCTGGCGGGCCACCCTCCCCTGCGTTCGGGGTCCGTTTCCCCGGTTCCGAACCCGACGGAGGCGAGCACCCGGGGTGGGTACCACCGAGCCTCCGCGGGAGGTCGCAGGCTGTCCCCGGCGCCGCCACCTCGGCCTCGGCGTCACCAGCCCCGCGGGCGGCGTGGTAACCGCTACAAAAAAACGGCGGGAGGCGAGGGCACCAGCCATCCCCGGGGGAAACGGTAGCCCGGCCCGCAGGACTCGGGAAGGTGGCGTGGAGTCGGGGTCCGAGCCCACTTGAGATGTGACCACTGCTGCCCATCTCTGGGTTCTTGACCCCGAACCCACAGGCCTGAGGAACTGTCTTTTTGACTTCTACGTCCCAGAGTCTGGAGAGGGTTGCTGAGTGGGGTCGTGAATGAAGCCTCAAATTCCTGAATAACAAGTGTACAGTTTNGGCCAAGGTTTCTGTATGCCCAGTTTGGGGCCCTGTTATATATATATATATATCTCGACAGATAACATTTTTAATTCCAGGTTAAGTATGTATTCTTTCTGGTGTATTGTGAAAGCACTATTATTTCTATTGCAGGCTCAGTATGAGCTAAACATCAGTGTCTAGTAAATTCCAGGTAGCTTTGACAGAAGCCTGTCTGGATCCACCAGAGGGTTATTATGATCACACAAGCTGTCATTTGATTTTATCCTTTCCTGATGTGAGATAATCTTAACTATCCTATAAAACAATCGTTTTTTCTTACTTACCTCCAATGTAAACTGAATTGCAGCAATTTTGATGTAAATTTTAGCAAAAGAACTGCTAATAGGTGATTTTGTTAGATAAGTTTTCCTGGAAATTAAGTTAAATCACCTGTTTAGGTATTTACAGCCACTCTTACCTGGTAGAAATTCTGAGTGTAAATAACACCTCAGAAATTTCACATGCACTAGGAAGTGGGCCACCTCTCATGAGGAGGAAAGAAAATTATCAAGTAACATAAGCTGAAAACATGATGGTTTGATTAGGAAGCAAAGAGCAAAACCTGGGCTGAGTCTTAAGTCTCCAGACGCCTTTGTGGGATAAACATTCTTTAAATGTTCACCTAGTTTTTGAAGATCTTTTTTAGACACTGGGGAATGTAAAGGGGAACAAGACATCAGGAGCTCCCGGTCTGGTAAGAATGGTAATACCTCCTTCTTGCCCCATCCCCTCATCTCTCCATTTTTCAGAGGCCAGAGCGCAAGTNATCCTCTTAATTCAGCTTTGCTTGAAGCTGGCATTATGAGCACACACCAACTCTAGCCAGCCTGGTGAGGAGATTACTGTAGGCANAGTTTTAGACAAACGTTCCATTATCTTGTGGTTCTGCTGTTGGACCCTGGAAAATTAATAGAAAAGAAAGCTTGTGCATAGAGGGCCAAAGGACAACTTCAGGTGCTGTTCACACAGGCATTTAGAGCAGAACCTACCACACCATTGCATGAAACTGAAGAGAGGCCCAAGGTTATTAGAAAACCAGCCTTAGTTTATCCAGTTACCATACAAGAACAACCGATAGGCATTTCTAGGGCTATACNGAAGTTAACTGAAATCCCCTCCTTATCTCTCCNTATACCTCTCTGTCTGGCCCTCCAAAATCTCTATGGCTCATTCTGGTCAGCTAGTCGTGGACTCCACCCCTTGATTCAAGGTTTAACTTTATTAGCAGTCTCGGATTGTCAGTGTGAACAAATATCCCACAACAAAGCTTTAAGCCTGGGCATGCCTGACTTAGTTTATCCTTTTTCATACACTAAGCATGTTCCCACTTACTATTGTACATACACTGTTGTCACTNTAGCAGTGGGAAATTGAGTGGAATCTCTTCTAGCAAGTCAGCTTTTAATTTGTCTCCTCTCAACTTTTTATTAAAATATGTATGCTATTCTTCCAGTACAGATAACTGTATATGTATTTTTTCATTTATATATATTAACTATATCAGTTCTACAAACTTTGCAAATAAATTACATAATAAATATTTTGATGTTTGAATCAAGTCTGTTGAGTCTCACAGCTGTAATGTGAAAGCTGTCTGAGGGAATACATAAACCCATGAATAGAACTGTATTCAGCAAAACTATCTGCATTATCATAACAAGCCAGAGTTGATCCTGAATAGTAGTTTGCTGGCCTGTGATCTAAATATTTTAATGAAATACTTCTGCTGTATGCAGTTTTTATCTATTACAAGTAATTCTGTGATTACTCCCATTTCTACCTTTTATGTTTTTATCCTTATAAATGTCTGCAAATGAAATTGTGATTCAAAGAGTTTATGACTCTTATGTCTCTGAAAATAAATTGTCAAATGTCTTTTTAAAAACATTTCAGGTGCTGGAGAGATGGCTCAGTGGTTAACAGCCTGAACTGCTCTTGGAGAAGCCCCAAGTTGGGTTCCCAGTACCCTCTATGGTGCCTCTCACACACAGCAGCCTATAACTCTAGCTCCAGGAAACCTAATACACTCTACAGGACTCCACAGGTACCTGCACTCAGGTACACACACGCACGCACACACACACACACTCTAGATGTTCTGCTGTTTGTATCACTGCTGCTGATGTCCCTATGCCTTATATAAAGATTCTAGAAGACAACTCTGTACCCTCAGGTCACAGACATCATATTTGTAGTAAAGAAGACATTAAATCTCTAATTTGAACTTAGCATCATGTCACTGAAATTTATTTAAAATGCTTGCTAGCACTTCATCTGACTTCTACTGCAAGAACTTATTATTCTAAAAGGTAATTTAAAGCAACAGATATTTCTGTACTGATAAGTTTAAATCTGTTTGTGACTGGAAANGTCTCCATTCCTTTGCCCTTGATTCCATGCTTCCTTTGTTAAAGTTACCCTTGTAAAAATTTACCCTCTTTTAGGAGGACAAGATATGAGTGTTAGAGTCCTGATGAAAGATATATTCCAAAAAGATAATATATATCTAAAAGAATATAATCTATATTTGCTGTTAATTGTTTTGATAAGGAATAAAAGAGGATTCCTACCTTTATCTTAAAAATAAAATTTTAGTTTTATAAATTATTTGAGAAGCTAGACTTTGATATCTGTACAGATAAATGTGATAGCTAAAACTGCCCTAGATATGTNAGGGGATTCCATCTTTTTTGTTTGCTAGGGATCAAGATNTCTACCTCTAAATTATACTCCCAGGCGCCCTCTGACAGTTTGAATTTTTAATTTGTAAAGAAGGCAATCTATGCTAAAATCTTGAATCTAAAATCTTGAATTTTAATATATGGTATAAATTTTATACCATAATGCTTCTCAATGATGTTTACTTCTGTTTGAATCTAGGTTTGTGCTGCTTTTTTNAAACTGATTTGTACTTTTATTAATCGTTACTTAGCTTATAAAATATTAAATTTTCCTGGACATTATATGTGACATTTGTGAACCTGCTTATCATCATAATTTTGACTTATGTATGATGTTTAAGTATTTCAAATACCTAACAAGTTACACTTATAAAGCTAGCAAAGGAAATTATCCTAAACACTTAAACATTGCTTATAAAATTACAGATTTAACAATCAGATTCCCTTAAGCATTTAAAGATAGGTTACAGTCAACATTTTACAAGTCCAAGGGCAGGAAGTGTAGCTCAGTGGCAGAGAGCTCATCTAGCATGTCCAAGACCTCGGGTTTAATTCTCAATACTGCAAATTATAAATAAGTAAATGAATTAAAATTTATGTCTAGCTGGGCGTGGTTGTGCATGCCTTTAATCCCAGCTTCCTGAAGTCAAGGTAGGCTAGTCTCTGAGTTTTAAGGCCAGCCTGATCTACATAGCAAGTTCTAGACCAGACAAGGCTACATAATTGANACTGTGTCTCAACAAAGCAAAAAACAAAATTTATTTCTAATATATAAGAATGCTTTGCGGTGCGGTGGTGGCGCACGCCTTTAATCCCAGCACTCGGGAGGCAGAGGCAGGCGGATCTCTGTAAGTTTGAGGCCAGCCTGGGCTACCAAGTGAGTTCCAGGAAAGGCGCCAAAGCTGCACAGAGAAACCCTGTCTCGAAAAAACCAAATAAAAAAAAAAAAAAGAATGCTTCTAAACAAAAAAGACAGAAAAGCTACTCTTGTGATAATATTTTTGTGAATACACATACTTACTTTGACATTGTTAATGATAGAAATTTTATTATTCTTTAAATCATTTCCACACTTATTTTCATGTCTTTCCTTGGGCTGTAGGGCCACATAATAGTAAATAAAAATTTATTCAGTATGCCCTGTCTTCTGGATACACATTACATAATCTTCTAGTGCCCAATTTACTGTGCTGCAGTTAATTATAATTTAAATACAGTAAGCACATACGTGCCTTGTTGGCTCCTTATTAATAATGGAAACGTTTGTATGTCTGTTTTTCAACNTAACACTTATTTTTCTTTTTTGAATATTATTGTGGACTTAAGAGTTCCTGCCAAATTTTTCATTTATATATGGTTTTTGTTTTTGAACTTGTACAGTGCCAGCCCTTTTAAATTTTGAGATGGTTGAACTTAATTATCAATTTGATTGGGTTGATAAGTGCCTAGATTATTAAGTAAAAAACACTTCAGAGTATAATTGTGAGGACATTCTGGAGATGATTAAAAGACGAGGAATCATCATGAATGTGGTTGGCAGCATCCCACTGGCTTTGCTTTCTCTACCATGAGACGTGCAGCTCTGGTTTGCATCCTTCCTTTCTGTGATGGACCATGAGCCCAAATAAAGAATTCCTCCATTAACCTCCCTTAAGCTGCCTTAAGGTTACGTATTCTTTCACAAGGGCAAACTAACTGGCTCCGTGGTTTCATTACCATTGCTACAGGCATATCTGATTATTATACTCTCTGGCAACAGTCAGAGGCTGCGATAGGGTGCTTATTTCTCTCTGCTTCCAGCGATAACATCAGCTGCCAGGGACTCTGATGGTGGTGGTGGTGGTGGTGGTGGTGGTGTGTGTGTGTGTGTGTGACTGGGTATTTTGATTGAATGCATTTCTGTGCACCATGTATATGCCCAGTGCCTGTGAAGGCCAGAAAAGGATGCAGATCTGCCTGAACTAGAGTTAGAACCATCATGTGGGTGCTGAGATCCTGGGTCCTCTTAAAGAGCAGTAAGTGCTCTACCCATTGAGCTGTCTCGCCAGCCCCTTCTTTTTGGGTTTTTGAGGTTTTGTTTTTAATGGAGAGTTGGATTAGGAACTAAAGACTGAATTAAGTCTTTAGTTACCAGTGTAATGTGATACTGCTTTTAGGTCATTTTAATAACAGAAGTGAAGAAATACTTTCTAAAGGCTATAGCTTTATAGTAGTGTTTTCATTTTAGTTCTAATTGTGTTGGGATAGTAAGATATTGTACATAACATTTAAAATCATTGTTTATGTGCATAAACCTATAGGTCAAGTAATTTAAGTAACAGTGTCCTTACTCCACACCAAAAATAACTATTTAAAAGTTTAATTCATTTCTTCTAATGTTGAATTGCATGTGTAAATGTCTCATACCAGACCTCCTTTAACGCAGTGAGTCATGTATACTCCTCTGCAGTAATATTGCCTGTGTTATGTCGTAGCTTGTGATTAAATATTCAGAAATTTATTTGGAACCTACCTCTACAGCCTGTTTATGTATCTNGGGGATTTCTGTTGCTCAATGAGAAAGGATGGGGAGAATTTANTAGAGGTCANAGCTCTCTGNGTGCTTTGTCTTCAATGTGTGCAGTAGAANAGGAGAATAGGATGATGAGCAAGTAGTAAAACGCTGAAGCTCACTGATTTATACTGCATGATTACCACCAGAATAATTGGTGATTGAACTGGCGTAGCTGATCCTGTGAAGTTTTAATATCAAGTCCAGTTATTAATCATGATTAGCAGTTTGATTTGATTGAGAGATACCTGAGAGAGATGAGAGTAAACAGATGAGTGACTGGGAGTGNCCCTGAAGGGCCTGCCCTGTACCTTTGCTCACTNCTTGGGTGCCATAGAGGATCAGATCATGAGCTAGAATAAATCTTCCTGGAGTTATTTTGTTTTCGTATTTTGTGGAACAAAACATACAGCTAAGAGCCTGGCTTTTCCTCCTTTAAACTCACTGCACTGTACAGAAGGGAGATTTCCTTTGGGTTAAGATACTGCTNTTTGTGATGCACCTTCCCTGATCTCGTTTTCCTGTGAGCTCTGGGACTATTGGTATCACTTGACACCCCTAGAACTCCATCATGACTTTACAAACCTGTTTTATTTTTTAATAGTTCTCCCTTTGAGGGGCAGTTTCGAGACAGGGTTTCTCTATGTAGCCTTGGCTGTCCTGGAAGTTGATCTGTAGACCAGGCTGGCCTTGAACTCACAGAGATCCGCCTGCCTCTGCCTCCCAAGTGCTGGGATTAAAGGCGTGCGCCACCACTGCCCAACCTATAGTTCTCTTTTTGTACTACCAACATTTCTCATTTTGAATAAAAATGAAACATATTAAGAAATTACTCCAGTCTGATGGTTGAACTTTTCTNCTTTTCAGATATACTTTTGACATCATGGATCGATTTGGAGATATATCAGAAGGTGAAGTGGACCATTCTTTCTTTGACAGCGATTTTGAAGATGCAAAGAAATGTGACAGTGATTTAGTTTTTGACAAGCCAAATGATGACCTTAAGGAAAGAATAGAGAAGGACACCGAAAATGTGAGCTTGAAATTTGAAATACAAAATGATGACCTTAAAGAGAGAATAGATAATGACACAGAAAATGTGAACTTGAAACTTGGAATACAAACAAAGGAAAATTACCTTACTCAGAAAGGAAATGAAAGAAAAGCAAAAATTTCTTCAAAGGAATACCATGTAGAAAATGATCTTACACAAACAAGAAGTTCCTCATTGTCAGCCACTTCTTCAAGATCAAAAAAATCGTGTGGTGCTCCAAAAGGACATAAATTACACTTTCCTGTTCCAAATAGAATTCCTAAAATTGTAAAAGGTGAGGATGATTACTACACAGATGGAGAGGAAAGTAGCGACGATGGAAAAAAATACCATGTGAGGTCCAAGTCAGCCAAGCCCTCTAATAACTCAAAAAAAAACAGAAATAAAAAGTACTCCAAAGTCAGTTCCTCCTCTTCTTTGTCTTCCTCATCTTCAAATTCAGACTGCTCAGATACAGGTACAGGATCTGATACCCATAAAACTGATTCACACTCATCAAGAAAACATGTTTCTGCTGTAGTCCTCTCGTCACCAAAACAGAAATGTAAATCAGGAAGAAAATCAGCAGGTACACAGCCTTCCAGTGCTAAACAAAAAACTGGTAACTGTAATGCGGANTCAGAAGAAACTGTAACAGATGTAACTCCTTTGTCAACTCCAGACATCAGCCCTGTCCAGTCTTTTGAACTGGGCCCATCACATGATCAGAAACTAAAAGTTAAAAGGCAAGAAAACATGGGCCGGGATGTGTATGAGGATTCGGAGGCTTTAAAAAATGATTTAAGATCTCTGAAGTCGGCCAAAAGGAAAGAAAAGCATCGGCAGAATTTTGCTCCAAAATCATCCGTGTTAGATGGAAATCTAGACCATAGATCCAAACAAAAAGTCTTAAATGACACCATGGACCTTAATCATCTGTTGAAAGGTAATTTTTTAAAATTCTGTATATAAATCTGAATATTAATAACATGTGTTATAAAGAGGCATGGATTTTTCTGGTCCATGTCTTTGAGATGATTGACATTTTAATAACTTGCCAGATATATTTCATTATTCCATAAAACATTTNAATATCATTTGAATTGTGAGATAATTGCAAAGATAATCACTTAGGCCTAGAAATTTCAAACTAGTTTCAATTCCCCTCAAACTCAAAATGCCTACCANTTTTCTAAGGCATTTCTGTCTTCTTTCTTGAGCTACAGTAAGGATCTGCAGTGGTCTTCACCATTCACCTTCAGATATGACAGTGTCCAGAGAAACACTTCCTCTAGCTCTTGAAGGACAAGAACCTTTGTAAGAAATGTCTCCAGACAACTTGCACTTAGTTTTATTTCTGCAGATTGACTTAGTTACACTCTTGGTTCCTCACCCAGTCATTGACCAGGGGAGAAATAGCTGAAGCCAATCAGACTCCTGCTGGAGTTAGGAGTNGGAGTTGGAAGGCCCAAGATTTGTTATGGAGAAAGGTAGGAATAGGTGCAGATTGGGCAATTAGGTTTGTTCACTGCAGTTCCTCAAACTTTAGGGTGCATTTAGATCACCCTGGAATCTCATTCAAATATGTATTCAAATATACATATGTATATATATACATATATATGTGTGTGTGTGTGTGTGTGTGTGTGTGTATATGCACACACACACATTTTTAACTGTTTAAATGAGAACAATAATTACCATCCCCCAATTCCTGAACACTTTCCTCAGTTACAGTTAAAAAATACCATGGAAAATTTTCCATTTATTCACTGTACAGTGACAAACCCTGCTGTAAGAAACTTGCAGTAACTCTTCTAGCCTTTGGTTGTTGAGACAGGGTCTGCATAGCCCAGGCTGGCCTTGAACTTTTATGGTCCTCCTACTTCCGCATTCTGAGGACTGGAGTTAAAGTTGTGCATCACCATAACCAACTAGTGCTTGGAGGAACAAAGGGGACATTTTGCTAGTTAGCATATCTACTGTTGGACTCTATGAATAATAGTCCCCAAGGGAAGTCTTGATAGTAAAACAATTCAAACTGTTAATCAATTGCATAAGATACATCTTTAGCTTTCCAAAATGGTTATTCATGCTCAGTTTACAACATGAAGCTTTTCAGATCCTCATAACTTTTCTGTATTTTCCCCCACGGGCCTAAACCTTGGTCATGATATAGTTAATCCCACTTATGCTTTTCTGTATCATCTCATAATCTACTTCATCACTTTCATACTCTACCAGATGGGCGTTTCTAGGCTGCTTCGGCTCATCTCGTTGTTCAACAGCCTTCCTTCACTGTCTTGGAAGATAAATCTNCTTAACGTAGGAAAGATGATCATGCTAATGTGTAACATGTTTTAAAACCTTCTAATAGAACATGGTCCTGTCAGCAAACAGCACACTGTGTCCTCCCAATGTAAACATTTTCACTAGTGTAAGTTCAAGAGAAAAACTTACCAATTTCTGTGATGAGTTTTGAGTAAAAAATTTCACAAATTGTTACAACAGGCAAATGTTCAAGTAGTAAGGAATGCCCATGTAGCAAACAGTGTAAAATGGTGGTTTGAAAGATTGTTGCTTATTATATATAAATAAAGATTAATAAAAGGGTAGAAGAGCAAATCAAATATCCTAGTATAGTCAGTGGAATGGTTAAACAATATTGAATTGGGCACTTAGTGAAGTAGATGAGATTCTGGGAATTGAAACACAAAGCTTTAGACTTCGGTGTAATTGAACTAAACAGTAACTATTTACAGGATGTGGTAGTTGATATAAATTGCTAGAGTCCAGTCTAGATGGAGAGTTCAGGTGTTCACTGGGAACTAATAGATACATCCATGCATCCTGGTACTAGAAAGAGAATTTTAACACACCTTGAAAGATTAGTACAATTTCTGCCTCTTAGTTCTAGAAGGAGGTTAGCTTGGGGAATTCCCATTCCCCACAATGTCCAAAGACTGACTGGAATTAGATATTTAACCTTGAACTAGAAATCCTTGACTAGGCATTGAGGGACTTAGAAAATGGAGCAGTAAACACATTTTGATACAAGGTTATATCATGAGTCTGATGTATTTGGTAAGCATTTAAGGAGTTGAATGGACTGGATTAAAGATACATTTCATACTTCATATATATAAAATTGGATCACTTTTGAAGAACTCTGAAAGGGCAAAGTAAAAACACTATAAATTTATAGCCTTAAATTTTATCTCCACTTTTGAGAAGAAAAATGTAAGAGGAAAAAGTGAGACTAAGGAAGCATTGATAAATGAAGAAACTGGTTATAGTTTTTTTTACTAAGGTATCTGTGGCTCTTACAGAAGGGACTAAGGGAAAATGCTTTACAGACCCCATGACTATAAGAGAGGAGTCCTGTGCTGAGGTGATCAACCTCCAGCACGCCCTGCCTAGACTACAGTTTCATCTCATCTTTACAGGCAGGTTGGCATTGTTGATACCTCGAACAAACACATCAAGCATTTGAGAAAAGCTGAAGGCAACAGAGAGGCCATATTACCATGATAAATCTANTACTGAGAACTGATTTGTTTTAAGCAAGTCTAATGATTTTAAAGAGATCTATGAGGACAAAGATATTGTANCTAATAAAAGTGACCTTGACTTGCTTTATGCATTCTCTGCTCCATAGAATCNGTGGAATCTTCGAGGGGCTATGTGACAATGACAGCACAGTGCAGAAGCAGCAATAAGAAACCAGCTGTCTTCTGTTAAAAGCTAGACATTTAAAAATGGACAAAGCTCTTCAACTCTTCCACACACATTTTTTTTTTAATTAAAAAAGAATTAAATTGGGGGCTGGAGAGGTGGCTCAGAGGTTAAGAGCACTGACTGTTCTTCCAGATGTCCTGAGTTCAATTCCCAGCAACCACATAATGGCTCACAACCATCTGTAATGAGATCTGGCACCCTCTTCTGTATACATAATAAGTAAATTTTTAAAAAATTAAATTCTATTTATGTAATTAGTATATGTGCACATGCATGTGTATATCCAGGAGTACAAATGTGCCAGGGCATGTGAGTATAGGTCAGAGGAAAATCTGTGGGAGTCAGTTCACTCCTACCACGTGGATCCCGTGGATCAAACCTAATTTGTCAGACTTGGCAGCAAGGGCCTTTACCCTCTGTGCCATCTTACAGACCTTACTTTTTTTTAATAGAAATGTTATGTTGACATGTAATTGGTTTATTATTACTGACAGAGGGGTGGGTAAACAGCTTAGGTTTTTTTGTTTTGTTTTGTTTTTTTGTACTATTAAGTTTTAACATATTAAATATTGGTAGATGTAACCATGGAGACATTTGGGTGCCTTAACCTTTAGGACCCATGTGGTGATATTTTATCTGTGTTCCCCAGTAAAATTTATCTGAGGATCAGAGGAAAAAGGGGACAGCCAGCCACTAGTAGTAAAACAATAGTCATGCAAGTTAGCACATGCCCTTAATCCGTTTGTTTCTCTGTGACTCCAAGGTCACATTGGGAGCTATCGGAAGGGGGTGGTGGCATATGCCTTTAATCCCAGCATCAGCCATAGAGTTATGGAGGTCCATGCAGACAAGACAGGAAGTGATGTAGCTTGGTGAGGATAGAATATGAGTTAGCAGAATGGACAGGCATAAAAGGCTGGGTTAGACCGGAAGTCGCTCTCTCCTCTTCGCTTCGCTCCTTGGAAGTAGCGGCAGCGTTGGTGAGGTGAGGCTCGTGGTGGCTTGCTCCTAGTCCCTCTGATCTCTGTCAGATTTTCACCCCTATTTCTTGTTCTCTGTGTTTATTAATAAGACTGGTTAGAAGTTCATCTTACAGACCCAAAACCAAAAAGTTTAAGAACTCAGAAAATGGAACTACAGTTTATTATTGTAGTAGTCATTGTATTCTGAAGTTTGGAGAAAATTTTTGAGAAGGTAATTTTTAACTTTTTTAAAAGAAAAAATGAGCCAGGCAGTGGTGGTGCACGCCTTTAATCCCAGCACTCGGGAGGCAGAGGCAGGNGGATCTCTGTGAGTTCGAGGCCAGCCTGGTCTACCGAGTGAGTTCCAGGAAAGGCGCCAAAGCTACACAGAGAAACCCTGTCTCGAAAAACCAAAAAACAAAAAACAAAAAACAAAAAAAAAAGGAAAAAATGAGGGGGGTGCACTTCATAAAAGCTGTAGGAAGAGAGGCCAAACAATATAAGTAAATTATTTGAACTTAGAAGACATTGTGGTTATGTTAAAAAGTTAAATCAAGAACATTACTCAGTCTTAAACAGGAAGAATGATCTGGTCTATGCTACAGTGTGGATGAGGCTAGAGAACACACTAAGTGAAAGAAGTCTTGAAAAGATGAACATGGGAGGCTGAAGAGAGAGCTCAGTAAAGCCCTTCCAAGCAAGGGCCTGAGTTCCAGCTCTCCCAGTCATTTAGAAAGGCAGCCATGGTGCTGTGTGCTGGTGTAGTAATTCCAGCATTGGGGGGAGAGAGAGACAAAAGGTTCCCTGGGCTCACTGGCTAGCCAGCTGAGCTTCAGATCTCACTAAGAGATCCTGTCTCAAAAAACCAATGTGGATAGCCTAGGGCCTAATGAGACCTCAGAATGATCTCACACACACACCTGCAGATGCGTGAACACATACATACCCACACAGAGACAACTGTTGTGTGAGTCCATTTAGGTTAGGGTCCTAGTCAAAGTCATGGAGACAGAATTGTCATTTCCAGGGTCTAAGAAAAGGAGGACAGTGATTGATTGGTGAGGTTTTTTGTTTGTTTAGTTGGCTTTTTTATGATTATAAGTTTTGGTTTCCACCGCACAGCGTTATGGAGAATGAATTGTATCATTGAACAGTACGTCTGAAAATAGGATGGTAAATTTTGGATTTTTGTCAATTTTGCTACAGTAAGAAAGGGAAAACACTAATTCTTTTCATAGTTTCTGTCAAGCTAACTGTAGGTACTCTTTAAATACCAGTTATACTGGGAGAGAATAAATCAACAAAATCCAAAAAGGTATTTAATAGTATTAGGAAGAACAAAAATAGAAGTTTGAAAAAGATGTGATGTCAGGTGTGTCTCCTTTAAAAGGAGGAAATAGAAGCATGAGTTAGCATAAAAGTAGATTTCAAGGTGTGAAAAGTGCTACAGGGGACAAAGAGGGGTGTTTTATATTAATATATAAGCCAAGTACACTAAAAAGGTATAGTACTGGTATAGTAATATATATAACATTATATATATAATATATAACATTATATATATAATATATAACATTATATATATAACAGCAAATTTTATAAATACATATATAATATATATATAAAATAAAAGCATAACAGAACTGGACAATAAATTGATAAAGATCAAGCTACCAAGGAGGATTAAAAATCAGACCAAATTACTGGGAAGTTTTTTTTTTAAAGTGTTAACTGTGCATGTGGGCTGCACTTGATCCACGGGTACTGTCTGAGATATACATTTGTTTAAAAAAAAGGATAAAACGAGCAGTAAGTATTGCTACAGAATAAATTACCCAGCACTTGTAGAATTGAGAGACTCAACAATAGGAGTGACTCAGTGCCTTGGGACAGAATTGCCTGAGTGCTTGTTTACTCATGTCAGGTACCTGGACTTGAACCCAACAGAGGGTTAGGACTGCTAGCCAGAGAGCCCACTCATAGTCTCTCTGTGGCTTGGTCTCCTCACAGAGGTCTAGCTTCTTCAAGGATAATTAGACTTCTTACCTGGTACTCAGGGTTCCAAGCAGAGTGTTCAGAAACTAATACAGAAATCTCAGAGCCCTATGCGACTTAGCTTCTAGAGTCATGTAGTCTCTTTTTGTGCTTGTTTGATTTCTTTTAGATATGGTCTTGGTATGAGACTTGACTGGCCTAAAACTTGCTATAGGTCCAGGCTAGCCTTGAACTTGTAGTGATCCCCTGTCTCTGCTGCCCAGTTGCTAGGATTATAAGTATGCACCACTATTTCTTGTGTTGGTGGAAATGATTATAAGCTTCCCAAATTTAAAGTGGTGGGACATAGACCCTGTCTTTTTGCCTTTTGTTTCTTAAGACAGGGTCTCATATAACCCAGGCTTTAGCTGAAGATGGCCTTGACTGTCTGTCATCTTACCTCTGCCTCCTGAGTGCTAGGATTACAAGCATATACTATCATGCCAAGTATTATGTGGTGCTAACCGTGAAACCAGGGTTTCAGGCGTGCTAGACAAGTACCCTTACCTTCTGAGATTTATCATCAACCTAGAGCCTACCTCTTACTGGGGTAAATGTCAATTAATTTATAGAAATAGCTTTAAAATCTCTCCGCTACTGTTTGTTTCTCCCGTATACAAAATGCATTCCCATTTTCCAATGGTCCAAGTACAGGCAGGATTCCTCAGGTGTGGTTCATGGTTCAGTGAGTAAGCTCTTGAGGACTCGGAACCTCTTCTATTGGGGGAGATACGGGAGGAGTAATTGTTTTATTCTAAACCTGTAAATCCTGGGTCTTACATTTCCTCTATATTTTCTTTGAAAGTTGATCAATTCTTGATCATATTTCTCTATCCTGTCTTACTATGGATAATGTAAGTCATTGTATTTTCAATGTCCTGCTTGAATATCTTAGCCAAAATCCACCAGTAGGAATTTTTGCCCTTTTCCTTATCCCCATAACAGTGCTGCTAAACAGTTGGCCAGTTCATTCTCTCAGACTTCATCATCAGCCTTTTGTTTTTTAGATTTGTTTTATGTATATGAGTGTTTTGCTTGCATGTGTGTATATGCAACATGTGCATGCAGATCACAGAGGAGGCCCGAAGAGGGTGTTGGATCTCCTGAAACGGGAGTTACAGATAGTTGTGAGCCTACATAGCTGGTAACCAAACCCTAATCTTCTGCAAAAGCAGCAAGTGCTCTGAACCACCGAGCCACCTCTCCAGCCACATTAACAATTTTTTCCCAGGCTCTTCCAGCTCTAACTGCCATCAGGTTCCAAACCTAGAGACATGAATTTTAGGTTTGTCGTTGTAGTATCCCATTTCTTTGTACTAAATTTTGTAGTAGTTATTACTGCCCTGATAACAAGTTGTATAAAGCAGCGACCTCAGATGACTTCAATGATAGGATGAAAGTTCCTGTATGTGGCTTCCTTTGACTGGTCTGTGGTCTCAAATATACATTGGGCATTCTCAAGTTACTATGAGGCGTGTGTATACTGGGCCAGGTCTCATACCAGGGAGTTCACTACCTCCAGGGGCTGAGGGGCTGATACACCTCTACTGGACCTTATGGGCACCTGCATGCATGTGGCAAACACACACACACACACACACACATAGACATAAATAAAAATAAAATGGATCTTAGGGGCTGGAGAGATGACTCAGTGTCTAGGGGCACTGGNTGCTCTTTATGAGGACCTGGGTTTGAGTCCTGGCACCCACATGGCAGCTCACAGCCATCAGTGACTCCAGTTCCAGGGAACCTGACACCCTCTTCCGGCCTCACAGGGTACCAGGCATGAATGTAGTACTCAGGCATGCATGTAGGCATAACACCCATACACATAAAATAAAATCTAAGAAATAAAAATAAAATGAATCTTTAAAAATTTGTATCTAAAATAAATTAAAACTTAAGTCACATACTATTTTGACAGTACTCTGTTGGTCAGAGCTGTAAGAAGCCTACAGAAATTCAAAGGAGGGAACACAACAGAATGTCACAAAATTTCTCATCTAACAAGTTTTTAATTATGAAGGCAAATAAGAAATCTGTAAATTTAGATCTTATGACTTATTAATGTTGGCTTTTAAAAAATCTTTTTGTAAATCAACGTTATAAAGTAACTATAGTGGGCTTTTCTATAGAGATTATGGCTGTCTATAGAACAGATTTTTATTTTGTTATTTGGGAATGGGTTCTTGTATTCCGGACTAGCTGGGAACTCACTATGTAGCTGAGAATGGCCTTGAACTTCTGATTCTTCTGCCTTCACCTCCCAGTGTTAGAATTAGATTACACTTCACACTGGTACCACCATTCCCACCCAGTGTTGTGAGACACCAGGAATCAGACCCCAGCTTTGCTATCGAGCACTCACCTGCCGCCCACTGGAAGGGTTTTTAAGAGGATTAACACTGTAGGAGTGGAGACAATGTTGCCTTTATAACATCTCCACTGGTAGCTTCACATACACATCTTAAAGTGGTCTCTGTTTCTAGTAGCAATGAAAGTAAAATGGTACTCTGAAGTGGGGTTAAATGATGCCAGAAATGTCTCTTTCTGGTTATGAATTGAAATGGATGTGAAGAGTTTGTGTGGCATTGCTTCGTGGAGGAAAATTCTGGAGAAGAAAGTATTTGTCAATATATGTTTAGACAGTTATATAAATATATCTATATTCCTTAGAGTTTGTTAAAACTTATTTTTAGATTTTATTTGAAAGAATTAGAGTATATATTTGATGCCAGTTAGCAGAGTCACTTTTTAAAAATGTCATGTAATTCTTGCTATCACTAGTAAATACGTACTCTGTTTTGTTTTGCTGTTTTCAGTGAAGGAAAACTTAAATATTGCCCTTTGGAGGCTGTTGTTTGATTGTTTAATGAGCTAAAGTGTCGTTAGGAAATGTAATTTAATTTCCTGTAGAATGAGATTCTAAAGAATTTAACATATAGCAAATCTAGAAACCTTTTCAAATATATCAGTAGGTATTGGAAGGTAATTTAATATGTGTAGTGTATGTNTAGCTTTCAAAACATATATTCATTCAAGTTTTGTCATTTACTTGGTGTGATTTTCAACTATCATTGATTAATTATCAACCATTAATTTCTTGGTTTTTCTTGAGGAAGCTGCTATTTATCTGTTTTGTTTGTTTGTTCCTATAATCTTCAGTAGTCTTTGGTATAAACATAAATAAAATTACTGCTTTTCTCACTTGCCCAAGTGATTGGGTTAAACTCATTGTAAAATGGGGGGTAAAATTACCTCTTCCCTTTACAGCACTGTGTCTAACAGAATAAGATGATAGACTAGACATGTAAAAAGGAATAGTGTGCCGGGCAGTGGTGGCGCACGCCTTTAATCCCAGCACTCGGGAGGCAGAGGCAGGCGGACCTCTGTGAGTTCCAGGCCAGCCTGGGCTACCAAGTGAGTTCCAGGAAAGGTGCAAAGCTACACAGAGAAA
>LZPO01087170.1:521809-540269 GCA_001675575.1 Neotoma lepida | reverse complement strand
GGAATCCACCATGCTGCAGGTCAAGCCCAAATGCTGCGGCGTCTTGCAGCCTGTGTGAGACATGAAATAGGAAGCTGGTTTTGGCTCTATTCTGTGTTTAGAAGCCCTTTTTAAACTTTTAGGCCTTATGGAAATTCGAGAGCCCCATGTTGGCATGCCATTTGTAAGAGAATGTTTTGTCCTGTCCTCCCAGTTCCCATTGTCCCTCAGACCCAAGTAAACACACAGAGGTTTATATTATTTTTAAGTTATATGGCCTAATGGCTCAGGCTTCTCATTAGCTAGCTCTTACATCTTAAATTAACCCATTTCTATAAATCTATACTTGCCACGTGGCTTGTGGCCTTCCAGTACCTTTACATCTTGTTTCTCCTAGCGCTGGCTAAGCAGCTCCTGCTCAGCTCTGCTTTCTTCTCCTCTCTTGCTAGTTAGAATGTCCCACCTAACCTTATTCTGCCTCACCATTGGCCAACAGCTTTATTCATCAACCAATCAGAACAACACATTCACAGCATACAGAACAACATCCCCATTACACATCATTTCCCCTCCCTTTCTGCCCTTCAAACCCATCCATATAAAGTGAGTGAGCCCTCCTCGCTCTCTTTCAAATTAATGGCCTCTTGTTTCATTACTGTTACATATATGTTATATGTATAGACATATATACTTCTAAATACAACCTCCTCAGGCTGTACAGTGTTACTCATGTATGTTTTCAGGCTGACCCTTTGGTATTAGATAACCAGTTGATATGCTCTTCACTGAAGAAGACGATTCCTCCATTCTCAGCAGTGTTTAGTTGCCTGCAGTTCTTGTGTAGGAGTGAGGCCTCAAGCGCTTTTCCCTGTCCCCTGTGGTATATTTATTGTTGTTCTTGTTCAGCTCATGTTAGTGAGACTTTATGTGTGTAGTTCTGACATTGCTGGAGGACAAAGTCTCACAGCAAACTCCCTCATCTTCTGGCTCTTACAGACTTTCCATCTTCTCTTTGGCAATGTTCCCTGAGCTTTGTTTTATAGCTGTATCCATTAGGACTGGGCTCCACAACTCTGCATTTTGATTGGTTGTGGTTTTCTGTAATGTCTTTTCTGTTGCAAAGAGAAGTTCCCTTGATGAGGGGAGATAACATTTATCTGTGGGTATTTGGACAAATATCTAGGATGGGTTTACTCTCTTCAACGCAGGTAAGAAAGTTTCTGGCATGCATGGAATGAGTTAACACTGGTTTTCCTTAGTGAATTTCAAGTTACAGAATATCTGACTTTTTAGAAATGATTGGTGTTTATGTAGTATTAACTTTCGTTTTTATGAAGGCTTTATTGAAACGGCTTGAAGCTGTGAAGCCAACAGTTGGCATGAAACGCTCCGACCAGCTGATGGACTACCATCGGAACATGGGTTACCTCAACCCTGCATCGTCCATTAGACGAGTGAGATCTACTCTAAGCCACTACAGCTCACTGAGTAAGAGTATAAAAAGCTATTTTCTATTTGTTTGTTGAGTCTTTTATCTTTTTTTAAAAAATAAAAAGTAATTTATTTTCTTGTAATAGAAATTTAAAATGCTAATTTTGGAATGCATCTTATTTTTCACTAGTGTATTTTTATATTTCACTTAATTTCAGGCTTCAGATGTAGAATGTAATGGTAGCATAAAGAGAAAACCGAAAGATAAAATGAGTGAAAATAGCAGTATTTTCTGAGACACTGGAAGAGAGTCTTTGAATTGAGTATGTGTTTTTAAAGAATAAATTAACAGATAGGCTACTTGAATATGCCTGAAACATTCTCTCTAGCCAATTAGAGATAATTGCTAATACTTTGTAACCCTTACATGTCTTTTTTTCCCTCACTAGATAACTAAAACAAAATTAACAAACTACAGGTGTAATTCTTTTTAGTGCTTGACATATGATCAGTTACAGACTTAGCCAGCTGTGTACCCTAGTGATGTAGGAGTTCAGTTCCAGGGTAGACAACATATAGAAGTCAGATGCATTCCTTTACAGAAGTTGTAGCTTTTAAGCTCCATGGGAAATTCTGAAGTACAGATTTATTGAGAATCATATCATTAGAGTATTAGACACATCTGGGATGAAGGAGGAAACCAGCCTGGATTAAAATTAGGACAGGAAGTTTATCAAATGAAGACTTGTGTACTTGGCTCAGATAATTGAGATTGTTTTATCTTTGTGTATGTTCAGGAGGCGCTTCCAGGACATCCAGTGCGACCAGTGCTCTCAGCTGTAAGACTGATCGATCAGTGTTGGACACATCCAGTGGCTTTTTGCTAAGACCGAGACCCCCAAATGTTCGTACTGCTTGGTTGTAAAACCTTTTTTCATGGTATACATTGTTCATCCTATTTTAACAATGTATTTTTATGTATTACTGTAACTCTTTGTAAACATCTGTAATACTTTTTTCAACAATTTATACAGCAGTGAGTATAATTTATTGTTATTCAGTGCAAAATTGTTGTCTAAACACACTGTCATGTAAAATCAGTGTTTCATATGGTGGCATATTTATAGGAGTTATATGTGTATTTAATAGAGAAAGGTGTTATGCATGAATGTTTTCTCTATAAAAATTCACTTGCAATGCAGACAAAACATGAGTGGTGATAATCCCTGCTGAACTGAGACACCCTCTGTGTTCTTACTCCGGTGTTCTCAGTTATCATAAGCATGGACGGAAGCACCTCGTGCTTCTGTTGTTAGGATATCTGTAACACGAGTCATCACTTGATTATGTGATTGTTACAGTCCTTATGAAACAACCCTGAAGGTTGTTTTCATGGACAAGCTGATTTCCATTTGATGAGGAGGGTGAGCAGCTTGTACAGGCGCAATTCTTGATTCACCAAAGTGCTTCTCTGTGAGTTTGATTATCCACTCCAAACCATTTCACACTGAATATTAGAGGTTCACTTTAGAAGCTCCTGTTTTGTGTTTTTATGCAGTCGGGTAAAATACTCAAGGATTCTGAGGAAAGAGATGGCTTTAACAGCCTAGTGTCCTGTGACAGTTTGTATCCAGAACATTGGTATCATAAACAAAAGCAAATATGTGTTGGATCAGTGAGCAATATTCCCAGCTTGAAGAGCCAAGAAGCAGACCCAGCGTATGTTAGAGCAGTATTTGAAATGATACTATTAGTATGTGTGCTGTTGTTGTCCATTTATTGTATTAACAGAAGGGTTAGAGTAAGGAAGAAATGCTTTAGAGAAACTAATTATAAATAAAATAATCACACATTGGTTAGAGCTACTGCCTTAAATATTAGTGAAGTTTCTTGGTTTGGTTGGTTTGGCTGAATCTTTGAAGCCCCATTTTTCCAGTCTCACATTTCAAGGTGTGTTTACCTTGATGGAATTCCTAGTGACACATGACACATAGGTGCAGTGTAGTTGACTATGAAAACTAGATTTCTCTCAACCTATAGGCTGTTACTTTATGGAACAAAGTGTGATAGTTCATAGTCATAACTTTTTCATTACTCATCTTGTTAGTATGCCTTTAGGACAGATAAATAAGTTTCATATTCAGTGACACATTTTTCTTAAAATAGGAATTTTCCCCACCACAGTGAGATCTGTCTGATACTGGTGCTCCAGCGCTGTAGCATGTGTGCCACACCTGCTTCACCTCCGTTAGCAGGAAGGCCCACTGCACTGTACCTAATTCCAGGGCATATTGTTGGTCTTCGTTTAATAGATTGTGTTTTAGATCCAGCAGCAAAGGTTAGGTATGATGAGACTGAAAAGATTGCTGAGCCCATACACCACACACACACACACACATATATACACACACATACCTATATACACACACACATGCGGTAGATGTTCATACACCACACACACACACACACACCTATATACACACACATACCTATCTACACACACACATGCGGTAGATGTTCATACACCACACACACACACACACACACCTATATACACACACACATGCGGTAGATGTTCATATACCACACACACCTATATACACACACACCTATACACACATACCTGTATACACATATACCTGTATACACATATACCTGTATACACACATACCTGTATACACACATACCTGTATACACACATACCTATACACACACATGCGGTAGATGTTCATACACCACACACATACCTATACACACACACACACATGCGGTAGATGTTCATACACCACACACACACACACACACACACACACCTATATACACACACACATGCAGTAGATGTTCATACACCACACACATACCTATACACACACACATGCGGTAGATGTTCATACACCACACACACATACCTGTATACACACACACATGTGGTAGATGTTCATACACCACACACATAGACAAACACACGTGACTGAGAGTTTTTCTGCCGCTTTCTGGGGGCTGTAATACTCTTTGACAATTTGTTTCTTTGTCCTAGTGAACAAGATTTTATACCTGCTTAATATAACCTTCAACTGTATAAACAAAGGTTTTATTTTTGTCTTCGTTTTTTAACACTGCACTTATGAAGTTTGTGTAACATCAGTGCAGCATTTTGGCATTTGCCCAATAGTGAGTCAGTCACTTTTTAAAACAGATTTTTGAGGGAAAAAAATGTGTATATGTAAAACCTTTTATGTTCACAGTGGCATTGGCCTATGAGTACATTTTATTTGGTCTCTCCAAGTTTCATAGAGAAATCTGTAATTTGATTTTAAATGCTAATTTATGGCTTAGTTTTTTTACTATTTGAAAGAAGTTTAAGTATTACTGATAACAGGGATTCAACTCCAAATAAAGGCATTCATCTTTTAAAAACAATTTACAATGTTGTTTTTATAGGTGCACATACATGATGACTATAAGTACATGGGTAGGAATTACAAACTTAGAATTCACTGAATGTAAGTCAAGGTACTTTAAGGTTAGTTAGGAGGCATTTGTAGTGGAGGTGTCATGAATACATGAATCTCTTCAACTTTACCAACATAATAAACACATGAGGGTGAGCACTGTCGTACAGTTGGCTGGCTTGTCCTTACTGCACATACTCTGAAGATCGCATCTGTAGCTAGAAAGTGTGCTGGTCTGTGGCTAGTGGCCAGATCTTACTGAGAACTGTTTTCATCTGTCAGATGTTATTATCTCCTTTTCTGGTAAGATTTTGTAAAAGATTTCAAACTATGAAAATTATTTCTTAAGGAGTAGCTACTACCTCTTTCTCCCCCAGTTTTTTCAGTCTCCATTGAAAACCGCTTTTAACAGCTATTCCAGTTACCGCTTCGTGTTTGCTTGTAAAATAACGTCATGCGGCTGTGTTAACCCAAGTCTCAAAAATGGGATTGTACAGCTTTGAAAGGCGCCTCCAGATTGATGCAGCAACTCCAGAGTGTTAAGGTTAATGCAAAGCTAAAGATGAAACTTGACTTTAGTTAGCAATCAAAACCTGTATCATTTTAAATGCCAAAGTCTTAATGTAAATAACTGTGTACCATCAGAGAGAATGTGCTTACTGCTAATGTCTGAGTTGCTTATTTTCATAAATAAAGATTAGCAAGAAACTTTTAAACCATCTTTCTTTAAAAATGTTCTAGTTTGTCATACTTTAGGCTTGAAGACCTAGCTTGGCCTAGTGAAGAAAGAAATAAAAGATTTAAAGAGAACCAAGTTTTGATTCTATGTTTTGTTCATATTTTTAGACTTAGAATAAAAATTTCTGTGTACCCTACAAGACTATTAGTTAGAAGGAAGTTAGCATTGAAAATGTGATATTTCTTTGGGAAAATTTCTTTAAAATGACTCTTCTGGTCAGCATTTCTTTGAACCATATGATTTGATTCATTTTGTAAAATTGTTATGATGCTTCAATATAATGGAGCTTGAATGAGCGCTGCTGTTGTTGGGTTGCTTCATTTTTTCCCTTTGCTTTTAAAGCGGATTTAGTGATGCTATTGTGCTCAGGGTGGGTGAGCACCTTCCCAGCCTGTAAGCCCAGTAGGCAGGAAGCTCACAAGTTCAAAGTCCTCCTCAACTACAATGAGTTCCAGGCCAGCCTGTGCTGTGTGATGACAAATGAGGTCTCAAACAAACTGAAGCCAGAGGAAGAAATTGCTCAGTGGCACCCACGGGTACATAAACTCTTCCTCTGCACAGATGAAGGATGAACAAATGGGCTTGTATTATGTCAGGTGATTTTGATTTTTAAATATAGAAGTGGTTTTTAGGTTGTCCCCTAGAGATAGAAGGTAAGTCCCTATTGCTGAAAACATCACGTGCTTCAGACCAGTTAAACATGTTCAACCGTTGACTGAACACCATGCACACCAGGCCCAGAGGCTGCTGAGCTGGAACTGACCTGAAAGCCTCCTTCCCTGAGGACTAGCCTTCATGCTCCCAGAAGGTACCATTCAAGTTTGCAAAGGAAGGAGGCCACCAACAGTCTTACCCAAGTTTGAAGCCCATGAACCACAACAATGACCAGAATGGTACAGTGCCCCTAAGGGTGGTGTAGTGTCATGTATACCTTGGCAGTAACCGTCAACACTCTGATTGGATCCACTCACCAAGAGGGAAACCATGCCTGGTACTGGAAACCTAGCTAACTACTCAGTGCTAGTGAGGTCATGGTTACTGGAGGAGAGCATACCATCCACCACTTTACAAAACCAGCATAATTCCTAATTACATCCTAAACATTTGTCTGAAAAAACGGAAAAGAAAAAAAAGAAATCAATGGCTGTATGAAATAGACATTCTTCAGAAAGCACAGTGATTCCCACAAATGTCTTTTTTTAAAAAAAAAAAAAAACTATTACTTTTGCATGGTCTTTTGCTCTCTGGCATATGTATGGCAGTCAGAGGACAACTCTGTGGAGTCACTTCTCTTCCTGACATGGGTTCTGGGGACCGAATGTTGTCACACATACATGGCAAGTGTTTTTACCCACCGAGTCATCTTGCTGGCTCCTGAAGATGTCTTTTCAGAACTACTTCCAGGACACAGAATGTATCTCACAGCCTCTAGCCTTTTGTAAAGCTGAGTCAGAAGCGGCCTGTTAGGCCATTAATGCCTCCTGCTTCTGCCATTACTGAGTAACGTCTGCTCATTGTGAGAGGTCCAGAAGCACCTCCCATAAAGCAGCCTGATAGGGCAGACGTCATACTTGTTGAGCTCAGTGTGAGTATTCAAATGATAAAATAAGAATGATGGGTAAAGGTCGGGAGCCCTAGTCCACACTTGGTATCCTCGATACTTTTACCAGTCCCTCTTCAAGCATGCCTTGGTTTTTCTTTGAGGTGGGGAAATGTTGCCTGTACCTGATGCCCTAGCTACCCACCTCTATTTTCCTACTCTGTTGAGTTGGATTTGATCCCTACTCACTGATCCTTCTGTCTGTGATGTCTGAGTTGTCTTCCTGAGGCCCCAGTGTGAATAAGCACTCCTGGGTTGTCTGTCTTTACTGATACATACACCCAGCNACAAGTCACTTGTTTTTTATTCTCACTACCCCTCTAAGGGCTAACTGTATTCTGTAAGTTGTCACACGGATTCTCATTGTCTTTCTCTTAATACTTGTAGAACTTGATTGGGTTGAGAAGCACCCAGACTAGAAAAGTGCCTTTTTTATGTCTGTGCTGGTGTTTCTGGAGACAGATCACAAGGGCTCTGAATGGATCAATTCCTTGATGGGAATGATAACAGGATGGCAGCATTGGGAGGTGGTGGAAGGTAGCAGGTAGTGCCATGGGATGTCCTTCTGAATATGTGTTGCTATTATTGGTTGATAAATAAAGTTGTGTGGCCAGTGGTGAGGCAGAAGAAGGTTAGGCTGTACATTCAACCTGGGGAGAGAGGAGATGAAAGCAGAGCCAAGCAGACGCTGCTAGCCGCCACCAGGAGAAGCAAGATATAAAGGTACTAGAGGGCCACAAGCCACGTGGCAAAGTATAGATTTATAGAAATGGGTTTATTTAAGATGTAAGAGCGAGAAGCCTGAGCCATTAGGCCATATAGTTTAAAAATAATATAAGCCTCTGTATATTTATTTGGGACCAAGTGGTTGCGGGACGTACAGGTAGGAGAGATTCATCCCAACCACAGAGCCTGGGCAGGACTGGAGAAACGTTCCATCTACAAGGTAGCACGTGACTGGAGGACATGTGTCCTTGAGACATGACCTTTGAGCCATGTCTTTCCCAGCCTCTTCCAATATTCTTTCCTGCTTCCTGGCTGCCACAATGTGATTATTCGGCTCCACCACATCCTCTCCACCATGAGGGACTGATACCTAGGAAACCCTAAGTTAACTCATCCCAAATTGTTTATGTCAGGAATTGTATCCCTGTGACAGAGACCTAATGTACTAGATCCTCTTCCACAGGCGCCAAGTTAGTTGTCTGTGGCAACAAGTATAGGCAGAGTTTTCCTGTGCTNCAGCCGCCCTCAAATAATCACTCAGAAACTTAATTGTAAATGCTCAGGCAATGGCTCAGACTTGTTACTAGCTAACTCTTACATTTAAATTAACTTTGCTCTGCCACATGGCTTGGTAACTTTTTCCAGTATGGCATGCCCATCTTGTTTCTCTCTATCTGCTGGTGACTCCACACTCTGCCCTTCATCCCATCATCCTTAGTTTGACTGTCCTTCCTATACTGGCCAGCCAGTTCTTTATTAACCAATGAGAGTAATACATATTCACAGTGTACAGAAGCATTCCACAGCATTTCTTCCTTTTTGTCTAATTCAAAAGGAAGGTTTTAACCTTAACATAGAAAAACTATATATAACAAAATAGTTATTAAGTAAGAATTACAGTTACAATATCCAGTCCATTTGTATTTGGCAAATTTAGAGAAAATACTCTATCTTTTTGAGTCTAAAGTTTCACATCTAATTTACCTTTTTATCATAAGTAAAGAAAACTATAATTATAACTATCTAGTTTCAAGTCCATCAAAGACCCTATAAGGATATAATATTACCTGAGTAAGCAGGAAGTACATAGCAAGCGACTTCCAAAAATTGAAATGACAGAAACAGCAGGCTTTTATCCTGTCATTTCTACGTTCCCCTATTTCTTTTCAGAAAAAAAGATTCTTGAATATGACCTCTCTTGTTTAGCTTTTTTCCTGACCATTATCAACAACAACTTATAACCAACCCCCATTAAATGATAATAAATATCCATAACCCATTTTGGGGAATGTGGGCATTGTTCTCTGGACTACTTCCTGTTGTTTGGGGGTGTTGGTAATCTTTGGACCCTGAGAAAATATAGGATATTGGTTAAGTCTTGGCTGTAGTAATCCGTGAGGCTGGACCATCTCAGCCAGCAGCCTTGAAACTGTTCTGGATGCAGAACTCTGAGAAAACTGCAACAGAGGCACTCTGAGATGCTGGATCACTTGGACCATCCATTTTCATTGGTGTCTGGTCCCCTTGCTCTGAAAACACATACACTTTTAAAGGGAACATACATATATGTACTAATACAAGCATAAACTATTCATTGTACACAAGTCAGCCAAAGATGATTTTTTTTGTTTTGTGTTTGAGCAGGTAAAATATACTACATCACAAGTCTTGTTGTTTTTCTAGGTTTATTTCTTTATGTTTGTAGCCAAGATTTTTAGGAGGTCTTTCTTGATCAAACCTGATCATCTTTAACTTTGAACAAATTCACAGCCTTTTATTTTCTGTGGAAATAAAAGTAGAACCTCTTTCCCAAAATAACATATCTTTTGATTTCCATTTTGAAGTCAAGACATTTTAAAAATATATAGGTTGGTTGAATCTAGCAGCATTTATAATCAAATGTCTCTTAGTAGCTGTTGCTCCTTCCTCAGCAGTCAAAGAATTCAAAGACAACACAATAACATACAGTATCCAGACTCTGTTTTCCATCTTTATGTGGATATCTTTATATCCACATATATGTAATATATGTATATATTACATATATATATGTAACTCCCTTTTTAAAGACTTATTTTAAAACTATATTTTTTAATCTAGGATTGTATATACTCTGTCTTCTCTCTCTCAAGCCTATGTATATTTTTAAACACACTGTAACCTCTTTAGAGGTTTTTTTCTGTCTGGATCTGTTTTACCAAGCATCTGTATTGTTTTTTGATGGAATGAGGCAAATCTAAACTGCTATGTCAGCCACCAGACCTGCTTAGCTTAGCACATGGCAGTAGTGCATGGTAGTTTGTGGCTGGCTTTTCCCGCAAGCAGATGCTGGGAGATGTGTCTTGGTACTGCAGCTGGCATGAAAGACACAAGACTAGGAAGCTGCTTTTGGCTCTGTTTCTGTGTGTTTAGAAGCTTTTATAAGCTTTCTCGGTCTTTATGTGGATGTACGTGGTGATGTACATGGCCCTGAATGTTGGGCNCCATTTGTAGGTGGACTTTTCTTTCCTGCCTGCCAATTTCCAAATAACTGACATGGAGACTCAATTATAAATGCTCAATAGTTCAGGNTTATTACTTACTAGCTCTTACAACTTAACCCATATTTCTTATCTAAATTCTACCATGTGGCTCATGGCTTGTTACCTCATGTTGCACACATCCTGCTTTCTGTGTCTCTGTCAATACTCCAGGAGACTCTGCCCTTCTTCCCAGTGTCCTCCTAGTCTGGTTCTCCTGCCCAATCTCTTCCTGCCCAGCTGTAGGCCAGCCAGCTCTCTATTAACCAATGAGAGTAATATATATTTACAGTGTACAAAGACTGTTCCACAGCAAACAAGGGCCCATGTACTGCCTTGTCGAGTATTGGTATTATGCAAGGGTATGTGGGATGAGTATCTATTTCCCCCTTCCTCCCACAACTCCCTAAGATTTCAAAAATCCTGTTTTTGTGGATAGCCTTAACTGTCAACTTGACACAGCCTAATGCCATTTGAGGCAAGACTCTAAAGTGGGGAGTTCTTTAGACCTCCATGCTGGCCTGTGGGCATTACTGTGGAGGACTGTCTTGTCAATTGATGTAGGAGGGTTCAGCCCACTGTGGGTGGCACCATTCCCGGGGCAGGTGGTACTGGGCTATGTAGGAAAGGTAAGCATGGGCCAGCCACAGCTATGAGTCCTCTAGTTGGAGGTAACTGTGTGTAATAGCAAACAAAGATACTTTCAGTCTCCTGCCTGTGTTCCTGCCTTGACTCCCCTCAGCGTTAGGCTGTAAACCCTTTTCATCCATAGTTGCTTTGGCTCAAAGTATTTTATCACTGACAGAAAGGAAACAGAATACCTGATGTCTTGGTCACTGTTCTATTGCTGTGAGGAGATACCATGACCAAAGTAAAAGAAATCATTTAATTTGGGGCTTACTTACAGTTTGAGAGGGTTAGTCCATAATCATCACGGCAGGAAGCGTGGAGGCAAGCACTGAAGCAGTAGCTGAGAGCTCCACAAGTTGGAGGAAGAGTGAGACTGAACCTGGCATTGGCTTTTGAAACCTCCAAGCCCACCCTGAGTGACACACCTTCTCCAACAAGGCCACACCTCCTAATCCTTCACCGAACAGTTCTACCAACTAGGGACCAAGTATTCAAATATGGGCATGAATCTATGGAAGCTATTTTCATTCAAACCACCACACCTGGCTTACCTCCTCAATGCCAGACTACATTCAAATCATTAATGACAACTCCTTGTCAAATGCTGTAGTCAGGGTTACTATTCCTGTGAGGAGACACCATGACGAAAGCAACTTGGGGAGGAGGAAAGGGTTTATTCAGCTTATGCTTCCACATCACAGTTCATCATGAATGAAAATCAGGACAGGAAGTCAAACAGGGCAGGAACCTGGAGGCAGAAGCTGATGCAGAGGCCATGGAGGGGTGCTGCTTACCAGCTTGCTCCTCATGGCTGGCTCAGCCTAGTTTCTTAGAGAACCCAGGGTTACCAGCCCAGGGATGGCACCACCCACAATGGGCTAGGTCCTCCCCCATTAATCACTAAGCAAGAGGAAAAAGAAATATGCCCTACAGAACTGGTTCTTAACCTGTGGGTCTCAACCCCCACCGGTGTTGCATATCAAATATTTAGTTATGATTAATAATGATAGCAAAGTTACAGTTTTGAAGTAGCATCAAAACAATTTTATGGTTGAGGGTCACCAAAATATGAGGAATTGTATTAAAGGATCACAGCATTAAGAAGGTTGAGAACCACTGCCCTACAGGATTGCCTACAACCGGATCTTTTGGAGGCATTTTCTCAATGAGGTTTCCTCCATTCTGATGACTCTAGCTTGTGTTAAATTGACATAAAACTAGCCAGTACAGATGCCAAAGCCTTTTCTCTCTCCTTTGCATCATTTTTGACCTGCTGTATATAATTTTTTAAAATAATACGCAACTTTACTTTGATAGCACATTGATTACTTTAGTTCATTCTCTTGCTTTTGCCTCTGATGATTTAGGCTGGCATCTGTCTTTTGTGAAGAATGTTATTTATGTGTACATGTGTTTGCCTAGTGTACCACATGCATGCAGGGGTACTCAGGATCCCCTAAAGCAAGAGTTTTGAATCCATAATGGAGACTTTTGAGGCTGTGGGCTATCTCTGTTGTTTTAATTTTTTTTAATGTGGGGGGGATGACATGTACGTGCCATAGTGCACATATGACATATGATCAAGTCCAAGGACAACTTCTAAGAGTCAGTTTTCTCCTACCATGTGAGTCCCAGGTATTAAACTCAGGTCTTCAGGTTTGGCAGTAAGCACCTCCTTCTTGAATTAAGATTCCATAGATTTTCTCATACGAGATATGTCTATAGTTATGGCTTTGGGAGAGGTTCCCAGAGGTGAGGGTCTTAGAGTCTGGCGGGGGATTCTAGGTTTTCACATTAATGTGAACCCCTTTCCCCAGACCTTCAGGCTTGAGAGCTTTGTACAGTGATGGTGTGTGTGGTAGTAGGACAGCAGGGGAAATCCTGCCTGCCTACCCTCCCTGCCTGGTCACAACATTCTCTGTCACTGGCTTCCTTCTAGAAATTCCTGTTGAGTGGAGTAACTATAGTGGAACTAACTCAGCAGGACTCTTGAGGCAAAGGGCACTGGATTTAACCTCAGCAGGCAGGAGAAGGCCACAACTGGGTCATGTGCATACTGCAGATGATGTGCAGTTTCACAGGTGGCCAAGTCCTCCACCCTACTCGCTGCATGNCAGGGGGGCCAGGCTGGAGAACAATTAGGCTCTTGGTTGGGCTGTGATGACCTACTCTTGGTTCACTGCAGTCAGTTCCCAATTACATTTCATGGGCTGTCAGTCTAGATTTGGAGATATTGAAAGGGACAGCCCTCGTTTTAGATATGCAATACAAAGGTATTTTTCCAACTAGTCTGTGCTGCTTTTATCTGTCAGAAACATAATTTGCATCTTTAATATACTAGAATTAATTCTAGAATGCAAAGCAATGTATCTAGAAGGCCTCTAGCAGCACTATTTGCTCCTGGTCCTTGGGAAACAGGATTGAGATCTTCCCATCTTTAACTTTTCCATCCATCTACACATCTAGTCTGAGATTAGAAGTAGCTCTGGATATAGAACACACACACACACACACACACACACACACACACACACACACACACCCATACCCCTTGGTTGCTCTGGCAAAAACAAGGCAGCCAGTGTTTCATCCAGAAGAGGGAGTTAAGTGGAAGGGCTTGGATAGCACAAGCCCAAGCTCTATCAGGAAATTCAGAAAGCAGACGTTTGCCTTCTCTCCAAGATCTGCCTGCAATCTGTGGACATTTCCTGCAGACTGGACACAAATGGGGACTGTATTAACTGCTCTCTTCCTGGTCCAGGGGCACTCACCTGCCCATTTGAAATTTCAATCAAACAACTTTATGTATGCGTGTTCTGCCTGCACGCCTGTTTGTGCAACACTTGGATGCCTAGGACCTGTGGAGACCAGAGAGCTGGTGACGCCATCACTCTGCTGTTGTCCTACCCTTGAAATCTATTTTTCTCTTGCTCACAAATCTTTCAAAGTCAAGTCCAAATAGGCTTTTCTCCTAGTTCTTAAACTGTTACAGAAAGGAAGAACAAGCAGATACTTTGTATACCCAAACCTAGTTACTTTCTTTCAAGGTCCTCTCCTACTATTCCCGTCCTGGTCTCTCCCACTACTTCTGTTTATTCCCTGTCAAGGTTTACTGCATCAAGCTACATAAAACTATTTCATCTCCCGGACTTAGGCTTCAGGACAGGTTCACTTTCAGAGCCTCCCAGGCATTAAATACTAGCTTGATAACGGACACCAAGAACTGATGTTGGATGTGCCCCCATGCTTGGATTTCAACCNAGATGGTACTGGGTTGAAATCAATCAATACTCAAGATGACAGTATTAGGAGATCACAGCACGGAGCCTTTTCACTGCGATTAATAGCCTTCACAGGGGACTCCAGAGAGCTCTCCCGCTCTCTTCCCACTAAGAAAATTTGGGAAGTCAGGCAGCTCTCACCAGAGTTGATCCTCATGGACTCTGAAACAGTGAGGAATATGTTGTTCTGTGAACCAGCCAGCGTGTGGCACTTTGTCATTCCAGCCCAAACTAAGACAACTACTGTTCTGTTCATGAAGACTGTCCACTTGTTGGAAATTTCTAGGTAAAAGGAGTCTGTGCAGGAACTAAAAAAAACAGAGAACTTCCTAACCATGCAAAATTCTTATCTCTGTGATTGAAAAGCTTAGCAGAGTCTTGGCCTTCCTAAAGACTGTATGAAAGTGCACACAGTTAGTGGACTGTGGAAGCTCTGTTCATGTTCCCACTTGAGCCTTCAGCAACAGTGTGAGAAGAGANTACATGACCTGCTTATGTTTGAAAAACAGCTTAACACGTGTTCAGTAAAGGGCATGCACACAGGAAAGTCACTGACAAATGCATCCTGCTAGAAAACATGTGGTAATGCTTTTTAATCTGTTAGCAGTTAATGAGTTCAGGGAGATAAAGTGTATTGAGTAGTCTTTATTAATGATTCACATTCGGTTACTTTTTTCATCATCAGTTCTTCAGTTAATTAATTGAACAAGTATGATAAGCTATCCTCTGTTTGCTGTGGGAATCTAAATGTAAAATAAATACAAAATACACTTGTGGTTTAATGAATACTCAATGAAGCAGTTTTCTGAGGTATTCCTTATGGTCTGGTTTTATCCAAGATCTGTCTTTTTATTTCCTTAAGAATAGTCTGTTAAACCACACAATGGGATCTGTGAACTTGTGAACCAAGTCCACTGTGAACCAGTGAACTTGAGTTTTAATTACATTAGACATATTTTTTGATCTCATCATACAACACCAATACAAAAGCACCACCCATGCCTCTCAATACATTGGACCAGGCACCTTTGAAGAAAGCTTTGGCTCCTTCATCTTTTGCAATCTTCCTCCAGCAGTCAATTGTCCCCGTATACATAATGTCAGCTGTGGAGACAAATGCAGGTAAGGGTTCCTCTCTTCACAAAGACCTGCCTGCACCACATTATTGGTCATCAAGCCCCAGCCTATGCAATAGTCAATGAGACATCTTCCTTGCCTAACTGTTATCTTCTAGCATCCCTATTCTACTCAAACTCAGTTAAGTAAAAATAGTAACAATCATACAACCAATTGACACACTGTCAGACTAAAATTGGAAGGCAATGTGGGGAAGGAGNGTTACACTCTGTGGATGACAGTTTTATGGATGAACAAACTGGCCCNGGTTTCAGAGTACACTGCCCAAGATTATGCAAGAAAAATTAAAAGGTATGACTGTTGGGTTATAAAAAAATTTCTTCACATTTGTTTTCTTTTTTTCTTTTTTAACTTTAAGCATGGCAGTTTCATGCTTTTACCTATGGAAGCTAAAACTATCAAAGCAGACTGCTTCAGGCCACTTCTTATCCAGCTAAAACATCCTCTTTGGCATTTACACTTCCAATAACTATAAGGGAAGCACAAGTTTTAAGTGAACAGCTAGTTCTTTGCCCTTGCTTATGCACCCAGACTATAGAAAAAAAGAAGACCTGAGCTCTACATAATGCTAGATACCTAGGGCCAATTCTAAATACCTTGTTTATATTCTTACAATCTCTTTAACAAAAAGGAAAAAAATTCCCTGAAAGGAAAGCTAAATCCTTATTGAGTAATTTTGCTATTCAATTTAGGAAAACAAGGCCTCTTGGCACCTAAGCGTGCTCTCCAGGGGCAAAACCTACAATTCGTATCAGGTGAGTTCATTCATGTCATGCTTACCCCCTTTCCGGCCAGACTGCATCATCATCCTACGACGAACAGTGTCAAACGGATAGGACACCAGCCCTGCAACCGCCGTCACACTCTGGGCAATCATCCAGCTCACAATAATGTGCACATTCTTGGGGTCTGGCAGCATCCCTGTGGGCAGAGCCAAGAAGCAAATGGCTATCAGTTTTGTTTTTCGGTTTTTTTTCTATCATTTTGGTAAAAAGCAGGTGGAGGAGAAAACAAGGCTACTGACCCAACTCCATGTCCTACCCTTCCACAAGAACCAGCTCCTCCCAAGGAACTCTTACACACAACCAGGTAGCCAGCCAACTTGGCTGCTGCCTCCCCTTAATCCAGGGAAGCTACAGCTCTGTTGGCATGGAGTTCCCTTCTAGTTTAACTAGACAGCTGTGTCGGGATAGCTCTGCAGCCTTTTGGTGGTAGCTCAAAGCCACAGTATTTATCAGTAGAGGACACAGAGGCTCCTTTGGTTATTGATTTACCCAAATTATATCACATCACCTCCTCAGAACTCAGCTCAGAGATGGAAAAACCAACACAAAGGTCCTTGAGGAACTATAGATCATACAGAATCCTCTCTCCACACCCCCTCCCCACACCTTCCACCTCAAAGTCCCTCTCTCACCCTTGGCAGTGTCATAGACCCCGAAGTAGGCAGCTCTGTAGATGATGATGCCTTGGACGGAGACACTGAAACCCTGGTAGAGACCCTTCACGCCATCCGACTTGAAGATCTTGGTGAGACAGTCGCCCAGCCCACTGAACTCACGCTGGGCAGATCCCTTGCCCACGTCGGCAGCCAGCCTGGTCCTAGCAAAGTCCAACGGGTAGACGAAGCAGAGAGAGGTGGCACCAGCTGCCCCACCGGAAGCCAGGTTACCAGCGAAGTAGCGCCAGAACTGCTTATGCCGATCCACGCCCCCCAGGAAGATCTGCTTGTACTTGTCCTTGAAGGCGAAGTTGAGAGCTTGGGTGGGGAAGTACCGGATCACATTGGCCAGGTTACCCCTCCAGAACGAGAGAAAGCCCTGCTCCTTGGGGATTCTCACGACACAATCAATAATGCCCTTGTACTGTTTCTCTGCACTGATCTGTTTGCTGGCATGCTGGACCTAGTGGGGGGCAGGGAAGGGTGGGTGACAGAGGACAGACAGGGTGAAGAGAAGGGAAGACAGAGAAAAAAGAGGTTTGTACTTCTTCAATTTACTGTTTATGTTTTATTTAAAAATAGGATCATCCAATGTAGCCCAGGCTAGCCTGGAACTCAAAATCTTCTTGTATTAGCCTCCCAACTGCTGGGATTTCAGACGTGCACTACCATGCCCAGGGTCCTCCCTTTTCTTTCCCCTTCCTCTTCATGAGGCAAAAGNGAACTTCAATTTTTTCAGTGCATCAGGAAATCAAACAGTATCAAGGAACTGTCAATAAATGTCAGTTATTTGGCTAAAAAACAATCCAAATTTTATTCATTATCGGGGCATTTGAGGGGGAAAAAAACTAAAGAAGTGACTCATTTATTCATCGAATTTTCCCTGCAGGCTTTTGGGAAATATAAATGGATAAAGATCCTTCCCTCAGCTCCCCATCACAATTCTGCAGCCTCTCTCNAATGTCCCTTGCGGCGGCGAGGCTGTCTGAGCAGTAGGTGCTCTGATGTGAACCAGCTCACCAGGCTTTACAGCCTGAATAATTTCAAGATTATCCAGGTAATCGATTATTGAGTTAATACTGCTGTGGCCAATCTGTCGCAGCATTTTGTTGTTCATCATTTAGACTCCCAAATGGCTATTCCCCAGTGAATAGCTTTTGCCTTTGGGATAGATCAGATGATGACGATGTCCTTTGATAACCAGATGGGGAGAAAACGGTATGGGGATAGGATGGCTAAGGCGATCTGAATTTATCNTGAAAATTACTTCAGAATTTCTGCCTCAGCNTCTCCATCCGTGAAANACGGGCAAAGAATTCGTNTCTTGCAGAGGTAATAAAAGATGAATGAAATCAATGTCGAGTTATAGCGCAGGGCACGCGACACAGTGTGATCCCCAGTCAATGATTAATCTGATGCTTCCATTGTAAAAGGTGGGTGCAGATAAGAAGGTGCAAAGGATGCGGCCAAAGGGTGAGGCCGGCCTAAGAGGCCTTGGGTGGAACGCCGCTGCAGTACCAGGCGC